>CM035424.1:157054974-157112474 GCA_020310875.1 Ceratopteris richardii
TTAACATCCATACATACACATAGAAACATATATACATACATATTCACAAACATGCTTATATACATGTAATCATACATACATATATTCATCATACATACATACATACATACATACATATATACATACATTCATTATCACATACCTGCATACATACACAAAAATACATACATACATACACACATATATACATACATACATACATGCATGCATACATACATACATATATGTACATGCATGCATGGATGCTTACATGCGTACATTCATACACAAATTCATGCATAACATACATTAATATATAAATTTATACATCTATACATACATGCATATATACAAACATACCCAAACAACATACATGCATACATACATACAAAAACAACTGACATGTCTATATACATACATACCTAAAAACGTGTATTCATACACATGTACATTTATACATACGTATATATACACAAACATACATACATTCCGACAAAAATACACATACCTATGTATGTACACAAGCAGTTATACATATGCAAATACATAAACACACACACAAACACACAAACACACACACAAACACACAAACACACACACACACACACACACACACACACACACACACATATATATATATATATATATATATATATATATATATATATATATATATATATATATATATATATATATATATATATATATATACAGACACACAAACATACATACATACATAACTACAAATATGGATGTACATACAAACATACATATCTAATAAAGATTATTTAAAAGTTATCTCTTTTGGCATAGACTTTTGAGATTTATGTTAGAAGGTACGATAGTGGTATAAATGCATATTTGAAGTTTAGAGAGTCTACATAAGCTATTTGGAGTTATTTAGGCTGGTCGTGAGCAAGCACGGGTGAAGACCCTCTCATCTCTGCGCATTAGTCCTCACTGATGAGAGTGATATTGAAGAAAAGTCCTAGACTTGATATTATGGGTGATGGATTTCCCTCACCAATTTAAAAATTTAATCGAAGAAACTACTTAGCATGATGTCTAAGGATTGAGGCTTAGTTTCAAGGGAGAAACCTGTATGGAATCTCTTCTATTCATATCAACATTATTAGCCTCATGACCTCAACCATTCATCATTTGATCCTTCAAATTACACTCTATTATTAGCATTCCCATCATACCACCATAAGTAGGAATCCCCCAACATTCCAAAGAGAACATAATATTTACTGTGTGTGAATTTATCTCAATGTTCTCTAGGAACTTCAAGTAAGAGGAAAGGCAATTGTTTTCCTTGAGGAAGAAACAATAAAGGGAAAAAAAAAATAAGAAGAAGAAGAAGAAGAAGAAGAAGAAGAAGAAGAAGAAGAAGAGAAACAAGAAGAAGAACAAATATGGGAAAAATCAAGTAAGATACAAGAGATACATTGAGAGTGAGAAAGAGAGAGAAAGAAAAAGAGAAAGAGAGAGGCAAGATGATGGTATGTCTGGTTGATCTTTTTGTGAAATAAGTGGCTCAAAGCAAAAAAGTCTAGTGAAACATACTTGGAATATACTTTGGTAGATTGGTCATGGTAGGAAAACAAAAATAAAAATGCTTAGGATCGACGTATTCATGTGTTTCTCTTTATCAAATAATAGAAATCAAAAGCTTTATCATAAAATACAAGGAAACTTTCAATCCTTGTATTCTTCCCATGTATTCTTCCCAAGGTTGCAATTCAAATTGCTAGCACATAAAGCAAGATTAAGTGCTTGAACTTGTGCAACAGGACTTCACATGAGCATTGAGTTTATACCTTGTGCTTATACATACACTAGATGATTGAAGCAAGATTAGGTGCTTGAATTTGTGCAATAGGACTTCATATGAGCATTGGTTGATACATTAGATGATTGAAGCAAGATTAAGTGCTTGAATATGTGCAATAAGAGTTCACATGAGCATTGAGTTAAACCTTTTGCTTATACATACATTAGATGATTGAAATCTAATATCAAAATGTCATAGCACGCATGCATGCGATTGATTAGATGGCAGCTAAATGAATGTAAGGAGGAAAAAGTTTTCAAAGCACATGGTAGACCATCAGAATGGATTGATGCATGATAGACCATCAAAATGCAAACTTGTGTGTACCAATATAGGTTACAAAGGTTAGACATTCTAAGGAAGTTTAAGTAGAGAGTCATTCAAAGAAGACATTTTAATACACATATTATGTGTAGATAACATTGAAAATAGAAGCGCATTGTAGAGCGTCAAAATGCAACCTTGTCCATACAAATGTAGCTTACATAGGGCCGTAGAGAGAAAGAAATCTTAGAAGATATTTTTTTCAAGCCCACACCCAATTGTATCCATGCAAAATTTAAAATTAAATTGAAAACATGGAGAGAGGAGGGAATAGTGAGCCAAACATATCTAAAATAGTAAAGCACTTGAGTGGTCTAATTCAGGAGGCTAGATATTGCACACTTTGTTTGAGCGATATCTCAATTGGTTGGGTCCTTCATCTTTGTGTGGTCAATCCATGCAAACAATAGTTGGTCACCCCTTACCGCTTAGGTGATGAGATGCTAAAAATCAGTCCTTTCAAGGGATCAATGAACCTTATGGCTACGCCCTGCAAACTAGTTATCTTGTCTAAAACTAGGGACACCCTTTTTTGAATGTCTACAATCAGGAGCCTTCACGCTTTGTATCGCGGTAGTCAATAGGAATTTCAAGCCTCAATATGACAATTGAGCCCATGTAGTGACTATTGACACTACACAATCTCATTTCTAGATGCCCTTTTGCATCATCCTAGAAAACATCATATGCAGACCATTATATATATGGTTTTTTCTATAATGATCAAAATGATTGATTTATAGTCATTAATAAGACATTGTAAAAACACCACATATGCATTGTTATAGCATCACATACTTTACCATTAGTGTCCATGCAAAAGGCCGACTGACCACCGGGACGCTTTTGTATATGTTCTTTAATAAAACATATAGTGGCCTCATCAACCACAAACTAAAAAGTTTGTCTACATTTGTAACATTTGAGAATTCTCTGTTTGTGCTCCCTTTGTAGTGTGTTTTCTCCATATTCTTCCAATCAAGATTTAAGGAGATCACAAAGAGAAAGTAAGAAGCCCATAAGGTATGGATATGATACATCCTTAGTCACAAAGCACTTTGTATACATTACTAAAGATTCTATGGTAGAGGAACCTTCTTCATTTGGAGGCTAAGAAGAAGAAAGAGTGGAGAGAAGCCATGCACAAGGAAGTGGAAGCATTGCACGAAAACCACACTTGGGACCTAGTCCCAAAGAAACTAGATATGAAGGTAATTGGTTCAATGTGGATATATAAAGTTAAAAGGAACTCTGATGGTTCTATAAACATGTATAAGGCAAGACTGGTCGCAAAGGGATTTTCACACATGCAGTAGATTATGAAGAAACATTTTCACCTATGGCAAAGATGTCAACATTCAGGGTATTGGTAAGTCTCTCTGCATCCAGAAATTGGAATTGTATATTTTGCACAACCACCAGGTTTTGAAGATGAAGAAAAAGTAGGATATGTATGCAAGCTTAGAAAAGCACTCTATGGTCTTAAGAAAGCTCCTAGAGCTTGGAATTGTAGACTTGTTACCTATTCTGATGCAAAGTGGGCAAGCTCGAAGGATGATAGGAGGAACACTTCAGGATACCTATCTTTTGCCCAAATGCAACTCAAGAAGCTATGTGGCTCAAGCAATTTTATGCAGATTTGGAGATATATCCCTACACTTCAATGATGTTTGGAGATAACACTAGCTCACTTCATTTGGTTGCTAATCCTCTGTACCATGCTAGGAATATAAATAAATAAATATCTTAAAAGTAGATCTTTAGATTTCTTTTAGTGTATATATATATATATATATATATATATATATATATATATATGTGTGTGTGTGTGTGTGTGTGTGTATATGTATATGTATATGTATATGTATATGTATATGTATATGTATATATATGTATATGTATATGTATATGTATATGTATATGTATATGTATATGTATATGTATATGTATATGTGTATATATATATATATATATATATATATATATATATATATATATATATATATATATATATATATATATATATATATATATATATATATATATATATATATATGTGTGTGTGTGTGTGTGTAAGGGGATTCTTTGTTGTTACTAAATAAAGTTTTAGGTTTAATATTCATCTAAATAATCATATGTATGTAGAAATAGGGAAAAAATGATAATATGTATATAATCTATTTAAATTTATGTCGATATTAGAGAAAAATCAGATTTTATGAAGTATATTTAATTAAATATCTAAAAATTAGATCTTTAAATTTTGAAGGCTTATATATATATATATATATATATATATATATATATATATATATATATATATATATATATATATATATATATATATATATATATATATATATATATATATATATATATATAATTGTGTGTGTGTATGTATGTATGTATGTGTGTGTGTATGTATGTATGTATGTATATATATATATATAATTAAATATATCAAAACTATGATTTTTTAATTTTTACACATTAACACATCCTAAAAAAGGTTTTAGTATTAATATTAGTTTATACAATGAAATATATATAAAAGTATCTATAAAATAGATCTTTAGATTTTTTTAGGGTTTATATATATATATCCTAACACCTCCACATAGGATCAGATGGCATCTTCAGGCACACCTTGGGCAGCTCATGACCATGACAACGAGAGCTTCAGTGATGGATGTAGCTCGAAAGTCCATGCATCAGCACATATGATTACTTTGCTCCATGCACTTTGGACATTCTATCATGTTAATATGGAGCGAACAGGATAAAGATTCCTAGAAATATGTCACACAGAAGATATATGAAGAGTACCAGCTAGCACCTTAGCATACTATTGTGAGCTCATAGTGGATTCAACACACGGCACCACACTCTACCCAAGCAAATTCTACAAAATCGGTAATGCCCATCGATACTCTTCATATGCAAATTGTTAAGCTACATAAATGTAATGATGCAAAAGTTTTAGAAGCGCATGGTAGACCATCAAAATGTGGCAATGTATGGTAGACCGTCAAAATGCATCAAAATTCAAGCACATGGTGGTGCATTCAAAAGAAAAACCTTCAAAGACGAGGTAGAGAATCAAAATTCAAACAGATGGTGGATCGTCAAAATGCAACCTTGTCCCTAGATGTGGAACTTACATGGTAAAATGTCAAAATGCTTACATAGGGAAAAGATTTCAAAGATGATAATTTAATACACATGCATGTGTTAATGCTTGGTTGTACAATTGATTCCATAGCTTAACTTCATTGATTTATATTAAACTCAAATATAATTAAAAACGTTTTAGTATATATAGAGGAACTTTTATTTGATGATGATGATTCTCTTATTAATAATATCAATATCCCTCGTACACCTCATAGATAAAATATTTTGGGTGGCAGAGTCTTGGGTGCGTTTGCCTCTTTGAGAGACTGAATATAGAAGAAATTATGTGTGAGAGAGAGAGAGAAAGAGACAGAGGTAGGGAGTGAGAAATTGAGGGACAGAGAGGATTTGAACGTTTGCTGACTCACTACTTGAAGATGCGTAGAATGACGACCCAAAATGTGATTCATAATTGCCATATAGACGTTTTCAAGTTTTTGTGGTATACACGTGAGTCTCTAACCTCACATAGATGACATATTCACACATATGTGACACATTTGTGGGAGTTCGG
This sequence comes from Ceratopteris richardii, assembly GCA_020310875.1. NCBI lineage: Eukaryota > Viridiplantae > Streptophyta > Polypodiopsida > Polypodiales > Pteridaceae > Ceratopteris > Ceratopteris richardii. Next base: position 157,060,803 of record CM035424.1, read on the forward strand.
TTATGAAGTCCATGCTGATCATGCCCCACGGTCGGTTCGGAATCAGGAGTGGTTGCAGAAGGCCGGCGGGCTTCACCCGATCTTGACGGAGTAATTGACATGTCGCGCATGTTTCCACATATTCTTGGACTTGTGCCTTCATGTGGGGCCAATAAAAGTGTTTGTGGAGCGTTTCATAGCTGCGGTTTTGCCCTCCATGGCCGACCACTTTGCAATCATGTGCCTCCCACAACAGCTCTTTGCGTAGCTCTAAGTGGTCTGGTACATAGACTTTTCCTTTGGGATGGAGGATGCCTTCTTGGAGTGCATAGCGACTCGGGGCCTGGGCCGTTTACATCTCCTAAATTATTTCCTGGACTTGGGCATCCTGTGCCTGTGCTCGTTGAATTCTGCCTCTCAGATGGGAGGAAACTGTGGACATGGCCTGGAGCTCGGGTCGTCGACTAAGTGCATCTAGCATGAAGTTTTGCTTGCCCGGTTTGTGGATGATCTCGAGATCGAACTCGGCAAGGAAATCCTGCCAGCGGGCTTGCTTCGGGCTTAACTTGGGTTGAGAGGTGAAGTACTTCAAAGAGATGTTGTCCGTGAAGACTTTTGTGTGTTTGTCCAAGACATAGTGCCTCCACTTGCGTAAACAGTGTATGACGGCTAACATTTCTTGCTCATGTGTGCTCCATCTGAGCTCAGGGCCGGTGAGTTTGTGCGACTCATAAGCAATGGGTTGCCCATCTTGTAAGAGGAAGCCTCCGATGGCCGAACCCGATGCGTCAGTATGAACTTCGAATGGTTTGTCGAATTCGGGAAGTTTGAGCATTGGGGCATTGCACATAGCGACCTTCAACGCCTCAAAGGCCTCTTCCTCATCCATTCCCCACTTGAATGGCTCCTTTTCTTTGATCAACTCGAAGAGCGGGGCCGCAATCTTGTTGAAGCCTTGGATGAACCGGCGGAGGAATTGGCAGAAGCCTATGAATTCTTGCACTTCTTTGATAGTCTTTGGGGGTGCCCACTTGAGCACAGCTTCTACTTTCTAGGGGTCGACATGGAGGTCGAGTTCGGAGACGATGAACCCCAAGAATTCAACCCTCTTCATACAAAACTCGCACTTGCTGGGCTTGGCAAAAAGTCGGCGCTGCCGTAACCGTAAGAGGACCGCCCGAACGTGCTCGTAGTGCTCCTCCAAGGTGCAACTGTAGAGCATTGATGTAAATGATGAGGAAGAGATCAAGCATGTCCCAGAAGCCGTCGTTCATCTCTCGGCAAAAGGTGGCCGGTGCACCGGTAAGTCCAAATGGCATCACGAGCCACTCGTAGCAGTCGTAGCGTATGCGGAAGGCCGTTTTCTGGATGTGTTCTTGTGCTACCCTGATTTGATGGTACCTGGAGCTAAGGTCTATGCGTGTGAAGTATCGAGCCTTGCTGAGGTGATCTAGAAGTTCCTCCATCACCGGGACGGGATATTTTCTCTTGATTGTGCCTTTGTTGAGCACGCGGTAGTCGATGCATAGATGCAACGAGCCATCTTTCTTCTTCACAAACAGGACAGGGACTCCGTAAGGTGAGCTACTTGATCTAATGTACCCTTGGTCCTCGAGTTTGTTTAGTTGTCGTTTGAGCTGTTGAAGCTCCGTCTCGTTCATTCTGTAAGGGGCACGCGAGGGGGATGGTTGATCGGGGAGTGTATCAATCCAATGTTGGACGTTACGTAAGGGGGGGAGGCGGGGTGGAAGTGTGTCCGTGAGAACGTCTGAGAATTCTTCCATCAGCATCTGGAAGCTCGGGTGCCCAATCTTTGAGACATCGATCGGCCGTGGTCCCGTCTCCTCTGCGACCGACCGGAGAATGCATAAGTGTGCAATCCCGCCTTGATAAACTGCCTGTCGAAATTGTTTATGCAATAGCGGTGAGGATGAGTGTGTAGACGTTGATGGTCGATCATGCACTTTCTCTTTGCCTTTGTGTCTCTGCGTTGATTCTCGTGGTTCATGGTCGTATGGCTCGTCCGCCTGAGGGGCTCTGACTCGGTTGCAGTCGACGACGAGAACCTGCCCATTCTGATCTAGAAGCACTTTGTCTACCCCTTTGCCGAAAAAGGAGATCATGTGTTTGTCCATAAACTCGAGGCCAAGAATGACTTCAAACATTTCCATTGGTATAATGAGGAAGTTCAAGTGGCCAAACCACTTGCCTAATGTGACCGAGACTCCGTCGGCATACCGGGTGTGACTAGCCTCTCCCTGAGGAAAGACGACGGACATGCGGAGCTGTTTACTGAGCTTGAGTCCAAGGCGTTGAGGGCACTGCGGGGTCATGAAATTGTGGGTGGCACCCGTGTCTAGCATCACCGACATTCGTTCACCTCTGACTTCGCCCATAATGAACACCTGGTGTATGATGGGTAACACTACTGAATGGCATTGAGCCTTCCCTTTGGAAGTGGACGGCCCGTGGGGTGAAGAGTCCTCTGATTCGTCACTATGAACTTCGGTGATCTTCGGTCCGGACGTGGATGCCTCTTCGGTTTTAGTTGCTTGCACTCGAGTGTCGGATCGTTTCCTCCAACACTTGTCAGTAGGATGGCTGCCCTGGAAATGCCTGCACAGCGGGCGGGGGTCGCGCCTGAGTTGGTTGCTTCCACTAGGGGACCCTGAACGGTTCTCGGTTGGAGCCGGGAGAGCTTTGAAGCCTTGGCCGCGTTGGTTGTCGGTAGGTCTTCGGTATAATGATGTTTTCTCTTTGCTTGCAGTTGATTCTTTGCGGTTAGTTTGGCCTCCGTCGGTTGAACGTGCAACCCGATTGGAGTAAGCATCGTTGAGACGTTCTGCGATGCGAACCGCGTCCTCCCAGGTTTGGGGGTCTTGCTTCTCCACTTCTTTGCGGTAGTACGGAGAGCAGCCATAAAGGAAGCCATGTAGCTGATCGATTTCTGCCATGTCGGTGATTCGTAGCATGAGCGGATGGTACTGTGACACATATGGCCCGATGAACTTGTCTTGTGCTCCACCATGTACCAAGCCGAGGCCTCGTCTTGTAGAAACTGGCCGGCAATGCGTGTCCAATGGTTGCAGCCAACCCGGAGCATCTGAAGGTACCTTTCCATGCGTTCAATCCATCGGTTGATGGCAATGGAGCTTCGGCCGCCTCGGTACTTGTCGGGGGGGCTCGGTTTGAAGAAGCCAAAGGAATTGGGATCATCGATGTCCACTGGTTGAAGCTGAGTGATCGGAGTTGGGTTTAAAGGAGTTGGAGGCAGTTGGGATGTTTGGGTGGGAGTAGGTTGGGGTACCGGTTGGGTGCTTGACTGAGGTTGTGGTTGGGGTTGAGACTAATCTTTAGCTAAGAGGTGGGTTTCTACTAAGGTGGTTAGCCTAGAGAGGGTATCTTCGAGTCTATCTATGCGGTCGTGGACGGGGTCAGGGTTTGGAGGGCCTTGGTCTGATTCGGGTTGGGTGTGGATCTCGGCGTTGAGCTCGGCCTCCTGGAGGCGTTCGTGTAGCTCGGCGTTCACCAAGAGAAGGCGGTTGAGTTCCTGTTCTAAGGCAGCCCGTTGAGCCTTGTGACATCGGCGCCGTTCAGTCACATTCTTGGCGCGTTCCATCCCCGAAGTTAAAGCAGCCGTGCCAACGTCGTGTTCACTGGACATGGTGGAGTGGAGCCAACCAACGGCAACTCGAGAGGGTGAGAGTACCTGGAAGGAGGGAAGCTAGGGCATGCGGGCACCTAACGGGGAAGGGAAGGGTCCACCGATTAAATGAGGGTACGGCATTGCTTGATGGGTAAAGCACGGGGCCAACGATGGATAGCGCGAGGACGGCGGGAGGGCAAGGGGGCCTCGCTTGAGGGGGGGGGGGGGGAGAGGGGGGGGGCAAGGGGGCGCCTTGCTTGAGGTGGGGGGGAGGGGCAAGGGGGTGCCTTGCTTGAGGGGGGGGGGGGGGGGGGGAGAGGGGGGGGTGTGTGGTGGGGGCAAGGGGGTGCCTTGCTTGAGGGGGGGGAGGGCAAGGGGTTGCCTTGCTTGAGGGTGGGAGGGAGGGCAAAAGACCTCTTGCGACGTCAAAGAACTTCCCATGGATGGGCCCAGGATGTTAGATGGCGCTGTCTGCACTGGTGTGACAGTCCGCCCGTCCAAAGGCTTCCCCTAGGGTCGTTGCTCTGATACCACCTGAGATGTTCAAACCCACAAAATGCATAAGCCAACCAGAGGGACACCAAGAAGATTGCTAGAACACGTTTATATTCGATTAGCAACTCGTGTTGAAGAAGGCAATGAGAGCTTGGTATGAGGAGTACTAGTACCCCTCATAGTTGCGCACAATTTGGCGCCACAGGGCACACCCCCCAAGCATTGAAATGGGCTGGATAGAAATACGAGCTGTGACACACACCCTCTAATCAGAATTATTCGTCAAAAGACATCAGTGTCTTGATGATGATGAGCTCTAAGACATCGGTGGCTTGATCTCTCTGAACATAAGGCAGACTTTTTCTTCGGTACTTCCATGCTGTGTGGGAGAAATGTACATCTTTTAGACCTTCTTCTTATCATTATTCTGCTAATTGGACAGTCTAACTCGCTTAATATCCACAATATGCATGTGCAAGTAACGGAGATCAGCCTGTAACAGATGTCTTACTCAAAGGTTACACTCCTGAAAATTTCGATGTTACCTGCAGAGGTTGCTCTACTTAAGAACACTGTCAGCAAATGAAACAGAAGCTCCAGATATATTACCGTCAGAACGGCCTTGATGGCTAGATCACTTAATTGTAGGTCGTCCTGCGCGGAAGCAGTCAGGAGAACATCAAGGAAATCAGAATCCTTGATTTCACTCCCTCTGGTTAGCCTCGTTCTCCTTCGGTCGTCAATAATTTGCTGCCACATCGATTTTATCTTCGTACTGATCGCTTTGGCTCGCCTCGCACCTTGCAGATCCATCCAAGCTAGGCATGGCTTATAATCGCCAATATTCTGCACGCGCAGGAGGTCAATACTGTCGATCAGGAGATTCTGCAAACTGCTCGAATGATCGCTTTGGGACGGAGACCGCAAGTCCTTCGCCCTTCTGCTAATAGCTATTCTCGAAATGATGCTAAACGTGGCGTCATACAGTTCTTTGCGGATGTGGACACAGGCTGCGTTATCTGCCACCACTTGGAGCAGACTGCGGATCTCGTCATTTATAATAGGTTGAAAAAAATGGAATGGCTTTGCCGAGAAGAGTTCTGCGGTACGAAGCCGGTGGTGGAATTTGAAATATAGACCGGGCGGAGCCGAGAGCAGTTCCTCCCGTTCAAAGTAAACAACGGGAATCGTAGGAGAGCAAGAAATGTGAGAACGCATCTTCGATATCAGCCGAGCCGCGGCAGGCGATGAGGCGACGAGAACAGGCACGTTGCCCAAACGCAGAAACATAAGGCTTCCATATCGTCTGCTTAAATCTGATAAAGAGCGAACTGGTCTGGTTCCCAGGAGATGGTGATGACCAATGATTGGTAGACCAGGAGGGCTGGGTGGAAGATTCATTCGAGCTTTGCGGATGAGAATGGTCGCGACGAACATGCCGAGCAGCACCGGCGGAACGATGGTGAGAAGGCAAGGGCGCATGCTGGTATAGCCAGCAACCGCAATGGTTTCACACTGCATAGTAATTAAGTAATTAGTAGTCGCGTACCTTTCTTGAATTCCAGTACCCTACAGTGGTGCTGGATGATCACTGTCTATCGTAATGGGCTTTGGCAGCTACGTTTAAGGACTCACATTGTGCCATATATAAATATATATATATATATATATATATATATATATATATATATATATGTGTGTGTGTATTTCGCAGCTCAATAAATATAACGAGGCAACAGCGATGTACGGTAGAACGATGTACCATACACAGTACATGCATAAATTAACATACATATATACACACACATATACATAACTATTCAGAAACATGCATTCATACATACATATATTTATTATACATGCATACATAAATACATACATACATACATACACACATATTTATTATACATGCATAAATTAACATACATATATACACACACATATACATAACTATTCAGAAACATGCATTCATACATACATATATTTATTATACATGCATACATACATACATACATACACAGATATATACATACATTCACACATAAATACATGCATAAAATACATTGATACATATATACATGCATATATACAAACATACACAAACAACATACATGCAAACATCAATACACAAACAACATACATGCATATATACATACATACCTACAACATGTCTTCATTCATATATAGATCTATACATATGTATATATACACAAAACATACATACATTCACACATAAATACAAATACCTATGTATGTACATTATCATACACACATAGGTACAAAAACAAACATATGCACATACATAAACACGCACACACATAGATAGACACACACGGATACACTACAACATATGAGGGGCATACCGACATTGTCCATACCGAGGGTCATGCTTCAACATCCGTATGACTATTGAAAATGCTTGAAAACCATGGAGGCGATATCGACAATCATTTAATCGTTTGTATACGCATTGAAAATCTATAGTTGATATGTGCATCAAAAATCTATGGCATCGTAATGAGCACTGGTATACATGTCAGTATTTTGCTGCAAATTATAGACACTCATATGGATGATAATACGGATGGAACATTTTGACTGGACCCGAGAGAAAAAAATTGATATTTTCTCACATTTTGTATCAAACTCTCCTACTATCGAGTTTGCGTGCATGAGCTACATTTTGAGCATATTGTGTACAAACATCTCTCTCTCTCTGTATAGACATCTCTCGTTGTGTTTTCCCTTTTCTTATTTCTCTTCTCCTTAGTTTTGCTAGAGCTTTTTGGCATCATTTCTTTGGAATTCGATGAAGGACAACATTAAGTGGACTTTGACGAGAATGATCTAACCAATTACATCGATGTAAGTGATTGTTAGTTTTATTGACATAGAGTGAGAACGAGAGAGAGAGAGAGAGAGATGAAATAAAGAGAGAAAAAGAGAGAGATCAAGAGAAACATAAAGAGAGAGAGAGAGAGCGAAAGAAATATAGAGAGAGATATGAAAAATAAAGAGAATAAGAGAGAGAGATGCATACATACATACACACACATATGCATACACATACTCACATACCTATTACATACACACATGCATATTAAATACACACTCATATGCATATTACATGCACACATGCATATACATACACACTTAGATACATATCACATGCATATTGAATACACACTGACATACATATTACATACACATAGGCATATACATACACACAAATATATCCATACTCACATGCATATGCATATGTACATACACACACATATGCATACACATACTCACATACATATTACATACACACAGACGGATGCACATACTCAAATACATATTACATACACACAGACGGATGCACATACTCAAATACATATTACATACACACATGCATACTACATACACACTCACATAGATATTACATACATCCATGCACATATGCATGTGCACACACACATACATACACACGTGCATATACATACACACACATATATGCATACACACATGCATATGCATACATACATACACACACATATATGCATGCATATACTCACATACATATTACATACACACTCACATACATATTATATACACACATGCATATACATACACAAACATATGTGTATACACACATGCATATGCATATATACATACATACACACACATATGCATACATGTACTCACATACATATTAGATACACACATGCATATTACATAGACTCTCACATACATATTACATAGACACATGCATATTACATACACACTCACATACATATTACATACAGACATGCATATTACATACACATACTCACATACATATTACCTACACACATGCATGTAACATACACACTCGCATACATATTACAGTCATACATGCATATACCTATACACACATATGTGTATACACACATGCATATACATACACACACATATGTGCATACATGCATACACACACATATGCATAAAAATACTCACATACATATTACATACACACATGCATAATGCACACAAACATACAGACATACATAAACACATGCTAAAACACAAACACATCCTAAACAAATTTTGAAAGAACTTGGAGAAGCTTGTCGAAGGTAGAAAGGTGCGTTTCGAAGCGATGAAGTTTGGTCAAGCCAACCGGCACAAGACCAGCCCTTGAGCTTTTGGAGACTCAAATAGACCTTATAGGCATGCTATAAGTGCAAAGAAACACACTATGTACCTTGGAGCATCAAGGAGAATGAGTCGATACAAAACAGATAGGTTCGCGGGTCGACTAGCTCAAAAAAACTTACTATCTATGGAAGAGACAATGAACTTCAAATGCCCAAATGCTTTGAAAATTTACAGGCATAAACTAGACACTGATACCTTTCCAATGAGTCCTCTTGCACTCAATGTGAAGCTCTGAGGAGAGAGCAGCAGCCTCTGCAAGATTACTGTTGGCGAAGAAGATGATGCAGAAAATTGAAGGAGCAAGACAATGATGGTCACAAGTGTATGTATATTGCTTTTATGTAATGTACAAGTGATTTCAACTCCTTATATAGCCTCTAGGAGTGTTCCATGACTTTTACAACTTGAATTTGAATTCAAATGAAGGTGGGAATGGTTGTTGGATGGAATCAATTCACTTCCCTACAATTTAGGAAAAGTGAAGATCTTGATTGATCTACTTTTAGGTGACTTGATTTGCTTGATTGAATGCAACTTCAACCACCAAAATTTCGTGGGATTTTGGCCCTATATTTGTACCTTTACATGTGTACAACTCAAGGCTTTTACAACGGTAAATGAGCCATCAAAATATTCTCAAAAAATACAATAAATGAGCATATGAAAAAGAACTCTCCAACGGATATTCTTTCGACGCGATAGCCTTTGATGTAGATCAAATCCACCTCAAGCATAGTGTAAGCTTGATGTTCCAACAGCTCCCCCTCAAGCTAAAGTATGCTTGAGTCTTCATTCTCTGATAGGTTGAATACCTGCCATAGCTTTGAATCTACAAAGCTTTATTCCATCAAGTGCCTTCGTCATCATATCTGCTACTTGCTTTTCAGTCGGAACAAAAGAAATGTCGATCTCCTTTGCCATGAGCTTCTCCCTGATGAAGTGGTAATGGACTTCTATGTGCTTGGTTCTCGCATGAAAAATAGGATTTGCCGCTAGATGCATGGAACTTACATTATCTCCAAATATGTGAGGTTTGGAACTCACAAGTCCCAAATCTGTATACAATGCTTTTAACCATATTGCCTCTTGAGTTGCTATGGTCAAGCCTCTGTACTCTGCTTCAGTTGAAGATAAAGCAACTGTTGGTTGCTTCTTGGAACTCCATGACACTAGCTTTGAACCTGCAAATGCTAAGTAACCAGATGTACTTTTTCTATCATCCTTAGCTCCTTCCCAATCTGCATCTGAGTAGATTTTGATATCCAAATCGGAAGAGTAAGGATAGAATATACCTTCATTGATTGTACCTTTGAGATACTTAAGTACTCTCTTAGCCGCATCCATGTGTGGTCTTCTTGGTGAGTGCATGAACTGACTAAGCACTCCCACACTATATGAGATGTCTGCCCTTGTGTGAGTAGCATATATCAAGCTACCTACCAAGCTTTGATACTCTTTAATGTCTTCGATTTTCTCACCTTCATAAACACTAAGTTTATGATTCATCTCCAAAGGTGTACCTGCAGGTTTAGTGTTCTCCATTTTGAACTTGAGAAGAAGATCCTGAATGTATCTTCTTTGAGTCAAATACATTCCTTCATCTGTGTATATCACCTGCATACCTAGGAAATATGTGAGCTCACCTAGGTCACTGATTTTGAACTCCTCTTGCATGTGTCTCTTGATCCTTTGAATGCCATTTAGATCATCACCTGTCACAATAATATCATCTACATATACACATAGATAGATAACCTCATTGTGATCCCTTTTGATGAATAGAGAAGGATCGGAGCTGCTAGCTTTGAACCCTTGGTCTTGAAGATATGTAACCAACCTGTAATTCCAAGCTCTTGGAGCTTGTTTCAATCCATACAATGCTTTCTTAAGTCTGCAAACATAAGATGGATGATTAGGGTTTTCAAAACCTGGTGGTTGTGACATGTATACCTCTTCACTTATCCAACCATTTAAGAATGCATTTTTCACATCAAGTTGGAGGAGTCTCCAATTCCTTGCAGCAGCTACACTTATCAATGTCCTGATTGTAGTCATCTTTGCAACCGGTGAGAATGTTTCCTCATAGTCTATACCATGAGTTTGTGAGCATCCTTTGGCAACTAATCTTGCCTTGTACCTGCAAACTGATCCATCTGAATTTCTTTTAACTTTATATACCCATCTGCAACCAATTACCTTTTGATTCGGTGACATTGGAACCAAATCCCAAGTGTCCATTTCCTTCAATGCATCTATCTCTTCGTTCATGGCCTTTTCCCAATTAGGGTTTCCCTTTGCCTCTTCATAGGTTGAGGGTTCCTCTGAAATAGAGTCTTTTGCCAAGTAGATTGAATGCTTTGTAACAAATGTGGAATCATATCCATACCTTTCTGGTTGTTTCTTCTCTCTTGCTGATCTTCTAGGTGCTTGTTTGGAGCATTCTCCAACCTCTTGCATCTTTGCTTTGCCTCTTGACTTCCATAGCTTGTAATCCCTTTCTCTTTCATCTTGGTCATCGTCTGTATCACTTCTTGGATCCTGGACCTGTGTATCATGCTTGCTTCCTAATTGATGAGAGTCATAATCAAGATCATATGGTAGTGTTACCTTTTGTTTGTCTTCATCATACCAAGACCTATGTTCTTCAAACACAACATCTCTACTTGTAGTGAATTGCTTGGTTGAAGGATTGAAGAACCTGTAACCCATCTGAGTTGAATCATATCCAATAAACACTGCCTTTGTTGCCCTTTCATCTAGCTTACCTCTTATTTGTGATGGTACATGAACATAAGCTAAACAACCAAAAACCTTGCAATGTCCAAGACTAGGTTTTCTTCCATGCCATGCTTCATAAGGAGTCATACCTTGAAGTGATTTGGATGGTAGTCGATTGACAAGGTACACTGCAGTTGAAATAGCTTCTGCCCAAAGATAATGTGGCAACTTCTTCTCTTCAAGCATTGTTCGGGCTGATCCAACCAATGTCTTGTTTCTCCTCTCTGCAATTCCATTTAGTTGAGGAGAGTACCTAGTAGTCACTTCCCTTTTGATACCTTTGTCTTGCAAGAACTCATCAAACTCTTTGGAGAAGTATTCTCCCCCTCCATCAGATTTGAGCTTCTTTAGTGATCTACCTGTATGATTCTCCACATGTGCAAGATACTTCTTGAAGCAATCAAATACTTCATTCTTACTCTTGATAAAGTATAGAACAGTCCATCTACTATGGTCGTCAATAAATGAGACATAATACCTTGATCCCGCCAATGAAGGTTCTTGCCTTGGTCCCCATACATCTGTGTGTACTAAGTCCAATAAGTTGTTGTGGATGTAGCCTTTGTGGTTGAATGGTTGTCTTTGTGCCTTCCCAATCTGACATGCATCACACCCGTTGATCATGTGTTGCTTTGATATGTTCGGCAGTCCTAGAACACTTTGATCCCTGCATATATCCTTCAAGGTTCTTTCATTCACATGAGCAAGTCTCTTATGCCACACTTCAAGCTCACTTAGGGTTTGAGACCCAAAGTTGAATAGAACTATGTTCCTGGTATCTCCTACTTCAAAAGTAAAGAGCCTACCATGCTTCTCACCTCGGGCTATCTTCTTGAAGCCTTGACATGGATCTTCCACAAAAGCTCCATGTTGGGTGAACCTAACTTGCAAGCCTTTTTCAACTATTTGGCCTACACTGATTAGGTTTTTAGTGATAGTGGGTACATAGAGAACCTTACTCAGAATGTTTGTCCTGCCATTGGAAGCTTTGACATTACCAATCTTCTCCACATTGTGCCTCGTGTCATCCCCTGTTTGCACTTCATATCTATGCTTTGGACTTTCCAAGTCAGATAGAAGAGCAACGTTGCCTGCAACATGATTCGAGCATCCTGAATCTATGTAGAACAAATGATCATCTTCTTTACCTTCTTTGTGGCTTAGGTTCATAAGAAGTAATGAGTCTTCATGTGGTTGATCTTCTGAATAATTGTTGTAGTCCCTTCTATTATAGCTTCTATTGTTGTTGTTGAAGTTGTCTCCACCTCTGCCTCTATTGCCGCCATATCCACCTCTTCCACTTCCTTTCTGGGTCTTCCCATTGAACCAGCAATTCTGAGTGGTGTGGTTGGTCTTATCGCATATGGCACAAGGTTGAACATTCTCACCTTTGGCTTTGTCTTGCTTTGGTCCTTTCTTCTTCCCTTTCCACTTGCTCTTGCTTGCGAAGTTGGCTTGGGAAGTCTCTTCTTCATCTTCTTCCTTCTTCTTGCCTTTCTGCTTCTTATCCTTTTTATCTGCATATAGAGCACTAGTTGAATTACCATGATAAGAGTTACCTTCCTTTATGCTATTATTGGCTTCTTGATTGAAGAGTTGTCCAAGAAAGATGTTGAAGTCTGGAGTCTGCACATCCATGATGAGATCATAGGCCGTCGTGAAGGATTGCCATTGCTTATCACTTCGAATGCCGTTGAGAATTTGCCTCATGATGACCTCTTCTTCAATCAGCTCTCCAATGGATGCTAACTGATCCGCAACCTCTTTGACCTTGGTAACAAACTCTGTGATGGTTTGTTTAGGTGTCTTCTTCATTTGGTTGAACTCGTTCCAAAGATGATTCTTTCTTGCTTTGGTACTAGCAGAAAAGAAAGTCTCCAGGGCATCCCAAGTCTCTTGAGATGTCTTGCATCCTCTAATATGTGGTAATTGAAAGTCAGAGATAGAGTTTAGTATGTACGACCTTGCTTGAGCATCCCTTGCGCACCAAAGTGTGAGCTTATCTGTCTCCTCTTGTGTAGGTCCTCCTTTGGTTCTTGGAATAGGCATAACTTCATCACCTGCTACAATTCCATAAAGATTTCTACCTTGCAAATAGGCCTCCATTCTGATTTGCCAAGCCGCGTAGTTGTGTCGATCAAGCTTCTCGATCATTGAGGGAAAGCCGTCACCCATCTTGAACTAGCTCTGATACCACTGAAAGAACTTGGAGAAGCTTGTCGAAGGTAGAAAGGTGCGTTTCGAAGCGATGAAGTTTGGTCAAGCCAACCGGCACAAGACCAGCCCTTGAGCTTTTGGAGACTCAAATAGACCTTATAGGCATGCTATAAGTGCAAAGAAACACACTATGTACCTTGGAGCATCAAGGAGAATGAGTCGATACAAAACAGATAGGTTCGCGGGTCGACTAGCTCAAAAAAACTTACTATCTATGGAAGAGACAATGAACTTCAAATGCCCATAGCGACCAGCGTGATTACAATTAGAAAAAATCCTTTTATGGGAGTGATACACATAGAGTTTAGTGTATGGAATGCACAAAAGTATAAGGAATAAGCAAAATATGCTATAGGAATGAATGCGACATTCACCGGTGGTACTTCCTATTTTTCAGGAATACGCAGAGATTGACCCCGAGGCAGAAAAACTGAGATTTCCCCAAATCTGCTGAACCAAATGCTTTGAAAATTTAGAGGCATAAACTAGACACTGATAGCTTTCCAATGAGTCCTCTTTCACTCAATTTGAAGCTCTGAGGAGAGAGCCGCAGCCTCTGCAAGATTACTGTTGCTGAAGAAGATGATGCAGAAAATTGAAGGAGCAAGACAATGATGGTCACAAGTGTATGTATATTGCTTTTATGTAATGTACAAGTGATTTCAACTCCTTATATAGCCTCTAGGAGTGTTCCACGACTTTTACAACTTGAATTTGAATTCAAATGAAGGTGGGAATGGTTGTTGGATGGAATCAATTCACTTCCCTACAATCTAGGAAAAGTGAAGATCTTGATTGATCTACTTTTAGGTGACTTGATTTGCTTGATTGAATGCAACTTCAACCACCAAAATTTCGTGGGATTTTGGCCCTATATTTGTACCTTTACATGTGTACAACTCAAGGCTTTTACAACGGTAAATGAGCCATCAAAATATTCTCAAAAAATACAATAAATGAGCATATGAAAAAGAACTCTCCAACGGATATTCTTTCGACGCGATAGCCTTTGATGTAGATCAAATCCACCTCAAGCATAGTGTAAGCTTGATGTTCCAACAAATTTTAAGGATTAATATTAATTTATATATTCCTATGTACGTAGAAAATAAATAATTAAATATCTAGAAAATACATCTTTAGAGTTCTTTAGGATATATATATATATATATATATATATATATATATATATATATATATATATATATATATATATATATATATATATATATATATATATATAGAGAGAGAGAGAGAGAGAGAGAGAGAGAGAGAGAGAGAGAGAAATAGGATTTCTGGTTCTTACGTGCAAACACATCTTAAATAATGTTTTAGAGCTAATATTAATTTATATAATTATATATATGTAGAAATTGGGAAAATGATAATGTTTAAATATTCTATTTAAATGTGCACACACCCACACACATATATACATACATATATATATATATATATATATATATATATATATATATATATATATATATATATATATATATATATATATATAGGATCTTTTGTTATTACACACAGACACATCCAAAATAAATTTTAAGGAGTAATATTAATTTATATAATCATATATATGTAGAATATAAATAAATAAATATCTTAAAAGTAGATCTTTAGATTTTTTTAGTGTGTATATATATATATATATATATATATATATATATATATATATATATATATATATATATATATATATATATATATATATATATATATATAGATATATATATATATATATATATATATGTATATGTATATGTATATGTATATGTCTATGTATATTTATATGTATATGTATATGTAGATGTATATGTATATGTATATGTATATGTATATGTATATGTATATGTATATGTATATGTATATGTATATGTATATGTATATGTATATATATATGTATATGTATATGTATATGTATATGCATATGTCTATGTATATGTATATGTATATGTATATGTATATGTATATGCATATGCATATGTATATGTATATGTATATGTATATGTATATATATATATATATATATATATATATATATATATATATATATATATATATATATATATATATATATATATATATATATATATATATATATATATATATATATATATATATAAGCACTTGAGTGAAGAGATTCGTAGAAAATCTTTGGTTGGCACTCAGAGTGGAGATGCATATAATGTTCATGATTCTTACCAAGGAAAGAATCCATAACATGGAAGGAGCAAGAGTAAGGAACGTAATGGTCAATGAAATAAGAGTCAAAAGTAAATAAAGGAAGAGGGATATCGAATGCCATTGTTACTATAAGAAAGGACACATGAAGAAAGGTTTTATGCATTAGAAAAATTGAATAAAATTAATGTGATTTTTTATGATATTGATGTGTTGACACTTGATAGCACTGTGCCAACTGCTCCTCTTATGACTAATTCTCTTTCCAACATGTGGCTACTACATTCTGATGCTTCTTTCCATGTGATAACACATAGAGAATGATTCTCTAATTATGCAGCAAAGTCTGTTGGTACCATGAGACTTCGTGACTCTTACCAACATGATTATTTTAGGATCGGGGATGTGGTTGTGGAGTTCAAAGTTTACTATGCATAATGTATGCCATGTACCTCGAAGCTCCATATGTACAACCTCTTGTAACTTTGAGCTATAATTACTCATTGTAAAAGTGAAGTAAACCCATGAGGAGTTAGGAAGAGTAGAATCTCATACTTTTTGGTAGTTGATTGGTAGCTTGTTAAGCTAACTGAAGTTCCCCAAAAGGTATTTTATTAATTGAGTTTGATCTCAAAGAATTGTGTAAAACTTTGAGTAGGTGTCTCAACCAAAATAGCAAGTTTTGTACATTGGATCATATGCCTATCTATTTGTTTTGATCCTATCATTTGTGCATCATCTTCCAAGAAACATATATTTTCATTTATGCTTATTAGCTATTCAAGAAGGCCCACAATGCTCTCCAGTAGGTGTGAAGAAGGTTTTAGCTACACCAGCTCATCCCTTGTCATTATCCACCATATCCTCCAACAGTGGTATCAAAGCAAGCACAATCAAGATGGGAGATGGTTTTCCATCCTTCATTGAGAAATTGGATAAGAACAGCTAGTGAGCATGGTCCCTAAGGATGCGAGCATACCTTAAAGGGAGAAGCTTATATGGATACATGTCGCGAGATTAAGACATGCCAATCTTCAGGAGCAAGAATCAACCAACAAAGGAAGAGCAAGAGAGGCTAACCCCATGGTGTGCAAACGATGCTCTTGCAAGCTCATATGCTTTTTTGATTACCTGTTACCACCTGTTTGAAACTGAAAAACCTCCCAAGAGAAGAGAAGTGCTTTCATCATACGTCTCCTCCAACATAAGAGGAAGGAAGAATCAATTGTGGATGGAATTCAAAACTCTCAAGAAGCAATCAAAGCAAGGAGTGGCTGACTATGTAACCAAAATCAAAGATGTTGTAGACCAACTTGCAAGCATTGGAGAAGAGATAGAGGAAGAGCACATAGTGAGGCAGATCATCAATTGAATTAAAGTTGATGAAAAGTGGGAATCCTTCACCAATGCAACAAATCTCTACATGGATATGTAGATACTTGATCTCAACACCTTGATGGGACAACTCTTCACCCATGAAGCAAAGCTCAACAGAAATGGTGACAACTAAAGAGGTAGTCAATCTTCTACCCTTTATATAGATAAGAATAAAGCTAAGGATAAACGTAAAAGTAAGAAGAAAGATGAAGAGGCTAGTACCTCTCAAGACAATTATGCAGGAAGAGGAAGAGGTGCTAGAGGTAGGGGCACAGGAGGTAAGCAAGGTAGGGGGAGACCTTACAGTAGTTCATCATGCACCATATGTGGTCTCAACAACCACACTACAGAAGAACACTACAAAAATATAAGGAACCTAAGGGGAAGAGACCTCCATAGAGGAAGTTATGGACTAACTAGAGACAGGTACAACAATGGTGGAGGCAAGTACAATCACAACTTCAATCAAGGTTACAACAACAAATATTATCAAGGAGGCTTTAGAGGAAGAAGGGACTTTGAAAACTACATTGAAGATCAAGATGATTCTCTACTCATTATGAAAATGACATCCAAGAAAGGTAAAGATGATGACAACATTTTTCACATTGACTCAGATTCTTCCAATAATGTGGCAAGGAATGTAGCACTATTTTCTAATCTTGAAGAACCAAAGGTGAAGCATGAGGTATAAACATGTGATGACACTAAACATTGATTCTAGCAAATTGTAAATGTCAACTTATCTAATGGTACTATGAACCTTTTAAGCAAAATTCTATATGTGCCTTCTATTACAAAAATCCTAATTAATGTTGGGTAGATTGTAGAGAAAGGTCTACAGGATTAGTTTCACTAAGCATGGACCATATGTGGAAGACCCCCAATAAGGATTCAAAAGGATAGCCAAAGGTGAGAAGTCAGGTAGATTGTTTACTTTTGAAACTAAAGACAGAAGGAACATAGCACTATTCAGTTCTAGAGACCAAACCCTATCTGAGTTGGAAGTATGGCACAAGAGGCTAGTGCACAAAGAAGAGAGAACTTTAAAGCAAATTTGCAGGGATCAAAGTGTGCTTGGCATACCCAATGTCACCAAGGAGCACATGATTTACAAATGTGGAGCTTGCCAGTTTGACGAAGCTCATAGGAAACCATTCAACAGGAAAGGATACATCCATGAAGATTATTTGGAGATTTTATAGAGTGATGTGTGGGATCCTAGCAAAGATCCATCCATGTGAGGTTCAAGGTACTATGTCTCGTTTATTGATGATTATAGTAGGTGGACAATTCTCTATTTCATGAAGCATAAGGATGAGATGTTTTCATGTTTCAAGAACTATCTAGCACTGGTTGAAAAGCAAATATCACGAAGCTTGAAGAGAATAAGGCCTGATGGAGGTGGTGAGTACTTTTCACATGAGATTGATCTATTTATATAGGATAGAGTCATAAAAAGGGAAGTAACAACCAAGTATACTATTAAATTGAATGGAGTGGCAGAGAGAGGGAACATGTTAATTGTAGAAGTAGATAACTCTATGTTAAATGAGAAGGAAATACCTAATTATTTATGGGTAGAGGTTGTATTCATAGCCACCTATTTGGTTAACAAGCTTCCATCCAAGTCATTGGATCCTATGAAACCATATGAAGCTTGGAATGGTAGGAAACTATCATGAGATCATTGCAAGATATTTGGATGCATTGCCTATGCACATGTCCCATCTCAAATCAGAGGGAAACTTGACACTAAGGTTGTGAAATACATATTTATTGGGTATGATCAGAATCAAAAGAGATATAGACTATACAATCCCACTAACAAGGCATTCATAGTTAGTAGGGATGTATTATTTGATGAGAATAACTCATGGTTTGAAGATGATAACAGGAAAGTCAAATTACCATATGATTTGGAAATGATTTTCCAACCCTAACTCAAGAAGATCAACACCAAGGATAGGACATCAACTCAGAAGTTGAGGAGCATATTGACTTCAAAGCTTGGAGGTCAAGAGGCAAGTTCAAATACAAGAGATTAGAGGATCTACGTGAGTCTTCCAATCAAGATTTAAGGAGATCACAAAGAGAAAGTAAGAAGCCCATAAGGTATGGATATGATACATCCTTAGTCACAAAGCACTTTGTATACATTACTAAAGATTCTATGGCAGAGGAACCTTCTTCATTTAGAGGCTAAGAAGAAGAAAGAGTGGAGAGAAGCCATGCAGGAGGAAGTAGAAGCATTGCACGAAAACCACACTTGGGACCTAGTTCCCAAGAAACTAGATATGAAGGTAATTGGTTCAATGTGGATACATAAAGTTAAAAGGAACTTTGATCGTTCTATAAACATGTATAAGGCAAGACTGGTCGCGAAGGGATTTTCACACATGCAGTAGATTATGAAGAAACATTTTCACTTGTGGCAAAGATGTCAATATTCAGGGTATTGGTAAGTCTTGCTACATCCAGAAATTGGAATTTATATCAATTAGATGTCAAGAATGCATTTTTAAATGGTTGGATATCAGAATAAGTATATTTTGCGCAACCACCAGGTTTTGAAGATGAAGAAAAAGTAGGATATGTATGCAAGCTTAGAAAAGCACTCTATGGTCTTAAGAAAGCTCCTAGAGCTTGGAACTGTAGACTTGTTACCTATTCTGATGCAGAGTGGACAAGCTCCAAGGATGATAGGAGGAACACTTCAGGGTACATATCTTTTGCAGGTTCAGAACTCATATCATGGTCATCGAAGAAGCAACCAATTGTGGCCTTATCTTCAAGAGAAGCATAATATAAAGGTTTGGCAAATACAACTCAAGAAGCTATGTGGCTCAAGCAATTGTATGCAGATTTCAAGATATATCCCTACACTTCAATTATTTTTGGAGATAACACTAGCTCACTTCAGTTGGTTGCTAATCCTTTGTACCATGCTAGGAATAAGCACATTGAAATTCATTATCATTATGTTAGAGAAATTTGTTAGCAAGGATATCCAATCATCCTATGTATCAACTCATTTGCAATGTCTAGATTTAATTACCAAGGCATTGGATGCAAAAAAGATGAACATGTTGAAATTGATGATTGGACTACAAGATATCAAGGAGCAATGAGGATCAAGCATGTTAGAATTGAGGGGAAGCTATTGGTGCAATTAAGCACAATACTGCACACTTGATCATTTCACATATGATTGATGTATTAGCATATCATTTGGAAAGCTTCATATGTATAACCTCTTGTAACTTTGAGCTATAGTTACTCATTGTAAAAGTGAAGTAAACCCAGGAGGAGTTAGGAAGAATAGAATCTTGTAACTTTTGGTAGTTGAGCCAAGAGAGTGTTGGAGAGAGATATCTGCGGAAGCACGCGAATAACACAAGGAAGAAGAAGAAGCTTGGAGCAGAAACACACAATAGTGAATGTATTACTAGAGAATGTACAAAGATAAGTACGCCATTAGGGAAATAGGCGTATATACAAGCCGGGGGAAAAAACCCTCCTAAAGAGGGAAAAAAGTGCCCCGGCGGTCCTAGTGTGTTCACACACATCACTACCTAAATATATCAACAAATCCCCCCTGGGAGTGATGCGGTGAACAAGGAGTTGGCACTCATGTATAAGGAAGTGCCAAGCTATGTGGAAATCACTCCACAAAAGGAAGTAAGCCCAAAGCTTTGCAGAAAGCTTCAAACTTCTCCCTAGGCAGAGCCTTCGTGAAAAGGTCTGCAATGTTCTCCTGCGTGGGCACATATGCCAAGCTGATCTCCCCAGCAGAGAACCTCTCCCTGACATAGTGATAATGCACCTCAATGTGCTTAGTGCGAGCATGGAACATAGGGTTCCTCGCAACTGCCAATGCGCTCTGACTGTCAGTGAAGATGGTGGTGGCAGAAGACTGGCCAACACCCAAATCAGCCATAAGGCGTTTGAGGCACACACACTCAGCCTCACAACTGGAAGTGGCCACAGTAGGCTGCTTCTTGCTCAACCAAGATATACATGAGCTACCAAGCATGAAGCAAAAACCACTGGTGGACACACGAGTGTCATAGCAACCAACCCAATCTGAGTCAGAAAAAGCATGCAAATCTGGCGGTAGTGATCCCCCCTTGGGATAAAACAACCCAAGTAGCCGAGTACCACTCAAGTAGCAAAAGATGCGCTTAACCGCCTTCCAATGCGTGACTCCTGGGCAATGCATAAACCTGCTCATCTGTGAGACAGCAAACTGAATATCTGGCCGAGTAATGCATATGTAAATCAAGCATCCAACAACCTCCTGATAGAGAGCAGCATCAAATGCATCTCCAGCATCATGAAGACTCAATTGTAAACCTGTCTCTATAGGAGTGGCAATAGGCTTACAGTCTTCAGGGCCAAAACGCTGCAATAATGTGTCAATATATTTTGTTTGACACAAAGCCATTCCACCTTCAACTTGCATAAACTGAATGCCCAAATAGTGATGCAAATGACCCAAATCAGACATCTCAAATGAGGCATGCAAATCAGCCTTTAAATCAGCAATATGCTTCTCAATAGGAGCAGTGAGCAGCATGTCATCAACATAGACAACAATGATCAGAAGCACGCTTAACATATAACGTGCTTTCAGTTGGACTGTTCTCAAAATCATGTGCAATCAGATAGGCATGTATCTTCTCATACCAAGCACGTGGTGCTTGCTTTAAACCATATAACACCTTCTTTAACCTGCACACCTGGTTTTTATGCCTTTCTGCACAGAGCCACGGGGCTGAGAAACATACACTTCTTCATGCAAGTCACCATTCAGAAATGCTGCTTTAATGTCCAACTGATGTACATTCCAACCATGATGGGCTGCAAGTGCACAAATGCTCCAAACAGTAGTCATACGGCATGTAGGTGCAGAGGTCTCATCAAAATCAATGCCTCTTTCCTGTGCATAACCCTTTGCAACAAGCCTAGCCTTATACCTTTCAACTGTACCATCAGGTTTACGCTTCAGCTTGTATATCCACTTAGTGCCAATGGCCTTCTTGCTAGGAGGCAAGTCACATAAAGACCATGTACCATTCTTCATTATAGCATCATATTCAGATTGCATAGCAGCCATCCAATTCTCTGAATTCTGTGCTTCATCAAAAGAAACAGGCTCATTCTCATCACAGAGGCTAGACGCAGCCATAACATAGCAATCTGATGCAAAGGAGGCACTATGAGAGCCTGAACGAGTACGATATGACAAAGGTGCATCTAATTTGTTGTCATGCAAAGTCTGCACCAGCCATTTTGGCATAGTTTTTGCCTCCTCAATATCAGCTCTCTCATCAACAAGTGCATCATGTAAATCTGCATCAGAAATGGAATGATCTGCATCATCATATGAAACCTGCAAAGGCTAAGAAGTTGCCTCATTAGGACCAGCACTAGACTGTCCACCTGTAAAAAGAGGCATCAAAGTATCATACATGTCTTTAGAGCTAATAAATGTCTCCTTAGTACATGAAAGCAATGGCTGAATAACATCTTCCACAAAGACAACATCACGGCTAACCAGAATGTGTTTAGTCTATGGATGATACAGACGATAGCCTTTACTTTCAGAACTGTACCCAACAAAAATACATTTTACTGCCTTATCATCCAATTTTCTACGATGTTGTTCAGGCACTAGTGCATATGCCAAACAACCAAAAACCCGCAGATGAGCAACAGATGGCTTGCGATCATGCCAAGCCTCATATGGAGTGATAGACTGTAGCGCTTTAGTGGGACACCTGTTAAGTACATATGCTGCGCATATGACAGCCTCAAGCCAGAAACTATGTGGTAAAGCCTAACTCTTGACTATACACCTCGCCATCTCCATGAGTGACCTGTTCTTTCGTTCAGCAACTCCATTCTATTGAGGTGTATACGGCACTGTACACTGGTGTTTTATCCCACGTTCAGCCAGAAATGCATTAAAATCAAAAGACATATATTCCCCCCCTCGATCAGAACGGAGGGTGCCCATTTTACATGCTGATAGATTTTCAGCCAAAACCAAAAACTGTTTGAAGCACAAAAACACTTCGGACTTTGCCTTCAATGGATATACCCATGCATGCCTAGAAAAATCATCAATGAAAGTCACGAAGTAAAGATAGTTTCCAAAAGAAGGTGTCTGCATAGGACCACAGACATCACTAAGTACAAGCTGCAATTTCTGCGTAGCCCGAACTGAACCATCTTTTTGAAAGGAGGAACGCTGCATTTTGCCCAAAATACAACCTTCACATACATGTTTTCCAGATGCCTCAAGCTTGGGCAAAGAAGACACCATATCAGATTTCTGTAGGCGTAGCAAACTAGCAAAATTCAGATGAACAAAGTGTGCATGCCAAAGCTTTGCATCTGAGATAGCCTGAGAATCATGAACTGCACATGCCGAATCATTCACAGATCTTTCATAGTCTATGAGCTTATATAGCCCACGACATAAAATGCTAGAAGCAATAATAACATCACCATTTGACAGATCATGAACTGTACATCTGTCATCAACAAATTTCACAACCAAGACAATCTTGGCTAATGCAGAAACTGATAATAGATTCTTCTTGATCCCTAGCACAAATAAAGCATCTGACAAGGTGAAAGAACTACCATCAGCAGTAGTCAGAATGATCTTACCAACTCCCATAACAGGATAAGAGGAGTTGTTGGCGCATGTGACAATATTCCCTGTAGGGGCAGGCTCAAGTGAAGAGAAGAAACTGCACTGCGAGGTAATATGTTTGGTCGCCCCACTGTCAAAGTACCAAACATCTGAGTCCACTACGGACATGCACTGCTCATGAGAAGATGGGTCAAAACTGCAAACAGTAGTAAATGCCCATTCTTCTTCCTCCACAAGATTTGCAGACTCTATTTTTGGTGTAGAGGCCTCTGCAACAACCATTCCAGCCTCTTTCTTCTTTGCCTCTTTTGCAGCCAGTTTTGGACACTTCTTTATGATATGATCATTCCCTTTACAGTACTTGCAAAACAATTTCTGCTTTTCTGATTTCTTCTCATCTTTATCCTGGTTCTTCGAATGTGCAGCATTTGCAGATTTCTGCTTACTAGTAGAAGAGCTCCATTTTCATTTGCCCTTTTGGCTAGCCAGGAAAGCTTGATCTGCAACACACAAAATGGATCTGTTCTGCCTGGACTGATCTTCCGGCAACAGAACAGAGACTAACTCCTCAAATGATAAGGCATTCGGATTGCCTTTCATCATCAATCGAAGAGTAGAAGCAAAACTCTGATATGAATCAGGAAGACCATTCAAAACGGTCTACACAAGTGAGCTATCTGGTATAACCTCATCAGCAGAAATCAGTTGATCCTTCAAATCTTTGATCTTTGTTAGGAAACTTTCCATAGAATCACCTTCATTCATGTGCTCACTCTCCAATTATTTTCAGAGGTAAGCAACACGAGCCTCATTCCTAGCTTGGTACAATGTGGTAAGTGTATCCCAAGCATCCCTAGCTGCTCTACAAGAGAGAATATGAGGAATAATGGCACGTTTGATAGACAAAGCTATCAATGCATGTGCCTGGGCATCTCTGCCATCCCAACGAATTTGCTCTGCACTACGTGCAACACAAACAGCAGCACAAACAGGAATCTGCAGAATATCATCTTCGACACCATCTTCATCAGCTCCAACACCTATATTTGTAGTACCTGTCGTTACACGTGTAACAAGACGTCTTTCAACACCCTGCACAATGTTCCACAATCCTTTTGCAACCAAGACATGTCACATCATATAAGCCCATAATGGGTAGTTGGTACCATCCAACTTATCCTCAACAGCCAACATACGGAATACATCATTGCTTTCAGCCATGGCTGGTGACTAAAATACCGTGATGCAGAAAATTGACTGTATCTCAAAAAGTTGAACAGAACTGCCAAGACGAGTTCTGCTAGACCTGTAGTAGACTTCGAGATGCTTAAACTGGCGAACAGAAACTGGTATATACCTTTGGCACAAAAAGATAAAATAGCCTGCACAAGCGCTGTGATAGTGCGTTCGGAGGCCAAAACGAGCCCAAATCGCAATTCGGCACCACAGAGCGAAGATGTTTTGATCTCGGAAACACGCTGAGTATGCTCACCAAAATTCGTGTGATTCTGAGACTGCAAACGGAGGAGTGTCGACGGCGCCCTAGATGAAGGGACGACCTACTCTGATACCAATTGTTGGAGATAGATGTCTGCGGAAGCACCTGAACAACACAAGGAAGAAGAAGAAGCTTGGAGCACAAACACACAATAGTGAATGTATTACTAGAGAATGTACAAAGATAAGTACCCCATTTGGGCAATAGGTGTATATACAAGCCGCGGGAAAAAACCCTCCTAAAGAGGGAAAAAAGTGCCCCGGCGGTCCTAGTGTGTTTACACATCACTACCTAAATATATCAACAGAGAGAATCAATCCTTTACTTTATGATGCACTTTATTGGTAGTTCTTTGAATTCAAGTTCAAATCCTTGGCTCCAACAAAAAGCTATAAAAGATGATAAGAAAAGCCCACGTGCATCTCAAGGTTGAGAGATCATATCTGTGTACTTTCATTGAGAGCTCATTCCATAGCTCACTCATTCCACACTTATTGAGAAATGCCTTATTGCCAATGACTTTGTAATTGTACATGATTTAATCAATACATGTTCATTACTTCCTACTCTCATATCTCTATCACACTCTATTAGAATAGTGATCTTGGTTCTCAATGTATACTACATTATTTTGCATGATTCAAAACATGACATCTGCAAACTACTATCTTAATTAGTCCTACAAAGTTTCATTCCTAAAGCTTCATTCGATCCTGAGATATTGATAAATAATTACTTACTAGTTTGTGACTGTCAATGCCCGTAAATGTCGGGATGGATGCCTAACCTACTGAACATATTCTTTGCATATAGTTTATCATTTTAGATGATTCCTCTCATTATTGGTAGCTTGTTAAGCTAATTGAAGTTCCCCAAAAGGAGTTTTATTAATTGCTACTATACTCAGAGAATTGTGTAAAACTATGAGTCGGTGTCTCAACCAAAATAACAAGTTTCGTACATTGGATCATATGCCTATCTATTTGTTTTGATCCTATCATTTGTGCATTATCTTCCAAGAAACCTATATGACCATTTATGCCTATTAGCTAGTCAAGAAGGCCCACACCACTCTCCATCAATCACTTATAGCAAGTGTGAAAAAGGTTTTAGCTACACATTAGGGGAAAAAGTGAGCCCTGCATGGGCATTGTAAGGATTCCTAATTTTTAGGGACTAAAATTAAGATTACAAAGATTATAGGGATGAAAAATACCACTAGTGGTTTTCTTGATTAAAATATAGAGAAAAAGGCCACAACTGAACGGTGGGTCGAACAAGATTAAGACCATTAGATCTTGAACGGCTAAGATTGGAAGGTGTGAGCACAACGCAATCATTGTGTGGATAGGTGCAGTAGAGAGAGAAACCAGAAATCGTTGTCACAATAGAGAGAGACCTAAAATCACAATTGATGGGGGCCATTGATTATCCTTCATCTAATGGTCTAGAGTGAAACATGCTGCTCTGAAAATCGGAGGTTCTCAAAGCCATTAGATCTCTGCAAAATCCAAGGGGTGTGCATGATTTCTGTTGATCCACATCTTCCCTCTAATCCTAGATGTTGGATCATATGCCTATCTATTTGTTTCGATCCTATCATTTGTGCATTATCTTCCAAGAAACATATATGACCATTTATGCCTATTAGCTAGTCAAGAAGGCCCACAACACTCTCCATCAATCACTTATAGCAGGTGTGAAAAAGGTTTTAGCTACACATTAGGGGAAAAAGTGAGCCCTGCATGGGCATTGTAAGGATTCCTAATTTTTAGGGATTAAAATTAAGATTACAAAGATTATATGGATGAAAAATACCACTAGTGGTTTTCTTGATTAAAATATAGAGAAAAAAAGGCCACAACTCAATGGTGGGTCGAACAAGATTAAGACCATTAGATCTTTGACTGTGAACGGCTAAGATTGGAAGCCGTGAGCACACCGCAATCATTGTGTGGATAGGTGCAGTAGAGAGAGAACCGGAAATCGTTGTCACAATAGAGAGAGACCCAAAATCACAGTTGATGGGGGCCATTGATTATCCTTCATCTAATGGTCTAGAGTGAAACATGCTGCTCCGAAAATCGGAGGTTCTCACAGCCATTAGATCTCTGCAAAATCCAAGGGGCGTGCATGATTTCTGTTGATCCACATCTTCCCTCTAATCCTAGACATCCAACCATTGGCTAATCCAACGGTGCAAAAAAAAATGGCTCCTTTTCATACAACGAGTGATCCTCAACCCTTCAATGGGAAAGCATATCCAATGGTCCGCATTATTTGGCACATCTCTTTTCGCGATTTACATCCAAACCACATGACCTCTAGATGATCCAATGGTTTATCTTCCATACGGCCTTGACTTTTGCAAGATTACACCATTCGTTCGATCATTTGGACCATCGAATGGTTATGATTCAAAGATTTGAATTTGAAACCAATCTACTATCAGAACCCACGAATTCATGGTGGTTTTAGAGGCTTTGACTAGCACAAACCAAGGGAAGGCTAGGGCTAGTCTAGTGGATTAAGAAACTAGACTATGCCCACCACCCTCTTCTAATTGGTCCATCACTAATCACCCCTTAATCTAAAAGACCCATGCAGGGTTCACTTTTCCCCTAATGGCCAATTCATAAGGTTTTAGCTACACCAATTCATCTCTTGTGATTATCCACCATCTCCTCCTATATTTTGATGGCAATGCACCATAGTCTGCTCTCCTTCTTGAGAGCTCAAAGATGAAATCCTCATCTTAGAAAACCAAGCTCCAAGTGTTGCACGCGGTAGTCCATATAGAAGCTGTAGAACATGTAGAAAACATAGTAGATAGGGAGCATGAACACATACTTCTCAAATGTTACGAATGGAGTCAAACTTTTTAGTCTATCGCTGACTAGGCCACTATATGATTTATTAAAGAACATATACAAAAGTCTCCTAGTGACCATTTGGACTTTCACATGGACACTACCGATAACATATGTGATGCTATAACAATTCATATGCAATGTTTTTACAATGTCTTATTAATGACTATAAATCCATCATTTTAATCATTGTCGAAAACACCATATATATAATGGTCTGTGAATGAAGCTTTCAAGGATGATGCAAAAGGGCATCCAGCAATGACATTGTGTAGTTTCAATATTCACTACATGGTTTCAATACTTGTATTGAGGCTTTAAATTGCTATCAAGTGCCATGATACAAAGCTTGAAGGCCCGTGATAGTAGACATTCGAATAAGGGTGTCCCTAATTTTAGACAAGATAACTAGTTTGAATGGCGTAGCCATAAGCTTCATTGATCCCTTTAAAGGGCTGATTTTTAGCATTTCATCACCTAAGTTGTAAGGGGTGTCCAACTATTGATTGACCCCATAGAGGTGAAGGACCCAACCAATTGACATATCACTCAATCAAAGTGTTCAATATCTAGCCTGGAGCATTAGACCACTCAAGTGCTTTACTATTCTAGACATGTTTGGCTCATTGTTGCCTCCTCTCTCCATGTTTTAACTTTAATTTTCAAATTGGCATGGATACAAGTGGGTGCAGGAAAACAAAATATCTTAGGAGAGTTCTTGCTCTCTTCTGCCCTTTGTAAGCTACATTTTGTATGGACAAGGTTGCATTTTCATGGTCTACCATACGCTTCTAGTTTTAGTGTTATCTACACATAATACATGTATTAAAATGTCCTCTTGGAATGAATCTCTACTTAAACATGCTTCAAACGACTAACCTTTGTCATCTACATTGGTATGGATAATTTTGCATTTTGATGGTCTATTTTGCATCAATCCATTTTGACAATCGACCATGCACTTCAAAATTTTTTAGCCTCGTTACATTTAATTGCTTGCATGCATGCGTGCTATGATATTTTAATCTTATATTTCAATCATCTAATGTATGTATAAGGACAATGGTTTAACTCAATGCTCATGTCGAGTCCCATTGCACAAGTTCGAGAAGTTAGTCTTGCTTCAATCACCTAATGTATGTATAAGGATAAGGTTTTAACTCAATACTCATGTGAAGTTATATTGCATAAGTTCAGGCACAAAATCTTGCTTCATGTACAAACAATTTGAATTGCAACCTTGAGACTTAATAGAAAATAGAAGTAGATAAAGATTATTGTATTATATGGATGCTTTAAGTGTTGATCTTACTTTCATGAGGTGAATTGTTTCATTCTCGCACAGTTCTTTCCATAAAATTTTGTTTTACATACATATGTTTTATAATTGAACTCTAATCAATGATAAGTATACATGTTATATCTCTTGAAAGTGACCTTTTTTTTTATACGATTCTAGAGTGTATTTTTGTAATATTTTATATTTTTAAAGTAAAGCTCCAACATTTCCCCCAAAGTGGAAACTTGGTAGGATTGGTCTTACTATGGATGAATATCAGAAACCATCTAAAGAGGTTCATCTTTGTTCTCTATAATTTTCAAATGCGAGTATTGAGTGTTTGAAAAGTTATCCCAAGATATATGCCTTGGTCATCGGAAGCCTTGCAGAAAGCCTTGGATTGAAGATGTTGCAATATTAAATTTTATTTTTAGACTATCATGTTACATTATGTGAGTTTGCATGATGTTTAAAATAGTGCATGTCATGATCTATTCAATTATTTATGGAAAGAATACAAGGTTTGAAAGTGTCCTTGTATTTTCGGATAAGGCTTTTGAGTTCTCTTATTTGGTAAAGGGAAAGACATGAATACGTGCATCCTAAGCATATGTTTTTTTTTTTTGGTTTCCCACCATGACCCTATCTACCAAAGTATATCCCAAGAATGTTTTAGTAGATTTTTTGCTTTGAGCCACTCATTTCACAAAAAGATCAACCACACATACCACCTTGTCTCTCTCTCTCTCTCTCTCTTATTTCTTTCTCAAGGCAAACAATTTGTTTTACTCTTACTTGAAGTTCCTAGTGAACATTGAGATAAAGTAACACAACAATAAATATTATGTTCTCTTGGGAATATAGGGGGATTTTTACTAATGGTGGTATGATGGGAATGCTAAGAGTAGAATGTGATTGGCAGGATCAAATGATGAATGGTTAAGGTCATGAGGTTAATAATGTTGCTCTGAAGAGAAGAGACTCCATACAGGTTCCCTTGCAACTAAGGCTCAATCTTTAGAGATCATGCTAAGTAGTTTCTTCAATTCAATTTCTCAATTGACGAGGGAAATCCATCACCCACAATATCAAGTCTATGACATTTTGCTATTATCCCTTTGATGAGTGAGGACTAATGCATAGAGATGAGAGGGTCTTGGAAAGAACTTGCTCCTGACCAACCTAAGTAACTCCAAATAGTTTAAGTGGAATCTCTAAGCTTCCAATATATGCATTTATACCACTATGGTACCTTCTAACATGAACCTCAAAACTCTATGTCAAAAGACATAACTCCTAATTAATCTCTAGTAGATATGTATGTTTATATGTACATCTATATTTGTAGTTATGTGTGTGTATATATATATATATATATATATATATATATATATATATATATATATATATATATATATATATATATATATATATATATATATGTGTGTATGTATATATATATATATATATATATATATATATATATATATATATATATATATATGTGTGTGTGTGTGTGTGTGTGTGTGTTTATGTGTGTGATTATGTATGTATGCTTGTGTACATACATAGGTATGTGTATTTGTATGTGAATGTATGTATATTTGTGTATATATGCGTGTGTATAGATGTACATGTGTATGAATACACGTTTGTAGGTATGTATGTATATATACGTGTAAGTTGTTTTTGTATGTATGTTTGCATGTATGTATGTATGTATAAATGTATATATTAATGTATTTATTTATGAACGTATACATGTAAACATCTATGCATTCATGTACATATGAATGTATATATGTATGTAAATATTTTTGTGAATGTATGAGGCTATGTGATAATGAATGTATGTGTATATGTATGTGCGTATATATGTATGATGAATATATGCATGTATGAATGCATGTATATAAGCATGCTTGCGAATATATATGTATATATGTGTCTCTGTGTATGTATGTATCTTAATTTATGTACGTGTTTGTATATCTATGCATGTGTATATTTATGAAAAAGAAAATTTAATGCAAAAGGAATGGAAAATTTATTTACAATAAGTTGGCAGAGTCTTGGGTGCGTTCACCTCTTTGACAGACTGAAAATAGAAGAAATTATGTGAGAGAGAGATAGAGAGAGAGAGAGAAAGACAGTGATAGGGAGTGAGAAACTGAGGGACCGAGAGAATCTGAACGTTTGCTGACTCACTACTTGAAGATGCTTAGAATGACAAACCAAAATGTGATTCATAATTGCCATATAGACGTTTTCAGGTTTTTGTGGTATACATGTGAGTCTCTAACCTCACATAGATGACATATTCACACATATGTGACATATTTGTATATTTGATGCATTACCAATGCATATGTGGCTTTTTCACAATGTCTTATTATTGAATATAAAACCATCTTTCTTATCATCGTAGAAAACATCATATATATAATGTTTTGCGTATGATGCTTTCCAGAACGACGCAAAAGGGCATCTAGCAATGACATTGTGTAATGTCAATCGTCACTACATGGGCTCAATTCTTGTATTGAGGGTTTAAATGCCTATTAATTGCTACACAAGATAAATAGTCTAAACGGGGTAGCCATAAGCTTCATTGATCCCTTGAAGAGGCTGACTTTTAGCATCTCAGACAAAGTGTCCAATATATAGCCTCGGGAATTCAATCGCTTTGGCTCCTCTCTCCAAGTTTTCAGCTTAATAAAATATCTTAGGAGAGTTCGTGCTCTCTTTTGCCCTTTTTAAGCTACATTGACGGTCTACTATGCGCTTCTATTTTGAAGGTTATCTACACATAGTACTTGTATTAAATTTTCTTCTTCGAAAGCTTTTCCCTTTGTAACCTACACCCGTATAGAAAAGTTTGCATTTTGACGGTCTTCCATGTGCTTAAATTTTGATTCTACATCGGTACATCGGTGTACTATACATCGGTACACCGCTTCGAAAACATTTGCATGCATGCGTGCTACAAAATTTTAATCTTAGATTTCAGTCATCTGATGTATGTATAAGCAAAAGGTTTAAATTAAATGCTGATTTGAAGTCCTATTGCACAAGTTCAAGCACTTAATCTTCCTTCATGTACCAACAATTTGAATTGCAACCTTGAGTCCTAATCGAGAATATAACTAGATAAAGATTATTTCTTTTACATTTTCATGCATTATTCTTACTTCCGTGTAGATATAGATGATTCATGTGTTCATATATCATTCCATAAAAGTTTCTTTTACATACATATAGTTTATAACTGAATGTTAATTAATGATAAATATACATTTTATATTTCATGAAAATGATTTTTTATTTCTTATACCCATTCTAGAGAATTCTTTAGACTATTTTATATTCTTCAAAGAAAGTTCCAAACTTCTACCCAAAGTGGAAACTTGGTAGGATTCGTTTTATTATGGATGAATATGAGAAAGCATCTAAAGAGCTACATCTTTGTTCTATATATTTTTCAAATTCAAGTATTGAGAGTTTGAAAAGCCATTTAATTTCTCCTGAAGACCCACTAGAATTGGTTTTCTAGAAGGCATTATAATTTCGTAGCAATTATCCCCCTTAAAAACCATTCTCTAAGATATAGATGAACTATTAATATAACGTACTTTATTAGTGTCAAACAAAAACCATTACTCCACCCAAAACAAAAGGTACTCTTGGAGGTCTACACTATTCATAATTCACCAATTATTCATCAATAACAATTAATAAAGTGGTAGCATTGAAAACTATGTATTAAGAGTCACGTATTTTCACGCTCTTCAAATGTGCAATTAAAGCTTGAACTATTACTCAACTACTATTTCCTAAAGCTCCTATAATTTTGTGAGTGTAAGTTATTCCATCAACATATAATCTATCATTTTCTACATGTGTACTCCTTCTGTTAGGGATCTTGCATTCACACATAGTTTCTAAGCACTCATGCTTTGAATATAGCATGTACATCAATGAAAATCTCCACATCCATATATAGGTGCAAAAAATGACATAAGAGTGGCTTTAGAGTTGGGAGGGATATGCAAATCCTCTACAATAAAGATATCATGGTGAGCACTAGTAATTGTGGAGGGAGCAATCATATAGCAATTACCCAAAAAGTTAAGAACCTCCCCATCTAAAAAAAGTGGTCCAATATGCCATCATCTGCATCGTCCTCTATAATATGTCTGAACTAGAAGATGATCACAAGTAGTTAATGGATAATCTTAACCTGTATCAGACTTTAAAATACGAGATAAAGGATTTTGAAAGACCTTTGTTTGCAATCGATAAACACTTTATCCATGAGGTGTACGAGGGATATTACCATTATTAATAACATTATTGTCATTATCGAATAAAATTTCCTCTATATATACTAAAATGTTTTTAGTTATATTAGAATTCAATATAAATCATTGAAGTTAAGCTATGGAATCGGTTACATACCCAAGCATTAACACATGCACATGTATAAAAATATTTTGTTTGAAATATTTTCCCTTTGTAAATATTAACACATGCACTTTATTGGTAGAGATTTGAATTCCAATTCAAATCCTTGGCTCCAACAAAAAGTTATAAAAGATGAGACGAAAATCTTGTGTGCATCTCAAGGTTGAGAGATCATATTTGTGTACTTTCAATGAGAAGAGGAGCTTATTACATATCTCAATCATTCCACACTCATTGAGCAATGTCGTATTGCCAATGACTTTGTAATTTTGCATGATTTAATCAATACATGTTCATTACTTCCTACTCTCATATCTCTCTCCCAATCTATCAGAATAGTGATCTTATCTTAGCTAGTTCTAAGTGATCTTATCTTTATCTTCTTAATTATCACACCTTGAAAACTCTTTGAAGTTCCAATCCAACTTAGGAGTGTTTTACTTAAGAAGTCAATATTTTCTCATCTCATGAGTCACTCATGAATGTATTACCAAAACCTTGGCCTAATCTTTAGTAGTTCCAATTGTGGCGAAATCTTTAGTAGTGACTTAAAGCTCTCCATGAAATGTTCAATAAAATGATGAATCACCAAGGTCCTCATGAAAGGTTGGATCTAATACCAACGTTAAGAACCTAGTCTCCATGCAAGGGAGAATGACATATGACTCTTCACCCAACTTGCCATTATATAACTCTTAAAAACTAATTGTGACTTTGAGGGTCAATGAATCCGACATATGAATGTTGAATCTGCACCATTTCTTCTACTCCTTCCAATGGATTCTACAAGTGGTAGTAGTACCAACCACTTGAGTTAAGTTTCTTTGAACTCAAGCTAACTTAAATTTACTTGCATGTATGCTTCTATAAAGCTCTAAAGCTCATGGTGTAAAAGTTTCTCTCTATGCTCCTCATGGGGGTTGAACCCAGGACCCCGTCCCTACCTTGAAACTTTACCACAATCGTTAGGTTTGGAAAGTAAAGAGGATAAATACTGGAACGCACACAGGATTTCTTTTCTCTAACAAAACCTCTTATAAATCGCACACAGGATTTCTTTTCTCTAACAAAACCTCTTATAAATCACAGGAAATCATTACTTTATTTTTCAAGAGCTCAATATATATGCCATTTTTTTGTTTTTTTTTTCTCTCTCTCTCATTTGAATTGATGGAATCTGATAGAGATGTGTAAGTCTATGAGCGCTTAATAATCAAAGCGAAGCCAAAACTTTAAAGTGAAATGCCTCCTTTTCTTAATCGGCGTGCTACGTATAACATGGATAAATAATATCTCAAGCGGATTGGTTCCCATCTATAACACATCTAGGAATCTTCAATGTGGCTTTCGGTACCAATTGGCTCTTCAATGACATGAGAGTGCCGACCTTCTCTGATAGATCAATCTCACCAATTCTTCTCCATTCAAACGCATTTAGTAGGTTCAACAGCATGAGATGCACATTATTGAGGCCGAAGGCGAGCCCTGGACATGCTGGACGTGCTGATCCAAAGGGAAGAAGCTCACAATCTTGTCCGCGTACCTCCTTCCAAACCTTTGAATCTCTGCCCATCGCCCACACATTTATGCAAGCTATGGTAGAACGTGGAATGTTGTATCCACAGATTCTACAGCTTTCCGAGACCGTATGTGGCATGAACAAGGGGCTATGGGGTGCAGCCTCATTGTCTCTTTGATAATCGCTCTTAAATATGGCAGACGAACAATATCTGATTCTTGAACCAGACGTATCTGATTCTTGTTGAGCTTTCTGTAGGATACGTGGATGTGCAAGTAGCTCGGCTATAGCCCATTCAAAAGTTAATGTGGACGAATCAATGCCAGCATCGAACATATTCTTGAAAACAAACATAATAACCAATTAAGAGGGAATAAGGATTCTCTCTCTCTCTCGCTCGCTCTCTCTCTCTCCCTGTCTCTCTCTCTCTCACACCCACACACACACACAAACTGAGACATTCAAACCCACAAAATGCATAAGCCAACCAGAGGGACACCAACAAGATTGCCAGAACACGTTTATATTCGATTAGCAAGTTGTGTTGAAGAAGGCAATGAGAGCTTGGTATGAGGAGTACTAGTACCCCTCATAGTTGTGCACAATTTGGCGCCACAGGGCATACCCCCCAAGCACTGAAATGGGCTGGATCCGAAAACGGGCTGTGACATCCTCCCCCGGCTTGAAGAGCTTGGTGTCCTCAACAAGCCGGTTCGGGTCTTACAAAAAGGTAGGTGTGCTTACAAAATTGGGGAACATTACATGGGGCTTATAGCCAAAAATGGCTTAAGTGTGGCGGTAATATTTTCGGACTAATGGATGGTCGGGCCCAAAGGTGTTGGCCGGAAGCCAATCCGCATCAACTAAGGGGCGGCCTTTGAATTTCACGAGGAATTGGGGACCTTCACGGGTGTTCCGGTCCCGTAAAATAGCTTTTGCCACGAACTGGTTCTCATCGTCATGCAACAGCGGGATCTCGCGTCCGTACTTTGAGTCGGGTCTGAACCGCTTGAGGAGGCTAACATGAAAGGCATTGTGAAATTGCTAAGATCATGCTAAGATTCTTTAAAGACAAAAAATAGTTTCCACCTTCGATCTTAATTCAGTGAGTATCCTTAATCCATTTCACTTCTTAGGTATATCTAGATTCTTTATCTTCTTAATTATCACACCTTGAAAAACGCTTTGAAGTTTCAATCCAACTCAGGAGTCTTTTACTTAAGAAGTGAATATTTTCTCATCTCATGATTCACTCATGAATGTATTACCAAAACCTTGGCCTAATCTTTAGTAGTTCCAATTGTGGCAAAATCTTTAGTAGTGACTCAAAGCTCTCCATGAAATGTTAAATAAAATGATGAATCACCAAGGTCCTCATGAAAGGTAGTTTCCATGCAAGGGAGAATGACATATGACTCTTCACCCAACTTGCCATAATATAACTCTTAAAAACTAATTGTGACTTTGAGGGTCAATGAATCCGACATATGAATGTTGGCTCTGCACCATTTCTTCTACTCCTTCCAATGGATTCTATGAGTGGTAGTAGTACCAACCACTTGAGTTAAGTTTCTTTGAACTCAAGCTAACTTAAATTTACTTGCATGTATGCTTCTATAAAGCTCTAAAGCTCATGGTGTAAAAGTTTCTCTCTATACTCCTCATGGGGGTTGAACCCAAGACCCGGTCCTCCCTTCCTTGAAACTTTACCACAATCGTTAGGTTTGGAACGTAAAGAGGATAAATACTGGAACGCACACAGGGATTTCTTTTCTCTAACAAAACCTGTTATAAATCACAGGAAATTATTACTTTATTTTTCAAGAGCTCAATATATATGCCATTTTTTTGTTTTTCTCTCTCTCTCTCTCATTTGAATTGATGGAAGAGATGTGTAAGTCTATGAGCGCTTAATAACCAAAGCGAACCCAAAACTTTAAAGTGAAATGCCTCCTTTTCTAAATCGGCGTGCTACATATAACATGGATAAATAATATCTCAAGCGGATTGGTTCCCATCTATAACACATCTAGGAATCTTCAATGTCGCTTTCGCTACGAAATGGCTCTTCAATGACATAAGAGTGCCGACCTTCTCTGATAGATCAATCTCACCAATTCTTCTCCATTCAAAAGCATTAAGTAGGTTCGACAGCATGAGATGCACATCATTGAGGCCAAAGGCGAGCCCTGGACATGCTAGACTTGCTGATCCAAAGGGAAGAAGCTCAAAATCTTGTCCGCGTACCTCCATATTTGAATCCAATAATCTCTCGGGGCAGAAGCGTAGTGGATCCTTCCAAACCTTTGAATCTCTGCCCATCGCCCACACATTTATGCAGGCTACGGTAGAACGTGGAATGTTGTATCCACAGATTCTACAGCTTTCCGACACCGTATGTGGCATGAACAGAGGGGCTATGGGATGCAGCCTCATTGTCTCTTTGATAATCGCTCTTAAATATGGCAGACGAACAATATCTGATTCTTGAACCAGACGTATCGCTCCCACAACTTCCTCTAGCTCTTGTTGAGCTTTCTGTAGGATACGTGGATGTGCAAGTAGCTCGGCTATAGCCCATTCAACAGTTAATGTGGACGAATCAATGCAAGCATCGAACGTATTCTTGAAAACAAACATAATAACCGATTAGGAGGGAATAAGGATTCTCTCTCTCGCTCGCTCTCTCTCTCTCTCTCTCTCTCTCTCTCTCTCTCTCTCTCTCTCTCTCTCTCTCTCACACACACACACACACCCACACACACACACCCTCTAATCAGAATTATTCGTCAAAAGACATCAGTGTCTTGATGATGATGAGCTCTAAGACATCGGTGGCTTGATCTCTCTGAACATAAGGCAGACTTTTTCTTAGGTACTTCCATGCTGTGTGGGAGAGATGTACATCTTTTAGACCTTCTTCTTATCATTATTCTGATAATTGGACAGTCTAACTCGCTTAATATCCACAATATGCATGTGCAAGTAACGGAGATCAGCCTGTAACAGATGTCTTACTCAAAGGTTACACTCCTGAAAATTTCGATGTTACCTGCAGAGGTTGCTCTACTTAACAACGCTGTCAGCAAATGAAACAGAAGCACCAGATATATTACCGTCAGAACGGCCTTGATGGCTAGATCACTTAATTCTAGGTCGTCCTTCGCCGAAGCAGTCAGGGAGAACATCAAGGAAATCAGAATCCTTGATTTCACTCCCTCTGGTTAGCCTCGTTCTCCTTCGATCGTCAATAATTTGCTGCCACATCGATTTTATCTTCGTACTGATCGCTTTGGCTCGCTTCGCACCTTGCAGATCCATCCAAGCTAGGCATGGCTTATAATCGCCAATATTCTGCACGCCCAGGAGGTCAATACTGTCGATCAGGAGATTCTGCAAGCTGCTCGAATGATCGTTTTGGGACGGAGACCGCAAGTCCTTCGCCCTTCTGCTATTAGCTATTCTCGAAATGATGCTAAACGTGGCGTCATACAGTTCTTTGCGGATGTGGACACAGGCTGCGTTATCTGCCACCACCTGGAGCAGAGTGCGGATCTCGTCATTTATAATAGGTTGAAGAAAATGGAATGGCTTTGCCGAGAAGAGTTCTGCGGTACGAAGCCGGTGGTGGAATTTGAAATATAGACCGGGCGGAGCCGAGAGCAGTTCCTCCCGTTCAAAGGAAACAACGGGAATCGTAGGAGAGCAAGAAATGTGAGAACGCATCTTCGATATCAGCCGAGCCGCGGCAGGCGATGAGGCGACGAGAACAGGCACGTTGCCAAAACGCAGAAACATAAGGCTTTCATATCGTCTGCTTAAATCTGATAAAGAGCGAACTGGTCTGGTTCCCAGGAGATGGAGATGACCAATGATTGGTAGACCAGGAGGGCTGGGTGGAAGATTCATTCGAGCTTTGCGGATGAGAATGGTCGCGACGAACATGCCGAGCAGCACCGGCGGAACGATGGTG
The DNA here is from genome assembly GCA_020310875.1 of Ceratopteris richardii. NCBI lineage: Eukaryota > Viridiplantae > Streptophyta > Polypodiopsida > Polypodiales > Pteridaceae > Ceratopteris > Ceratopteris richardii. The sequence continues at coordinate 157,099,937 of CM035424.1, forward strand.
AGAAGGCAAGGGCGCATGCTGGTATAGCCAGCAACCGCAATGGTTTTACACTGCATAGTAATTAAGTAATTAGTAGTCGCGTACCTTTCTTGAATTCCAGTACCCTACAGTGGTGCTGGATGATCACTGTCTATCGTAATGGGCTTTGGGAGCTGCGTTTAAGGACTCACATTGTGCCATATATATATATATATATATATATATATATATATATATATATATATATATATATATATATATATATATATATATATATGTATGATGATAAGATATTTTAGAGTCCGAGACGGCTTTACATTATCCATTACCAATGCATTGATGCATGATAGACCGATGTAAAATCGAAAATTCAAGCACATGGAAGACCGTCAAAATGCAAACTTGTCCATACCAATGTAGGTTACAAAGGGAAAAGCTTTAGAAGAAGACATCTTAATACATGTACTATGTGTAGATAGCCTTCAAAGTAGATCCGCATGGTAGACCATCAAAATGCAACTTTGTCCATACCAATGTAGCTTCCAAAGGGTAGAAAGGAGCAAAAACTCTCATAAGATATTTTGTGTCCATGCCAATGTGAGAATTAAACTTAACACATGGAGAGAGGGGCCAATAGTGAGCCAGACATATTTAAAATAGCAAAGCACTTGAGTGATCTAACTCTCGATGCTAGCCCTTTATGGGCTCAATCCATGCAAATAATAGTTGGACACCCTTACCACTTAGGAAAAGAGATGCTAAAAATCAGCCCTTTCAGAGGATTAAAAGAGCTTATGGCTACCCCATTCAAACTAGTTATCTTGTCCCAAATCAGGGACACCTTTTTCAAATGTGTATCATCACGGGCCTTCAAGCTTTGTATCGTAGCAGTTAATAGGCATTTAAAGACTCAATACACGAATTGAGTCCATATAGTGACTATTCACACTACACGATGTCATTTCTAGATGCCCTTTTGCATCTACGTGGAAAGCATCATTCGTAGACCATTTTACATATGGTGTTTTCTACGACGATCACAATGATGGTTTTATAGTCATTGATAAGACGTTGTAAAAACGCCACATATGCATTGTTGTAGCATCACATATACAAATGTGTCTCATATCTGTGGATATGCCATCTATGTGTGGTTACAAACTCACGTGTAAACCACAAAAACCAGCAAATCTATATGGCAATTACAAATCACATCCACAATAGTTATACTCCTAAAATTATAAAAACAAAACATATCTCATTTTGGTTAATCATTATAAACATGTTTAAGTAGGGAGTGAGCAAACGTTCAGATCCTATCTCTCTCTCTCTCTCTTTCTCATTCCCTCTCCCTGTCTCTCTCTCTCTCTCTCTCTCTCCCTCCAACTTCATTTCTTCTATTTTCAGCTTGTCAAAGAAGCTAACGGAGCCAAGAGTATGCCAACTTATTGATAATAAATTATTTAGCTTTTTTTACATTGTAAATTTGGTTTTCATAAATATGCACATGCATAGCTACACAGTACATGCATAAATTAACATACATATATACACACACACATATACATAACTATTCGGAAACATGCATTCATACATACATATATTCATTATACATGCATGCATACATACATACATACATACATACATACACAGATATATACATACATTCACACATAAATACATGCATAAAATACATTGATACATATATACATGCATATATACAAACATACACAAACAACATACATGCAAACAACAATACACAAACAACATACATGCATATATACATACATACCTACAACATGTATTCATTCACATATAGATCTATACATATGTATATATACACAAAACATACATACATTCACACATAAATACAAATACCTATGTATGTAGATTATCATACACACATAGGTACAAAAACAAACATATGCACATACATAAACACACACACACAGATAGACACACATGGATACACTACAACATATGAGGGGCATACTGACATTGTCCATAACGAGGGTCATGCTTCAATTTCCGTATGACTATTGAAAATGCTTGAAAACCATGGAGGCAATATCAACAATCATTTAATCGTTTGTATACGCATTGAAAATCTACAGTGGATATGTGCATCAAAAATCTACGGCATCCTAATGAGCACTGGTATACATGTCAGTATTTTGCTGCAAATTATATACACTCATATGGATGATAATAAGGATGGAACATTTTGACTGGACCCGAGATAAAAAAATTGACATTTTCTCACATTTTGTATCGAACTCTCGTACTATCGAGTTTGCATGCACGAGCTACATTCTGAGCATATTGTGTACAAACATCTCTCTCTCTCTCTACAGACACCTCTCTCTTTCTCTAGATATAGAATTTTGGTAAGTATCACACATACTCTAGCAGCTGTCTCTTTCTTTGTGTTTTCCCTTTTCTTATTTCTCTTCTCCTTAGTTTTGCTAGAGCTTTTTGGCATCATTTCTTTGGAATTCGATGAAGGACAACATTAAGTGGACTTTGATGAGAATGATCCAACCAATTACATCGATGTAAGTGATTGTTATTTTTATTGACATAGAGTGAGAAAGAGAGAGAGAGAGAGATGAAATAAAGAGAGAAAAAGAGAGAGATCAAGAGAAACGTAAAGAGAGAGAGAGAGCGATAAAATATAGAGAGAGAGATATGAAAAAGAAAGAGAATAAGAGAGAGAGATGCATACATACTTACACCCACATTTGCATACACATACTCACATACCGATTACATACACACATGCATATTAAATACACACTCATATACATATTACATGCACACATGCATATACATACACAGTTAGATACATATCACATGCATATTAAATACAAACTCACATACATATTACATACACATAGGCATATACATACACACTGTAGTAGTCCTTCGTTTTTCCTCTCTCACTTTGCCTTCCACTTGGGTCGGGCAAGCTCCTTCTTTCACATATTGATGGGAGTAAGCTCATGAGGAGTTCGAAGAGCGGATGGTCTTTCCTTGCACCTGTTCCAGATGAAACTTCATCTGTTCTTGGCACCCCTATAGCCACGTGCCGTAGAGGTTTCCGCAGTGGGTGCCAAAGCCATGGCCCCCTTTCGCGCGCCATGGCACCATTTCCCCTAACTCTCTCTCTCTCCCCCACTCAACCCTCAACCCCAACCCCCTCCAATCCCACTCAACCCCACCCTTGCGCCCCCCCTCATCCCCAACTCCTCCTCCACTCAACCCCAACCCCAACCCCCTCCAACCCCGCTCAACCCCACCCTTGCGCCCCCCCTCATCCCCATCTCCTCCTCCACTCGACCCCCAACCCCAACCCCCTCCAACCCCGCCCAACCCCACCCTTGCGCCCCTCATCCCCACCTCCTCCTCCACTCAACACCCAACCCCAACCCCCTCCAACCCCGCTCAACCCCACTCAACCCCAACCCCCTCCAACCCCCTCCAACCCCGCTCAACCCCACCTTGCGCCCCCCTCATCCCCGCCTCCTCCTCCACTCGACCCCCAACCCCAACCCCCTCCAACCCCGCCCAACCCCACCCTTGCGCCCCCCTCATCCCCACCTCCTCCTCCACTCAACCCCCAACCCCCTCCAACCCCGCTCAACCCCACTCAACCCCACCCCTCCCCAACCCCAACCCCCTCTAACCCCACTCAACCCCACCTTGCGCCCCCCTCATCCCCACCTCCTTCTCCACTCGACCCCCAACCCCAACCCCCTCCAACCCCGCCCAACCCCACCCTTGCGCCCCCTCATCCCCACCTCCTCCTCCACTCAACCCCCAACCCCAACCCCCTCCAACCCCGCTCAACCCCACTCAACCCCAACCCCCTCCAACCCCGCCCAACCCCACCCTTGCGCCCCCCCTCATCCCCACCTCCTCCTCCACTCGACCCCCAACCCCAACCCCCTCCAACCCCGCTCAACCCCACTCAACCCCAACCCCAACCCCCTCCAACCCCGCTCAACCCCACTCAACCCCAACCCCCTCCAACCCCCTCCAACCCCGCTCAACCCCACCTTGCGACCCTCTACTCCTTTTGTGCTAATTGGGCGACCCTCTCCTCCTAATAGCCTTGGGTGACCCTCGCCTTCTACATGCACTTGGGCGACCCTCCTCCCCACCTCCTCCTCCACTCAACCCCCAACCCCAACCCCCTCCAACCCCGCTCAACCCCACCTTGCGCCCCCTCCCCTCCACTCGACCCCCAACCCCAACCCCCTCTAACCCCACTCAACCCCACCCTTGCGCCCCCCCTCATCCCCACCTTCTCCTCCACTCAACCCCCAACCCCAACCCCCTCCAACCCCGCTCAACCCCACTCAACCCCAACCCCAACCCCCTCCAACCCCGCTCAACCCCACCTTGCGCCCTCCTCATCCTCACCTCCTCCTTTGCTCAACCCCAACCCCAACCCCCTCCAACCCCGCCTCGACCCCCAACCCCAACCCCCTCCAACCCCGCTCAACCCCACCTTGCACCCCCCTCATCCCCATCTCCTCCTCCACTCAACCCCCAACCCCAACCCCCTCCAACCCCGCTCAACCCCACCCTTGCGCCCCCCCTCATCCCCACCTTCTCCTCCACTCAACCCCCAACCCCAACCCCCTCTAACCCCACTCAACAATAAACATGCTGCTGCAAAACCTCATAAAGGGAACGTTGGAGCTGAAGAAAGTGGTACTGAGATGAGGTTAAATTAAACGTTGTGGGATAAAAGTGTGCAGGGTAAAAAGTAGAAGCGGAGAAAAGATTCTGCCATGTGCCAACGATCATCCAGGAAGACTACCCATTTTTTGGAGGACTCAATTCAAATCGAGGGAATAATTGACCTACCCTCCAATTTTGGGCAATCCATCGGCGCGTGATCAGTGGACGTGAAGCAAGGCCCTCTTGACTTATTGGGGCCTATAAAAACAATGGATTTGTGTTCATTTGGGTGATTTTTGGTGCTAGTACAACAATTTTAGAGATAGAGTAGTTCGTGCGTACGTGCAGAAGTCCTCTCTTGCACTTGGTGGTTTCCAAGCCTATTGTAGGAGCTACTCTGTAGTGTGGATACAGAGGGTAGGCTTCTCAATGGAGGGCTATGAGCACTATAGTGTAAGAGAGTGTCTTGGATTTTCTTTCTTTTCTGTGAGACACTATTGGGTTAAGCTCTATTCTCTTGAGCAATTCCTTCACCATTTGTATTGATCTTTATTTATCTGCATAAAGTGCCGCGAAGCTCTAAGCATTAGTTTTTGAGCATCTTCATCAAGAAGTGCATGGTCTTTCTTGGTCAATGGTTGTTCATATTATCTGAAGTATGTACCACTCTGTGCAATCCGTGGTATCTACATGCTCACAGAAATGTTAAAGGGTATACTTCCCTAAAGAGAACCCCCCTTGAGTAGGTGATGTACTGGACGTGTTTAATTTTCATTCTCTACTCTTGTTAAAAGCGGATACCCCAGTACCTCGTCTACAGTTTGGCACGCACGGTGGGACCTTTGCATTTTCTGTGAGAGGTGTTTTGCGCTATCGCAATTGCGAATAAGTACATGACCCATACACGAGCAGATAAGGAGTCTCTTCGTGTTCGGAGGAGCCTTAACAAGTTAGCCATAACCACGACTAGTGAGTCTACCTCGCCTCTGTCCTCCCTAAATTTGTCTATTGATTTGGGTGCGACACCATTGTCAAAAGAAGGGTATAGGAGAACTCTAGACTTCTCCTCAGATACGTCAGAAGGAACCCCAGTACAAATGGAGGATCTCTCTCATCTACTCTCCAGATTAAACATCAAATTTCCTACCTTCAAGGGACATGCTTATGAAGATGCTGATGATCATGTGAGGAGATTTATCTCTTTATGCCGTGGACGTGGTCTGCAGAATAGAGAAGATGCAATGTTGGCACTTTTTCCATCCACATTGGAGGGTCTTGCAGATAAATGGTATAGTCAATATGCAGATGGCCATTTCACTACATGGGAGGCTTTGAAGGCCGCATTCTCACAGACATTCCGACCAAGTGATTCCTCAGAAAGAGCTCTAGATCAGCTAGAGAATTTGAAGCTAAGACCAGGTGAATCTTTTCATGAACTTCACAGTAGAACAAAAGCACTTGTTGCACGTCTGCCACATGCTCTAGGTGACTTTTTGGTTAAAAAGTGGATAGAGAAGGCTCTGCCCAGATCATCTCAACAGAAGCTTCGTGAGTCTCTTAGATTGGATGCTACCCTCAATGATTTTGTTGCAGCGGCATCACGCATTGAAGAAGCAAGGCAACATTTTGAAGGGGATACACAACAAAATTATGCTGCAGATCTGGATCCTATTGAGCAACTAAGGAGGGAACTGGAAGCATTGAAGATGCAACAAAATCAACAAGAAGAGAAGGTCTTGCCACCACTACGTCGCACCGATGATGAAGTAACCCAACTTCGCCGAGAGTTAGAAGATTTGAAGACCACTCAGGATATAAGGAGACAAATTTGGTGTACAATCTGTAACAACAATGGACATTCCAATGCTAATTGCCCTATTAAGGTAAGCTGTCAATTTTGTGGAAAAGATGGTCATGAAGCTAGAGATTGCTACTACCTCAAGGGTACACAGCAGAGAGGTAACCCTCAAAATTTGGATTCATATTATGCTAGTACTTCAAATACATCTAATAGAGAGGAGAATAGGCCTGCAAAACCTAGATATAATAGACCTTTGATGTGCTATCGTTGTGGTGAGTACGGCCACATGCAAAATAGGTGTTCTCTTCCAGAAGAAGCACCTCCTTGTCAACATTGTCCAGAGGCCAAAGATCATTATACCAAAGATTGCCCAAGAGGTCGTCCGGCTCCAATCCACATGATTGCGGTCTCTCCACATGAAGAAAGAAAAACTACTCAGTCTTATGCCGTTTCATCCTCTGCTATGCCCATGATGACCAGAGCTAGGCAAGCAGCAGCAAACCTTAGGGGGGAACAACAAGGAATACAGGATAAAGAGGAAGAAAAGAAGTCTGGATGGAAGGATCAAGTAGAAATTGAAGGAGCTTATGATAAGATGACTACATCTCTAAAGGGTCAACCGTCAAGTCTGCAAGAAAACACTCAGGAGGTAAACATTGAACAGATCTTGAAAGGTATTAATCACAAGGTTAGTCTATATGAACTTATAAGGATGGATTCAAAAATAAGAAGTGACTTACTGAAGATTATACACTCCGCTCACTTGGTCCAATCGCCTAGTATAGATGGTTTCATGGTTGATTTTCCTCCTGCACCCTTAGCAGACTACCAAAGTTCAAGATTATCAGTTTGTATAAAGGATGAAGCTCTTACAGGTGTGATCATAGATGGAGGCTCTGGTATCAATTTGATGCCAGATTTTACAATGAAGAAGCTGAAATTGAACCCCACCAAGTTGGCACCATTCACGGTTACATTGGCAGATCAACATCGGGTTGCGCCACTTGGCATTATTGAAAAGGTATTGATGGTAGTACAGGGTTGCCACTTTGTGTTGGATTTTGTTGTTATTGCACTTCCACAGGAGACTTCCTATCCTTTGCTCCTAGGGAGACCTTTGCTAAGACAAGCAAATGCTTTGCAAGATTGGGGGAAAAATAAACTATGGATTTCAACAAGCACCAATAGCCAACTGCAACTACATTTGGAAGAAGGGTTTGATTCAGGAAAAACCATCGGATATACTGTGGATGCTCAGGTAATGCCCTCTCTACCCCAAGAAGATGATACATTGTTAAATTGGATGATGGGAAGTGCAGAGTGTTGCACAGTAGAGATCAATGAAATTGAGGAAGAAGTTGCAGATAAGGAAGTTACAGAAAAAAGCAATGAAGACCACAAGGTGTTGGAGAATGAGCAATTGAAGGAAAATACAAGCTTTGAGGAGGCAACCAATATAAAAGTATCAGAGAGAGAAGATTATGAACCTAAGAGCAGAGAAGATCTTCCTTTTACAGATATACCTCAAGGATGGATGAAAGAACAGGTTGCAGAATATAAATTAAAATCCACACCTGCCTATAGTGGGGATGATTTCTCAAGCAAGACCAGTCCTGAAACATTGGTTCAAGAAGTAAATTTAGGGGATGAAGAGAGCCCTCAAATGGTTCATTTGGCATCCTGGTTATGGCATTATCCTCCCTTGCTACAGAAGGTAACTTCCTTGCTTTTCACTTATAAAAGTGTCTTCGCATGGTCCTACAAAGATCTAACAGGGATACCAGAAGAGCTTGGGTTACATCGGATACCTTTAGTTGAGGGAGCCGCGCCTATAAGAAGTAGGCCATATCGACTCAATTCAAAGTATGCAGAAGCGGTAAAAGTGGAAATTACAAAACTAGAGGAAGCAGGTATAATTGTGCCAGTAGAACATTCCAGGTGGCTTTCTTCTATGGTTATTGTACCCAAGAAAAATAGTGGAAAAATAAGAGTATGTGTTGATTTCCGTGCTTTGAATAAAGTAACTATTCAAGATGGATTTCCTCAGCCCTTCACAGAGCAAGTGCTTGAGGAAGTAGCTGGTCACACTTTGTATAGTTTCTTGGATGGTTTTAGTGGCTACAACCAGATAGTAATTCACCCTGATGATAGGGACAAAACCGCCTTTGTTACTCCCTGGGGCACTTATGTCTATACTCGAATGGCTTTTGGTTTGAAGAATGCACCGGCTTCATTTAATAGAACGATGTATCTGATATTGGGCAAATGGTTAACAACCTTTCTACGCATTTTCATGGATGACTTTTCAGTATTTTCAGGTACAGATAGGAGGGCAGCAGTTCAAGATTTCCATGATCATTTGGAAAATTTAAAAGAAATGTTTGAGCATTGTCTCAAAACAGGTTTGAAATTGAATCCTGACAAATGTCACTTTTTGGTCACCAAGGGTACTCTTCTTGGTCACATAGTATCTGCGGAAGGTATAACTGTTGACCCTGCAAAGGTTACAGCTATTCTTTCTATGCCAATTCCACAAAGCCCAAAGGAAGTGCAAAGTTTCTTGGGCCATGCAGGGTATCACAGAAGATTCATTAGGATGTATTCAGAAATTGCTAAGCCCTTGTCAAGGCTTACCAGTAAAAAAATCCCTTTCTCATGGAGTGCTGAAACTGACAAAGCATTTTGTGAACTAAAGTTGAGGCTATGTACTGCTCCACTTTTAAGTGTTCCTGATTGGTCATTGGAATTTCATGTGCATACAGATGCTAGTCTTCATGCTGTTGGTGCAGTTCTAGCTCAACCATCATCTCACAAAGTGGATAGACCTATCTCTTATGCAAGCAGACTACTCAACCAAGCTGAAAGAAATTACAGTACAACAGAAAGAGAAGGTTTGGCTATCGTATTTGCTCTTCAAAAGTTTCGACATTATCTCCTTGGTGTACATTTCATTGTTATCTCTGATCATCAGCCCTTGAAGTACTTGATAAACAAGCCTAGAGTAGCTGGAAGGATTTGGAGATGGTTACTTCTATTTCAAGAATTTAATTTTGATATTCATATTAAGCCAGGAAAAGAGCACTACATGGCAGATCAAGTGTCGAGGACGGCAATGAGCGAAAAGGCAACAGGTATTAATGATGAATTGGTGGATAGCGATCTTTTCCTAGTAGCAATACGGACTGGTTGGTATGATGAAATTCTCCATGTTCTTACTACTGGAAAGATCTCAGAACACTTGACACCTGTAGAAAAAAGAAGATTACTTTTGAAAACCAAAGCCTATTCTCTTATAAATGGTAATTTATATAAATACTGTCAAGATGATATCTTGAGAAGGTGTGTCTATCCAGAGGAGATAAATCTTTTGCTAGAGGCAGCACACAATGAAGGACACCTAAAGGGGGAAGAATTGGCTCATAGAATCATCCACAAGGGTTTATGGTGGCCTCATATTTTCAAAGATGCAATCAAGTTTGCTAAAGAATGCCACATCTGCCAGAGGTGTGCTCCCGCGCCAACCAGATTGAATTTCCAACCATTGGTCATATCTACAGGATGGCTCCCATTTGAACGATGGGGTCTGGATTTCATTGGGCCAATTTACCCAACTGGGCAACCAGGAGGTAAAAAGTATATTTTGATGGCCACATGTTATGCCACTAAATGGATAGAGGCTAAAGCTACTGTGGACTGCAAGGCTCTAACAGTAGCTAAATTTATGTATAAACGTATTTTCTCAAGATTTGGTTGCCCACTGGAGATTACTAGTGATAGGGGCACACATTTTGTAAATCAATTGCTCCAGGTTATATTTGACAAGTACAAAATCTTCCATAAAAAGTCTTGTGCCTATTACCCAAGGGCAAATGGCCAAGCAGAGAGTTCCAATAAGATTTTGATTGGACTACTTCGCAAATTATCTTTTGATCATCAAAGCTCTTGGCCATTAGCACTAATTGGCGCAATTTGGGCTTTCAGAACCACGAAGAAGGGAACCACAGGTGAGACTCCGTTTCGCTTAGTTTATGGGAAAGAGGCATTGGCACCATTTGAGTTTATCATCAGAAAACAAATAGGAATCAAAACCATTGGAGTTGAACCCCCCATTCAGAGATTGGTGGCATTAGAAGAGTACAGAGAAGGGGCAATGCAGAAACTTCTGGTGACACAAGAAGAGCGCAAGAGATTGCATGACAGGTATCTCAGATCCAATGAAGTTCAGGAAGGGTCTAGGGTTTTAGTGCATCAGGTTCCACCAATTCAAACTAAATTGGCACCCAAGTGGATAGGACCTTATAAGGTAATCAAGGTATTGCCACATGGTGCAGTGCATCTGGAAGATCTGCAGGGCAAAAGGATGCCCCTCGTCAATATCTCCAGGGTAAAAAGTATCTAAAATAGGTCAAAATGAAAGCACTCCACCCCTTGTACATACCGTATTTCTTTACAATAATTACAACATATCTAGATCTCTTTGAAATAAGCAGAATAAGGAAGAAATTGCACCAGGGACGGTGCAAAAGCTTGATGTGGGGGTCTGTAGTAGTCCTTCGTTTTTCCTCTCTCACTTTGCCTTCCACTTGGGTCGGGCAAGCTCCTTCTTTCACATATTGATGGGAGTAAGCTCATGAGGAGTTCGAAGAGCGGATGGTCTTTCCTTGCACCTGTTCTAGATGAAACTTCATCTGTTCTTGGCACCCCTATAGCCACGTGCAGTAGAGGTTTCCGCAGTGGGTGCCAAAGCCATGGCCCCCTTTCGCACGCCATGGCACCATTTCCCCTAACTCTCTCTCTCTCCCCCACTCAACCCTCAACCCCAACCCCCTCCAATCCCACTCAACCCCACCCTTGCGCCCCCCCTCATCCCCACCTCCTCCTCCACTCAACCCCAACCCCAACCCCCTCCAACCCCGCTCAACCCCACCCTTGCGCCCCCCCTCATCCCCATCTCCTCCTCCACTTGACCCCCAACCCCAACCCCCTCCAACCCCGCCCAACCCCACCCTTGCGCCCCCTCATCCCCACCTCCTCCTCCACTCAACACCCAACCCCAACCCCCTCCAACCCCGCTCAACCCCACTCAACCCCAACCCCCTCCAACCCCCTCCAACCCCGCTCAACCCCACCTTGCGCCCCCCTCATCCCTGCCTCCTCCTCCACTCGACCCCCAACCCCAACCCCCTCCAACCCCGCCCAACCCCACCCTTGCGCCCCCCTCATCCCCACCTCCTCCTCCACTCAACCCCCAACCCCCTCCAACCCCGCTCAACCCCACTCAACCCCAACCCTCCCCAACCCCAACCCCCTCTAACCCCACTCAACCCCACCTTGCGCCCCCCTCATCCCCACCTCCTCCTCCACTCGACCCCCAACCCCAACCCCCTCCAACCCCGCCCAACCCCACCCTTGCGCCCCCTCATCCCCACCTCCTCCTCCACTCAACCCCCAACCTCAACCCCCTCCAACCCCGCTCAACCCCACTCAACCCCAACCCCCTCCAACCCCGCCCAACCCCACCCTTGCGCCCCCCCTCATCCCCACCTCCTCCTCCACTCGACCCCCAACCCCAACCCCCTCCAACCCCGCTCAACCCCACTCAACCCCAACCCCAACCCCCTCCAACCCCGCTCAACCCCACTCAACCCCAACACCCTCCAACCCCCTCCAACCCCGCTCAACCCCACCTTGCGACCCTCTACTCCTTTTGTGCTAATTGGGCGACCCTCTCCTCCTAATAGCCTTGGGTGACCCTCGCCTTCTACATGCACTTGGGCGACCCTCCTCCCCACCTCCTCCTCCACTCAACCCCCAACCCCAACCCCCTCCAACCCCGCTCAACCCCACCTTGCGCCCCCTCCCCTCCACTCGACCCCCAACCCCAACCCCCTCTAACCCCACTCAACCCCACCCTTGCGCCCCCCCTCATCCCCACCTTCTCCTCCACTCAACCCCCAACCCCAACCCCCTCAAACCCCGCTCAACCCCACTCAACCCCAACCCCAACCCCCTCCAACCCCGCTCAACCCCACTCAACCCCAACCCCAACCCCCTCCAACCCCGCTCAAC
>CM035424.1:157117474-157127474 GCA_020310875.1 Ceratopteris richardii
TATATATATATATATATATATATATATATATATATAAATTGTAGCCTTTCCTAAATGCACGTTTTACTTGAGTATGACTAATTAATGGAAATGGTTCGAAATCATGACCATAGTCTGCTCTCCTTCCTTAGAGCTCAAAGATGAAATCCTCATCTTAGAAAACCAAGCTCCAAGGGTTGCACGCGCTACTCCACATAGAAGCTGTAAAACATGTAGAAAACATAGTAGATAGCGAGCATGACCACATACTTCTCAGATGTTACGAATGCAATCGAACTTTTTAGTCTATTGTTGACTAGGCCACTATATGATTTATTAAAGAACATATCCTTGACATGTTTGGCTCATTGTTGCGTCCTCTCTCCATGTTTTAACTTTAATTTTCAAATTGGCATGGATACAAGTGGGTGCAGGAAAACAAAATATCTTATGAGAGTTCTTACTCTCTTCTGCCCTTTGTAAGCTACATTTTGTATGGACAAGGTTGCATTTTCATGGTCTACCATACGCTTCTAGTTTTAGTGTTATCTACACATAATACATGTATTAAAATGTCCTCTTGGAATGAATCTCTACTTAAACATGCTTCAAACGACTAACCTTTGTCATCTACATTGGTGTGGACAATTTTGCATTTTGATGGTCTATTTTGCATCAATCCATTTTGACAATCGACCATGCACTTCAAAAACTTTTAGCCTCGTTACATGTAATTGCTTGCATGCATGCGTGCTATGAAATTTTAATCTTAAATTTCAATCATCTAATGTATGTATAAGGACAATGGTTTAACTCAATGCTCATGGCGAGTCCCATTGCACAAGTTCGAGAAGTTAGTCTTGCTTCAATCACCTAATGTATGTATAAGAGGTTTTAACTCAATGCTCATGTGAAGTTATATTGCATAAGTTCAGGCACAAAATCTTGCTTCATGTACAAACAATTTGAATTGCAACCTTGAGTCTTAATAGAAAATAGAAGTAGATAAGGATTATTGTATTATATGGATGCTTTAAGTGTTGATCTTACTTTCATGAGGTGAATTGTTTCATTCTTGCATAGTTCTTTCCATAAAATTTTGTTTTACATACATATGTTTTATAATTGAACGTTAATCAATGATAAGTATACATGTTATATCTCTTGAAAGTGACCTTTTATTTTTATACGATTCTAGAGCGTATTTTTATAATATTTTATATTTTTCAAGGAAAGTTCCAAAATTTCACCCAAAGTGGAAACTTGGTAGGATTGGTTTTATTTTGGATGAATATTAGAAACCATCTAAAGAGGTTCATCTTTGTTCTCTATAATTTTCAAATGCGAGTATTGAGTGTTTGAAAAGTTATCCCAAGATATATGCCTTGGTCATCGGAAGCCTTCAGAAAGCCTTGGATTGAAGATGTTGCAATATTAAATTTTATTTTTAGACTATCATGTTACATTATGTGAGATTGCATGATGTTCAAAATAGTGCATGTCATGATCTATTCAATTATTTATGGAAAGAATACAAGGTTTGAAAGTTTCCTTGTATTTTAGGATAAGGCTTTTGAGTTCTCTTATTTGGTAAAGAGAAAGACATGAATACGTGCATCCTAAGCATGTGTTTTTTTTGGGTTTCCCACCATGAACCTATCTACCAAAGTATATGCCAAGAATGTTTTAGTAGATTTTTTGCTTTGAGCCACTCATTTCACAAAAAGATCAACCACACATACCACCTTGTCTCTCTCTCTCTCTCTCTCTCTCTCTCTCTCTCTCTCTCTTCTCTCTCTCTCTCTTATTTCTTTCTCAAGGCAAACAATTTCTTTCACTCTTACTTGACGTTCCTAGTGAACATTGAGATCAAGTAACACAACAATAAATATTTTGTTCTCTTGGGAATATAGGGGTATTTTTACTAATGGTGGTATGATGGGAATGATAAGAGTAGAATGTGATTGGAAGGATCAAATGATGAATGGTTAAGGTCATGAGGTTAATAATGTTGCTCTGAAGAGAAGAGACTCCATAGAGGTTCCCTTGCAACTAAGGCTCAATCTTTAGATATCATGCTAAGTAGTTTCTTCAATTCAATTTTTCAATTGATGAGGGAAATCCATCACCCATAATATCAAGTATGACATTTTGCTATTATCCCTTTGATGAGTGAGGACTAATGCATAGAGATGAGAGGTCTTGGCAAGAACTTGCTCCTAACCAACCTAAGTAACTCCAAATATCTTAAGCGGAATCTCTAAGCTTCCAATATATGCATTTATACCACTATGGTACCTTCTAACATGAACCTCAAAACTCTATGTCAAAAGAGATAACTCCTAATTAATCTCTAGTAGATATGTATGTTTGTATGCACATCTATATTTGTAGTTATGTGTGTGTGTGTCTATATATATATATATATATATATATATATATATATATATATATATATATATATATATATATATATATATATATATATATATATATGTATATATATGTGTGTGTGTGTGTTTATGTGTGTGTTTATGTATGTATGCTTGTGTACATACATAGTATGTGTATTTGTATGTGAATGTATGTATATTTGTGTATATATGCCTGTGTATAGATGTACATGTGTATGAATACACGTTTGTAGGTATGTATGTATATATACGTGTAAGTTGTTTTTGTATGTATGTTTGCATGTATATATGAATGTATTTATTTATGAACGTATACATGTAAACATCTATGCATTCATGTACATATAAATGTATGTATGTATGTATATATTTTTTTGAATGTATGTAGCTATGTGATAATGAATGTATGTGTATATGTATGTGCCTTTGTATGTATGATGAATATATGTATGTATGAATGCATGTATATAAGCATGTTTGTGAATATATATGTATATATGTGTCTCTGTGTATGTATGTATCTTAATTTATGTACGGGTTTGTATATCTATGCATGTGTATATTTATGAAAAAGAAAATTTAATGCAAAAGGAATGGAAAATTTAATGCAAAAGGAATGGAAAATTTAATGCAAAAGGAATGGAAAATTTAATGCGTTCGCCTCTTTGACATACTGAAAATAGAAGAAATTATGTGAGAGAGCGAGAGAGAAAGAAACTGAGGGACGAACCAAAATGTCATTTATAATTGCCATATAGACGTTTTCAGGTTTTTGTGGTATAGACGTAAGTCTCTAACCTCACATAGATGACATATTCACACATATGTGACATATTTGTATATGTGATGCTATACCAATGCATATGTGGCTTTTTCACAATGTCTTATCAATGAATATAAAACCATCTTTTTTATCATCGTAGAAAACATCATATATATAATGTTTTGCGTATGATGCTTCCCAGAACGACGCAAAAGGGCTCAATTCTTGTATTGACGGCCTCTGATGGTGGACATTCGAAAAGGATGTCCCTAATTTTAGACAAGATAAATAGTCAAAACGGGGTAGCCATAAGCTTCATTGATCCCTTGAAGAGGCTGAGATGTTTGTATGGATTGAGATGTCCCTCAGACAAAGTGTGCAATATATAGCCTCGAGAATTCAATCGCTTAGGCTCCTCTCGTCTGCCCTTTTTAAGCTACATTGATGGTCTACTATGCGCTTCTATTTTGAAGGTTCTCTTCTTCGAAAGCTTTTCCCTTTGTACCATGTGCTTAAAATTTGATTCTACATCGGTACATCGGTGTACTACATCGGTACATCGCTTCGAAAACATTTGCATGCATGCGTGCTACAAAATTTTAATCTTAGATTTCAGTCATCTGATGTATGTATAAGCAAAAGGCTTAAATTCAATGCTGATTTGAAGTCCGATTGCACAAGTTCAAGCACTTTCTTCCTTCATGTACCAACAATTTGAATTGCAACCTTGAGTCCTAATCGAGAATATAACTAGATAAAGATTATTTCTTTTACATTTCCATGCATTATTCTTACTTCCATGTAGATATAGATGATTCATGTGTTCATATATCATTCCATAAAAGTTTCTATTACATACATATGGTTTATAATTGAATGTCAATTAATGATAAATATAAAATTTATATTCCATGAAAATGATTTTTTATTTCTTATACCCATTCTTGAGAATTTTTTAGAATATTTTATATTCTTCAAAGAAAGTTCCAAACTTCTACCCAAAGTGGAAACTTGGTAGGATTCCTTTTATTATGGATGAATATGAGAAACATCTAAAGAGCTACATCTTTGTTCTGTATATTTTTCAAATTCAAGTATTGAGAGTTTGAAAAGCCATTTAATTTCTCTTGAAGACCCACTAGAATTGGTTTTCTAGAAGGCATTATAATTTCGTAGCAGTTATCCCCCTTAAAAACCATTCTCTAAAATATAGATGAACTATTAATATAACGTACTTTATTAGTGTCAAACAAAAAACATTACTCCATCCAAAACAAAAGGTACTCTTGGAGGTCTACACCTTTCATAATTCACCAATTATTCATCAATAACAATTAATAAAGTGGTAGCATTGAAAACTATGTATTAAGATTCACGTATATAATCTATTATTTTCTACATGTGTACTCCTTCTGTTAGGGATCTTGCATTCACACATAGTTTCTAAGCACTCATGCTTTGAATATAGCATGTACATCAATGAAAATCTCCCCATCCATATATAGGTGCAAAAAATGACATAAGAGTGGCTTTAGAGTTGGGAGGGATATGCAAATCCTCTACAATAAAGACATCATGGTGAGCACTAGTAATTGTGGAGGGAGCAATCATATAGCAATTACCCAAAAAGTTAAGAACCTCCCCATCTAAGAAAAGTGGTCCAATATGCCATCATCTGCATCGTCTTCTATTGTCTGAACTAGAGGATGATCACAAGTAGTTAATGGATAATCTTAACCCATATCAGACTCTAAAATACGAGACAAAGGATTTTGAAAGACCTTTGTTTGCAATTGATAAACACTTTATCAATGAGGTGTACGAGGGATATTACCACTATTAATAACATTATTAATAAGAGAATCATCATTATCGAATAAAATTTCCTCTATATATACTAAAATGTTTTTAGTTATATTAGAATTCAATATAAATCATTGAAGTTAAGCTATGGAATCGGTTACATACCCAAGCATTAACACATGCACATGTATAAAAATATTTTGTTTGAAATATTTTCCCTTTGTAAATATTAACACATGCACTTTATTGGTAGAGATTTGAATTCCAATTCAAATCCTTGGCTCCAACAAAAAGTTATGAAAGATGAGACGAAAATCTTGTGTGCATCTCAAGGTTGAGAGATCATATATGTGTACTTTCAATGACAAGAGGAGCTTATTACATATCTCAATCACTCCACACTCATTGAGCAATGCCATATTGCCAATGACTTTGTAATTTTGCATGATTTAATCAATACATGTTCATTACTTCCTACTCTCATATCTCTCTCCCAATCTATCAGAATAGTGATCTTATCTTAGCTAGTTCTCAGTGATCTTATCTTTATCTTCTTAATTATCACACCTTGAAAACTCTTTGAAGTTCCAATCAACCTTAGAAGTGTTTTACTTAAGAAGTCAATGTTTTCTCATCTCATGATTCACTCATGAATGTATTACCAAAACCTTGGCCTAATCTTTAGTAGTTCCAATTGTGGCGAAATCTTTAGTAGTGACTCAAAGCTCTCCATGAAATGTTCAATAAAATGATGAATCACCAAGGTCCTCATGAAAGGTTGGATCTAATACCAGCGTTAAGAACCTAGTCTCCATGCAAGGGAGAATGACATATGACTCTTCACCCAACTTGCCATTATATAACTCTTAAAAACTAATTGTGACTTTGAGGGTCAATGAATCCGACATATGAATGTTGAATGTGCACCATTTCTTCTACTCCTTCCAATGGATTCTATAAGTGGTAGTAGTACCAACCACTTGAGTTAAGTTTCTTTGAACTCAAGCTAACTTAAATTTACTTGCATGTATGCTTCTATAAAGCTCTAAAGCTCATGGTGTAAAAGTTTCTCTCTATGCTCCTCATGGGGGTTGAACCCAGGACCCCGTCTTCCCTTCCTTGAAACTTTACCACAATCGTTAGGTTTGGAAAGAAAAGAGGATAAATACTGGAACGCACACAGGATTTCTTTTCTCTACCAAAAGCTGTTATAAATCACAGGAAATTATTACTTTATTTTTCAAGAGCTCAATATATATGCCATTTTTTTGTTTCTCTCTCTCTCATTTGAATTGATGGAATCTGATAGAGATGTGTAAGTCTATGAGCGCCTAATAACCAAATTAATAACCAAAGCGAACCCAAAACTTTAAAGTGAAATGCCTCCTTTTCTAAATCAGCGTGCTACATATAACATGGATAAATAATATCTCAAGCGGATTGGTTCCCATCTATAACACATCTAGGAATCTTCAATGTCGCTTTCGCTACCAAATGGCTCTTCAATGACATGAGAGTGCCGACCTTCTCTGATAGATCAATCTCACCAAGTATTCTCCATTCAAACGCATTAAGTAGGATTGACAGCATGAGATGCACATTATTGAGGCCAAAGGCGAGCCCTGGACATGCTTGACGTGCTGATCCAAAGGGAAGAAGCTCAAAATCTTGTCCGCGTACCTCCATATTTGAATCCAAGAATCTCTCGGGGTAGAAGCGTAGTGGATCCTTCCAAACCTTTGAATCTCTGCCCATCGCCCACACATTTATGCAGGCTACGGTAGAACGTGGAATGTTGTATCCACAGATTCTACAGCTTTCCGACACCGTATGTGGCATGAACAGAGGGGCTATGGGGTGCAGCCTCATTGTCTCTTTAATAATCGCTCTTAAATATGGCAGACGAACAATATCTGATTCTTCAACCAGACGTATCGCTCCCACAACTTCCTCTAGCTCTTGTTGAGCTTTCTGTAGGATACGTGGATGTGCAAGTAGCTCGGCTATAGCCCATTCAACAGTTAATGTGGACGAATCAATGCCAGCATCGAACATATTCTTGAAAAAAAACATAATAACCGATTAGGAGGGAATAAGGATTCTCTCTCTCTCTCTCTCTCTCTCGCTCTCTCTCTCTCTCTCTCTCTCTCTCTCTCTCACTCTCACACACACACACCCACACACACACACACCCTCTAATCAGAATTATTCGTCAAAAGACATCAATTTCTTGATGATGATGAGCTCTAAGACATCGGTGGCTTGATCTCTCTGAACATAAGGCAGACTTTTTCTTAGGTACTTCCATGCTCTGTGGGAGAGATGTACATCTTTTAGACCTTCTTCTTATCATTATTCTGCTAATTGGACAGTCTAACTCGCTTAATATCCACAATATGCATGAGCAAGTAACGGAGATCAGCCTGTAACAGATGTCTTACTCAAAGATTACACTCCTGAAAATTTCGATGTTACCTGCAGAGGTTGCTCTATTTAAGAACGCTGTCAGCAAATGAAAAAGAAGCTCCAGATATATTAACGTGAGAACGGCCTTGATGGCTAGATCACTTAATTGTAGGTCGTCCTGCGCCGAAGCAGTCAGGAGAACATCAAGGAAATCAGAATCCATGATTTCACTCCCTCTGGTTAGCCTCGTTCTCCTTCGGTCGTCAATAATTTGCTGCCACATCGATTTTATCTTCGTACTGATCGCTTTGGCTCGCTTCGCACCTTGCAGATCCATCCAAGCTAGGCATGGCTTATAATCGCCAATATTCTGCACGCCCAGGAGGTCAATACTGTCGATCAGGAGATTCTGCAAGTTACTCGAATGATCGTTTTGGGACGGAGACCGCAAGTCCTTCGCCCTTCTGCTAATAGCTATTCTCGAAATGATGCTAAACGTGGCGTCATACAGTTCTTTGCGGATGTGGACACAGGCTGCGTTATCTGCCACCACTTGGAGCAGACTGCGGATCTCGTCATTTATAATAGGTTGAGAAAAATGGAATGGCTTTGCCGAGAAGAGTTCTGCGGTACGAAGCCGGTGGTGGAATTTGAAATATAGACCGGGCGGAGCCGAGAGCAGTTCCTCCCGTTCAAAGGAAACAACGGGAATCGTAGGAGAGCAAGAAATGTTAGAACGCATCTTCGATATCAGCCGAGCCGCGGCAGGCGATGAGGCCAGGAGAACAGGCACGTTGCCAAAACGCAGAAACATAAGGCTTCCATGTCGTCTGCTTAAATCTGATAAAGAGCGAACTGGTCTGGTTCCCAGGAGATGGAGATGACCAATGATTGGTAGACCAGGAGGGCTGGGTGGAAGATTCATTCGAGCTTTGCGGATGAGAATGGTCGCGACGAACATGCCGAGCAGCACCGGCGGAACGATGGTGAGAAGGCAAGGGCGCATGCTGGTATAGCCAGCAACCGCAATGGTTTCACACTGCATAGTAATTAAGTAATTAGTAGTCGGGTACCTTTCTTGAATTCCAGTACCCTACAGTGGTGCTGGATGATCACTGTCTATCGTAATGGGCTTTGGGAGCTGCGTTTAAGGACTCACATTGTGCCACATATATATATATATATATATATATATATATATATATATATATATATATATATATATATATATATATATATTTCGCAGCTCAATAAATGTAACGAGGCAACAGCCATGTACGGTAGAACGATGTAATCACATTGTGCCATATATATATATATATATATATATATATATATATATATATATATATATATATATATTTCGCAGCTCACTAAATGTAACGAGGCAACAGCGCCTGGTACACGTAAGTCAAAATTGGCAGCGACTATACAGATTCAATCACATGCTAGTCCGTACACCCGCAGAAATTCAAACACATGGTAAACCGTACACGTGGAACGTACACGGTAGACCCTCAAAAGCACATGGTGGACCATCAAAATGCTTAAAAAGGGAAAAGATTACATACCCTCATGCTTGGGTATGTAATTGATTCCATAACTCAATTTCATTGATGACTCTCTTATTAATAACGTATTGATATCCCTCATACACCTCACGTATTGATGCAAACTTGTCCGTACCAATGTAGGTTACAAAAGGAAAAGCTTTAGAAGAAGACATGTTAATACACGTACTATGTGTAGATAACCTTCAAAATAGATCCGTATGCTTCCAAAGGGCAGAAAGGAGCAAGAACTCTCATAAGATATTTTGTATCCATGCCAATTTGAGGATTAAACTTAACACATGGAGAGAGGGCCCAATAGTGAGCCAGACATATTTAAAATAGCAAAGCACTTGAGTGCTCTAACTCTCGATGCTAGACCTTTATGGGCTCAATCCATGCAAATAATAGTTGGACACCCTTACCACTTAGGAAAAGAGATGCTAAAAATCAGCCCTTTCAGAGGATTAAAAGAGCTTATGGCTACCCCATTCAAACTAGTTATCTTGTCCCAAATTACGGATACCCTTTTCAAATGTGTATCATCACGGGCCTTCAAGCTTTGTATCGTAGCAGTTAATAGGCATTTAAAGACTCAATACACGAATTGAGTCCATATAGTGACTATTCACACTACACGATGTCAATTCTAGATGCGCTTTTGCATCTTCGTGGAAAGCATCATTCGTAGACAATTTTACATATGGTGTTTTCTAAGACGTTGTAAAAACGCCACATATGCATTGTTGTAGCATCACATATACAAATGTGTCTCATGTCTGTGGATATGCCATCTATGTGTGGTTACAAAGTCACGTGTATACCACAAAAACCAGCAAATTTATGTGGCAACTGAATATAAATCACATCCACAATAGTTATACTCCTGAAACTATAAAAATAAAACATATCTCATTTTGGTTAATCATTATAAACATGTTTAAGTAGGGAGTGAGCAAACGTTCAGATCCTATCTCTCTCTCTCTTTCTCATTCCCTCTCTCTCTCTCTCTCCCTCCAACTTCATTTCTTCTATTTTTAGCTTGTCAAAGAAGCTAACGGAGCCAAGAGTATGCCAACTTATTG
>CM035424.1:157132474-157144974 GCA_020310875.1 Ceratopteris richardii
AGAGGAGCCAAATATATCTAAAACAATAAAACACTTGAGTGATCGATTTCTTTGCCTGAGCGACATCTCAATCCATGCAAACAATAGTTGGACAACCCTTACCACTTAGGTGATGAGATGCTAAAAATCAGCCTTTTCAAGGGATCAATGAGGCTTATGGCTACCCCGTTTAAACTATTCATCTTATCTAAAATTAGGGACACACTTTTTGAATGTCCACCATTCGAGGCCTTCAAGCTTTGTATCATAGGAATTAATAGGCATTTTAACCCTTAGTACATGAAGTGAGCCCTTGTACTGACTAGTGACATACACAATTTCATTGCGAGATGTCCTTTTAAATCATCCTGGAAAGCATCATAGGCAAACCATTATATGTATGGTGTTTTGAAGGATGATCAAAATGATGGTTTTATATTGATTGATTAAGACATTGTAAACACGCCACATATGCATTGTTATAGCATCACATATACAAATATGTCACATATGTGTGGATATGTCATCTATGTGACATTAGAAACTCACTTGTATACCACAAAAACCAGCAAACATCTATATGGCAATTATAAAACACATGCACAATAACTATACTCCTAAAGAAAAAAAAAACACATCACATTTTGGTTAATCATTCTTAGCATCTTCAAGTAATGGGTCACCAAACGTTCAAATCCTCTCTTTCTCTTTGTCTCTCTTTTTCTCACTCCCTATCTCTGTCTCTCTCTTTCTCTTTCCCTCTCTCTCTCCAACTTCATTTCTTATATTCTCAGCTTGTCAAAGAAGCGAATGGACCCAAGATTCTACCAACTTATTGCAAATCAGCTTTCCATTCTTTTTGCATAAAATTTTCTTTCTCATAAATATACACATGCATAGAGATACAAATACATACATAAGTTAACATCCATACATACACATAGAAACATATATACATACATATTCACAAACATGCTTATATACATGTATTCATACATACATATATTCATCATACATACATACATACATACATACATACATTCATTATCACATACCTGCATACATACACAAAAATACATACATACATACACACATATATACATACATACATACATGCATGCATACATACATACATATATGTACATGCATGCATGGATGCTTACATGCGTACATTCATACACAAATTCATGCATAACATACATTAATATATACATTTATACATCTATACATACATGCATATATACAAACATACCCAAACAACATACATGCATACATACATACAAAAACAACTGACATGTCTATATACATACATACCTAAAAACGTGTATTCATACACATGTACATTTATACATACGTATATATACACAAACATACATACATTCCGACAAAAATACACATACCTATGTATGTACACAAGCAGTTATACATATGCAAATACATAAACACACACACAAACACACAAACACACACACACAAACACACAAACACACACACACACACACACATATATATATATATATATATATATATATATATATATATATATATATATATATATATATATATATATATATATATATATATATATATATATATATATATACAGACACACAAACATACATACATACATAACTACAAATATGGATGTACATACAAACATACATATCTAATAAAGATTATTTAAAAGTTATCTCTTTTGGCATAGACTTTTGAGATTTATGTTAGAAGGTACGATAGTGGTATAAATGCATATTTGAAGTTTAGAGAGTCTACATAAGCTATTTGGAGTTATTTAGGCTGGTCGTGAGCAAGCACGGGTGAAGACCCTCTCATCTCTGCGCATTAGTCCTCACTGATGAGAGTGATATTGAAGAAACGTCCTAGACTTGATATTATGGGTGATGGATTTCCCTCACCAATTTAAAAATTTAATCGAAGAAACTACTTAGCATGATGTCTAAGGATTGAGGCTTAGTTTCAAGGGAGAAACCTATATGGAATCTCTTCTATTCATATCAACATTATTAGCCTCATGACCTCAACCATTCATCATTTGATCCTTCAAATTACACTCTATTATTAGCATTCCCATCATACCACCATAAGTAGGAATCCCCCAACATTCCAAAGAGAACATAATATTTACTGTGTGTTAATTTATCTCAATGTTCTCTAGGAACTTCAAGTAAGAGGAAAGGCAATTGTTTTCCTTGAGGAAGAAACAATAAAGGGAAAAAAAATAAGAAGAAGAAGAAGAAGAAGAAGAAGAAGAAGAAGAAGAGAAACAAGAAGAAGAACAAATATGGGAAAAATCAAGTAAGATACAAGAGATACATTGAGAGTGAGAAAGAGAGAGAAAGAAAAAGAGAAAGAGAGAGGCAAGATGATGGTATGTCTGGTTGATCTTTTTGTGAAATAAGTGGCTCAAAGCAAAAAAGTCTAGTGAAACATACTTGGAATATACTTTGGTAGATTGGTCATGGTAGGAAAACAAAAATAAAAACGCTTAGGATCGACGTATTCATGTGTTTCTCTTTATCAAATAATAGAAATCAAAAGCTTTATCATAAAATACAAGGAAACTTTCAATCCTTGTATTCTTCCCATGTATTCTTCCCAAGGTTGCAATTCAAATTGCTAGCACATAAAGCAAGATTAAGTGCTTGAACTTGTGCAACAGGACTTCACATGAGCATTGAGTTTATACCTTGTGCTTATACATACACTAGATGATTGAAGCAAGATTAGGTGCTTGAATTTGTGCAATAGGACTTCATATGAGCATTGGTTGATACATTAGATGATTGAAGCAAGATTAAGTGCTTGAATATGTGCAATAAGAGTTCACATGAGCATTGAGTTAAACCTTTTGCTTATACATACATTAGATGATTGAAATCTAATATCAAAATGTCATAGCACGCATGCATGCGATTGATTAGATGGCAGCTAAATGAATGTAAGGAGGAAAAAGTTTTCAAAGCACATGGTAGACCATCAGAATGGATTGATGCATGATAGACCATCAAAATGCAAACTTGTGTATACCAATATAGGTTACAAAGGTTAGACATTCTAAGGAAGTTTAAGTAGAGAGTCATTCGAAGAAGACATTTTAATACACATATTATGTGTAGATAACATTGAAAATAGAAGCGCATTGTAGAGCGTCAAAATGCAACCTTGTCCATACAAATGTAGCTTACATAGGGCCGTAGAGAGAAAGAAATCTTAGAAGATATTTTTTTCAAGCCCACACCCAATTGTATCCATGCAAAATTTAAAATTAAATTGAAAACATGGAGAGAGGAGGGAATAGTGAGCCAAACATATCTAAAATAGTAAAGCACTTGAGTGGTCTAATTCAGGAGGCTAGATATTGCACACTTTGTTTGAGCGATATCTCAATTGGTTGGGTCCTTCATCTTTGTGTGGTCAATCCATGCAAACAATAGTTGGTCACCCCTTACCGCTTAGGTGATGAGATGCTAAAAATCAGTCCTTTCAAGGGATCAATGAACCTTATGGCTACGCCCTGCAAACTAGTTATCTTGTCTAAAACTAGGGACACCCTTTTTTGAATGTCTACAATCAGGAGCCTTCACGCTTTGTATCGCGGTAGTCAATAGGAATTTCAAGCCTCAATATGACAATTGAGCCCATGTAGTGACTATTGACACTACACAATCTCATTTCTAGATGCCCTTTTGC
This sequence comes from Ceratopteris richardii, assembly GCA_020310875.1. Lineage (NCBI taxonomy): Eukaryota > Viridiplantae > Streptophyta > Polypodiopsida > Polypodiales > Pteridaceae > Ceratopteris > Ceratopteris richardii. Next base: position 157,136,165 of record CM035424.1, read on the forward strand.
ATCATCCTAGAAAACATCATATGCAGACCATTATATATATGGTTTTTTCTATAATGATCAAAATGATTGATTTATAGTCATTAATAAGACATTGTAAAAACACCACATATGCATTGTTATAGTATCACATACTTTACCATTAGTGTCCATGCAAAAGGCCGACTGACCACCGGGACGCTTTTGTATATGTTCTTTAATAAAACATATAGTGGCCTCATCAACCACAGACTAAAAAGTTTGTCTACATTTGTAACATTTGAGAATTCTGTGTTTGTGCTCCCTTTGTAGTGTGTTTTCTCCATATTCTTCCAATCAAGATTTAAGGAGATCACAAAGAGAAAGTAAGAAGCCCATAAGGTATGGATATGATACATCCTTAGTCACAAAGCACTTTGTATACATTACTAAAGATTCTATGGTAGAGGAACCTTCTTCATTTGGAGGCTAAGAAGAAGAAAGAGTGGAGAGAAGCCATGCACAAGGAAGTGGAAGCATTGCACGAAAACCACACTTGGGACCTAGTCCCAAAGAAACTAGATATGAAGGTAATTGGTTCAATGTGGATATATAAAGTTAAAAGGAACTCTGATGGTTCTATAAACATGTATAAGGCAAGACTGGTCGCAAAGGGATTTTCACACATGCAGTAGATTATGAAGAAACATTTTCACCTGTGGCAAAGATGTCAACATTCAGGGTATTGGTAAGTCTCTCTGCATCCAAAAATTGGAATTGTATATTTTGCACAACCACCAGGTTTTGAAGATGAAGAAAAAGTAGGATATGTATGCAAGCTTAGAAAAGCACTCTATGGTCTTAAGAAAGCTCCTAGAGCTTGGAATTGTAGACTTGTTACCTATTCTAATGCAAAGTGGGCAGGCTCCAAGGATGATAGGAGGAACACTTCAGGATACCTATCTTTTGCCCAAATGCAACTCAAGAAGCTATGTGGCTCAAGCAATTTTATGCAGATTTGGAGATATATCCCTACACTTCAATGATGTTTGGAGATAACACTAGCTCACTTCATTTGGTTGCTAATCCTCTGTACCATGCTAGGAATATAAATAAATAAATATCTTAAAAGTAGATCTTTAGATTTTTTTTAGTGTGTATATATATATATATATATATATATATATATATATATATATATATATATATATATATATATATATATATATATATATATATATATGTGTGTGTGTGTGTGTGTATGTATATGTATATGTATATGTATATGTATATGTATATATATATCTATATGTATATGTATATGTATATGTATATGTATATGTATATGTATATGTATATGTGTGTATATATATATATATATATATATATATATATATATATATATATATATATATATATATATATATATATATATATATATATATATATATATGTGTGTGTGTGTGTGTGTGTGTGTGTGTGTGTGTAAGGGGATTCTTTGTTGTTACTAAATAAAGTTTTAGGTTTAATATTCATCTATATAATCATAGGTATGTAGAAATAGGGAAAAAATGATAATATGTATATAATCTATTTAAATTTATGTCGATATTAGAGAAAAATCAGATTCTATGAAGTATATTTAATTAAATATCTAAAAATTAGATCTTTAAATTTTGAGGGCTTATATATATATATATATATATATATATATATATATATATATATATATATATATGTATATATATATATATATATGTATATATATATATATATATATATATATATATATATATATATATATATATATATATATATATATATATATAATTGTGTGTGTGTATGTATGTATGTATGTATATATATATATATAATTAAATATATCAAAAATATGATTTTTTAATTTTTACACATTAACACATCCTAAAAAAGGTTTTAGTATTAATATTAGTTTATACAATGAAATATATATAAAAGTATCTATAAAATAGATCTTTAGATTTTTTTAGGGTTTATATATATATATATCCTAACACCTCCACATAGGATTAGATGGCATCTTCAGGCACACCTTGGGGAGCTCATGACCATGACAACGAGAGCTTCAGTGATGGATGTAGCTCGAAAGTCCATGCATCAGCACATATGATTACTTTGCTCCATGCACTTTGGACATTCTATCATGTTAATATGGAGCGAACAGGATAAAGATTCCTAGAAATATGTCACACAAAAGATATATGAAGAGTACCAGCTAGCACCTTAGCATACTATTGTGAGCTCATAGTGGATTCAACACACGGCACCACACTCTACCCAAGCAAATTCTACAAAATCGGTAATGCCCATGGATACTCTTCATATTCAAATTGTTAAGCTACATAAATGTAATGATGCAAAAGTTTTAGAAGCGCATGGTAGACCATCAAAATGTGGCAATGTATGGTAGACCCTCAAAGTGCATCAAAATTCAAGCACATAGTGGTGCATTCAAAAGAAAAACCTTCAAAGACGAGGTAGAGAATCAAAATTCAAACAGATGGTGGATCGTCAAAATGCAACCTTGTCCCTAGATGTGGAACTTACATGGTAAAATGTCAAAATGCTTACATAGGGAAAAGATTTCAAAGATGATAATTTAATACACATGCATGTGTTAATGCTTGGTTGTACAATTGATTCCATAGCTTAACTTCATTGATTTATATTAAACTCAAATATAATTAAAAACGTTTTAGTATATATAGAGGAACTTTTATTTGATGATGATGATTCTCTTATTAATAATATCAATATCTCTCGTACACCTCATAGATAAAATATTTTGGGTGGCAGAGTCTTGGGTGCGTTTGCCTCTTTGAGAGACTGAATATAGAAGAAATTATGTGAGAGAGAGAGAGAGAAAGAGACAGAGGTAGGGAGTGAGAAATTGAGGGACAGAGAGGATTTGAACGTTTGCTGACTCACTACTTGAAGATGCGTAGAATGACGACCCAAAATGTGATTCATAATTGCCATATAGACGTTTTCAAGTTTTTGTGGTATACACGTGAGTCTCTAACCTCACATAGATGACATATTCACACATATGTGACACATTTGTGGGAGTTCGGTTATGAAGTCCATGCTGATCATGTCCCACGGTCGGTTCGGAATCAGGAGTGGTTGCAGAAGGCCGGCGGGCTTCACCCGATCTTGACGGAGTAATTGACATGTCGCGCATGTTTCCACATATTCTTGGACTTGTGCCTTCATGTGGGGCCAATAAAAGTGTTTGTGGAGCGTTTCATAGCTGCGGTTTTGCCCTCCATGGCCGGCCACTTTGCAATCATGTGCCTCCCACAACAGCTCTTTGCGTAGCTCTAAGTGGTTTGGTACATAGATTTTTCCTTTGGGATGGAGGATGCCTTCTTGGAGTGCATAGCGACTCTAGGCCTGGGCCGTTTACATCTCCTAAATTATTTCCTGGACTTGGGTATCCTGTGCCTGTGCTCGTTGAATTCTGCCTCTCAGATTGGAGGAAACTATGGACATGGCCTGGAGCTCGGGTCGTCGACTAAGTGCATCTAGCATGAAGTTTTGCTTGCCCGGTTTGTGGATGATCTCGAGATCGAACTCGGCAAGGAAATCCTGCCAGCGGGCTTGCTTCAGGCTTAACTTGGGTTGAGAGGTGAAGTACTTCAAAGAGATGTTGTCTGTGAAGACTTTTGTGTGTTTCTCCAAGACATAGTGCCTCTACTTGCGTAAACAGTGTATGACGGCTAACATTTCTTGCTCATGTGTGCTCCATCTGAGCTCAGGGCCGGTGATTTTGTGCGACTCATAAGCAATGGGTTGCCCATCTTGTAAGAGGAAGCCTCCGATGGCCGAACCCGATGCGTCAGTATGAACTTCGAATGGTTTGTCGAATTCGGGAAGTTTGAGCATTGGGGCATTGCACATAGCGACCTTCAACGCCTCAAAGGCCTCTTCCTCATCCATTCCCCACTTGAATGGCTCCTTTTCTTTGATCAACTCGAAGAGCGGGGCCGCAATCTTGTTGAAGCCTTGGATGAACCGGCGGAGGAATTGGCAAAAGCCTATGAATTCTTGCACTTCTTTGATAGTCTTTGGGGGTGCCCACTTGAGCACAGCTTCTACTTTCTAGGGGTCGACATGGAGGCCGAGTTCGGAGACGATGAACCCCAAGAATTCAACCCTCTTCATACAAAACTCGCACTTGCTGGGCTTGGCGAAAAGTCGGCGCTGCCGTAATCGTAAGAGGACCGCCCGAACGTGCTCGTAGTGCTCCTCCAAGGTGCAACTGTAGAGCATTGATGTAAATGATGAGGAAGAGATCAAGCATGTCCCGGAAGCCGTCGTTCATCTCTCGGCAAAAGGTGGCCGGTGCACCGGTAAGTCCAAATGGCATCATGAGCCACTCGTAGCAGTCGTAGCGTATGCGGAAGGCCGTTTTCTGGATGTGTTCTTGTGCTACCCTGATTTGATGGTACCTGGAGCTAAGGTCTATGCGTGTGAAGTATCGAGCCTTGCTGAGGTGATCTAGAAGTTCCTCCATCACCGGGACGGGATATTTTCTCTTGATTGTGCCTTTGTTGAGCACGCGGTAGTCGATGCATAGATGCAACGAGCCATCTTTCTTCTTCACAAACAGGACAGGGACTCCGTAAGGTGAGCTACTTGATCTAATGTACCCTTGGTCCTCGAGTTTGTTTAGTTGTCGTTTGAGCTCTTGAAGCTCCGTCTCGTTCATTCTGTAAGGGGCACGCGAGGGGGATGGTTGATCGGGGAGTGTATCAATCCAATGTTGGACGTTACGTAAGGGGGGGAGGCGGGGTGGAAGTGTGTCCGTGAGAACGTCTGAGAATTCTTCCATAAGCATCTAGAAGCTCGGGTGCCCAATCTTTGAGACATCGATCGGCCGTGGTCCCGTCTCCTCTGCGACCGACCGGAGAATGCATAAGTGTGCAATCCCGCCTTGATAAACTGCCTGTTGAAATTGTTTATGCAATAGCGGTGAGGATGAGTGTGTAGACGTTGATGGTCGATCATGCACTTTCTCTTTGCCTTTGTGTCTCTGCGTTGATTCTCGTGGTTCATGGTCGTATGGCTCGTCCGCCTGAGGGGCTCCGACTCGGTTGCAGTCGACGACGAGAACCTTCCCATTCTGATCTAGGAGCACTTTGTCTACCCCTTTGCCGAAAAAGGAGATCATGTGTTTGTCCATAAACTCGAGGCCAAGAATGACTTCAAACATTTCCATTGATATAATGAGGAAGTTCAAGTGGCCAAACACCTTGCCTAATGTGACCGGGACTCCGTCGGCATACCGGGCATGACTAGCCTCTCCCTGAGCAAAGACGACGGACATGCGGAGCTGTTTACTGAGCTTGAGTCCAAGGCGTTGAGGGCACTGCGGGGTCATGAAATTGTGGGTGGCACCCGTGTCTAGCATCACCGACATTCGTTCACCTCTGACTTCGCCCATAATGAACACCTGGTGTATGATGGGTAACACTACTGAATGGCATTGAGCCTTCCCTTTGGAAGTGGACGGCCCGTGGGGTGAAGAGTCCTCTGATTCGTCACTATGAACTTCGGTGATCTTCGGTCCGGACGTGGATGCCTCTTCGGTTTTCGTTGCTTGCACTCGAGTGTCAGATCGTTTCCTCCAACACTTGTCAATAGGATGGCTGCCCTGGAAATGCTTGCACACCGGGCGGGGGTCGCGCATGAGTTGGTTGCTTCGACTAGGGGACCCTGAACGGTTCTCGGTTGGAGCCGGGAGAGCTTTGAAGCCTTGGCCGCGTTGGTTGTCGGTAGGTCTTCGGTATAATGATGTTTGCTCTTTGCTTGCAGTTGATTCTTTGCGGTTAGTTTGGCCTCCGTCGGTTGAACGTGCAAGCTGATTGGAGTAAGCGTCGTTGAGACGTTCTGCGATGCGAACCGCGTCCTCCCAGGTTTGGGGGTCTTGCTTCTCCACTTCTTTGCGGTAGTACGGAGAGCAGCCATAAAGGAAGCCATGTAGCTTATCGATTTCCGCCATGTCGGTGATTCGTAGCATGAGCGGATGGTACTGTGACACATATGGCCCGATGAACTTGTCTTGTGCTCCACCATGTACCAAGCCGAGGCCTCGTCTTGTAGAAACTGGCCGGCAATGCGTGTCCAATGGTTGCAGCCAACCCGGAGCATCTGAAGGTACCTTTCCATGCCTTCAATCCATCGGTTGATGGCAATGGAGCTTTGGCCGCCTCGGTACTTGTCGAGGGGGCTCGGTTTGAAGAAGCCAAAGGAATTGGGATCATCGATGTCCACTGGTTGAAGCTGAGTGATCGGAGTTGGGTTTAAAGGAGTTGGAGGCAGTTGGGATGTTTGGGTGGGAGTGGGTTGGGGTACCGGTTGGGTGCTTGACTGAGGTTGTGGTTGGGGTTGAGACTAATCTTTAGCTAAGAGGTGGGTTTCTACTAAGGTGGTTAGCCTAGAGAGGGTATCTTCGAGTCTATCTATGCGGTCGTGGACGGGGTCAGGGTTTGGAGGGCCTTGGTCTGATTCGGGTTGGGTGTGGATCTCGGCGTTGAGCTCGGCCTCCTCGAGGCGTTCGTGTAGCTCGGCGTTCACCAAGAGAAGGCGGTTGAGTTCCTGTTCTAAGGAAGCCCGTTGACCCTTGTGACGTCGGCGCCGTTCAGTCACATTCTTGGCGCGTTCCATCCCCGAAGTTAAACCAGCCGTGCCAACGTCGTGTTCACTGGACATGGTGGCGTGGAGCCAACCAACGGCAACTCGGGAGGGTGAGAGTACCTCGAAGGAGGGAAGCTAGGGCACGCGGGCACCTAACGGGGAAGGGAAGGGTCCACCGATTAAATGAGGGTACGGCATTGCTTGATGGGTAAAGCACGGGGCCAACGACGGATAGCGCGAGGACGGCGGGAGGGCAAGGGGGCCTCGCTTGAGGGGGGGGGGGGGGGGGGGAGAGGGGGGGGGGGCAAGGGGGCGCCTTGCTTGAGGTGGGGGGGAGGGGCAAGGGGGTGCCTTGCTTGAGGGGGGGGGGGGGGGGGGGGAGAGGGGGGGGTGTGTGGGGGGGGCAAGGGGGTGCCTTGCTTGAGGGGGGGGAGGGCAAGGGGTTGCCTTGCTTGAGGGTGGGAGGGAGGGCAAAAGACCTCTTGCGACGTCAAAGAACTTCCCATGGATGGGCCCAGGATGTTAGATGGCGCTGTCAGCACTGGTGTGACAGTCCGCCCGTCCAAAGGCTTCCCCTAGGGTCGTTGCTCTGATACCACCTGAGATGTTCAAACCCACAAAATGCATAAGCCAACCAGAGGGACACCAAGAAGATTGCTAGAACACGTTTATATTCGATTAGCAACTCGTGTTGAAGAAGGCAATGAGAGCTTGGTATGAGGAGTACTAGTACCCCTCATAGTTGCGCACAATTTGGCGCCACAGGGCATACCCCCCAAGCACTGAAATGGGCTGGATAGAAATACGAGCTGTGACACACACCCTCTAATCAGAATTATTCGTCAAAAGACATCAGTGTCTTGATGAAGATGAGCTCTAAGACATCGGTGGCTTGATCTCTCTGAACATAAGGCAGACTTTTTCTTAGGTACTTCCATGCTATGTGGGAGAAATGTACATCTTTTAGACCTTCTTCTTATCATTATTCTGCTAATTGGACAGTCTAACTCGCTTAATATCCACAATATGCATGTGCAAGTAACGGAGATCAGCCTGTAACAGATGTCTTACTCAAAGGTTACACTCCTGAAAATTTCGATGTTACCTGCAGAGGTTGCTCTACTTAAGAACACTGTCAGCAAATGAAACAGAAGCTCCAGATATATTACCGTCAGAACGGCCTTGATGGCTAGATCACTTAATTGTAGGTCGTCCTGCGCGGAAGCAGTCAGGAGAACATCAAGGAAATCAGAATCCTTGATTTCACTCCCTCTGGTTAGCCTCGTTCTCCTTCGGTCGTCAATAATTTGCTGCCACATCGATTTTATCTTCGTACTGATCGCTTTGGCTCGCCTCGCACCTTGCAGATCCATCCAAGCTAGGCATGGCTTATAATCGCCAATATTCTGCACGCCCAGGAGGTCAATACTGTCGATCAGGAGATTCTGCAAACTGCTCGAATGATCGCTTTGGGACGGAGACCGCAAGTCCTTCGCCCTTCTGCTAATAGCTATTCTCGAAATGATGCTAAACGTGGCGTCATACAGTTCTTTGCGGATGTGGACACAGGCTGCGTTATCTGCCACCACTTGGAGCAGACTGCGGATCTCGTCATTTATAATAGGTTGAAAAAAATGGAATGGCTTTGCCGAGAAGAGTTCTGCGGTACGAAGCCGGTGGTGGAATTTGAAATATAGACCGGGCGGAGCCGAGAGCAGTTCCTCCCGTTCAAAGTAAACAACGGGAATCGTAGGAGAGCAAGAAATGTGAGAACGCGTCTTCGATATCAGCCGAGCCGCGGCAGGCGATGAGGCGACGAGAACAGGCACGTTGCCCAAACGCAGAAACATAAGGCTTCCATATCGTCTGCTTAAATCTGATAAAGAGCGAACTGGTCTGGTTCCCAGGAGATGGTGATGACCAATGATTGGTAGACCAGGAGGGCTGGGTGGAAGATTCATTCGAGCTTTGCGGATGAGAATGGTCGCGACGAACATGCCGAGCAGCACCGGCGGAACGATGGTGAGAAGGCAAGGGCGCATGCTGGTATAGCCAGCAACCGCAATGGTTTCACACTGCATAGTAATTAAGTAATTAGTAGTCGCGTACCTTTCTTGAATTCCAGTACCCTAGAGTGGTGCTGGATGATCACTGTCTATCGTAATGGGCTTTGG
>CM035424.1:157149974-157164974 GCA_020310875.1 Ceratopteris richardii
ACTTGATCTCAACACCTTGATGGGACAACTCTTCACCCATGAAGCAAAGCTCAACAGAAATGGTGACAAGTAAAGAGGTAGTCAATCTTCTACCCTTTATATAGATAAGAATAAAGCTAAGGATAAACGTAAAAGTAAGAAGAAAGATGAAGAGGCTAGTACCTCTCAAGACAATTATGCAGGAAGAGGAAGAGGTGCTAGAGATAGGGGCAGAGGAGGTAAGCAAGGTAGGGGGAGACCTTACAGTAGTTCATCATGCACCATATGTGGTATCAACAACCACACTACAGAAGAACGCTACAAAAATATAAGGAACCTAAGGGGAAGAGACCTCCATAGAGGAAGTTACGGACTAACTAGAGACAGGTACAACAATGGTGGAGGCAAGTACAATCACAACTTCAATCAAGGTTACAACAACAAATATGATCAAGGAGGCTTTAGAGGAAGAAGGGACTTTGAAAACTACATTGAAGATCAAGATGATTCTCTACTCATTATGAAAATGACATCCAAGAAAGGTAAAGATGATGACAACATTTTTCACATTGACTCAGATTCTTCCAATAATGTGGCAAGGAATGTAGCACTATTTTCTAATCTTGAAGAACCAAAGGTGAAGCATGAGGTATAAACATGTGATGACACTAAACATTGATTCTAGCAAATTGTAAATGTCAACTCATCTAATGGTACTATGAACCTTTTAAGCAAAATTCTATATGTGCCTTCTATTACAAAAATCCTAATTAATGTTGGGTAGATTGTAGAGAAAGGTCTACAGGATTAGTTTCACTAAGCATGGACCATATGTGGAAGACCCCCAATAAGGATTCAAAAGGATAGCCAAAGGTGAGAAGTCAGGTAGATTGTTTACTTTTGAAACTAAAGACAGAAGGAACATAACACTATTCAGTTATAGAGACCAAACCCTATCTGAGTTGGAAGTATGGCACAAGAGGCTAGTGCACAAAGAAGAGAGAACTTTAAAGCAAATTTGCAGGGATCAAAGTGTGCTTGGCATACCCAATGTCACCAAGGAGCACATGATTTACAAATGTGGAGCTTGCCAGTTTGACGAAGCTCATAGGAAACCATTCAACAGGAAAGGATACATCCATGAAGATTATTTGGAGATTTTATAGAGTGATGTGTGGGATCCTAGCAAAGATCCATCCATGTGAGGTTCAAGGTACTATGTCTCGTTTATTGATGATTATAGTAGGTGGACAATTCTCTATTTCATGAAGCATAAGGATGAGATGTTTTCATGTTTCAAGAACTATCTAGCACTGGTTGAAAAGCAAATATCACGGAGCTTGAAGAGAATAAGGCCTGATGGAGGTGGTGAGTACATTTCACATGAGATTGATCTATTTATATAGGATAGAGTCATAAAAAGGGAAGTAACAACCAAGTATACTATTAAATTGAATGGAGTGGCAGAGAGAGGGAACATGTTAATTGTAGAAGTAGATAACTCTATGTTAAATGAGAAGGAAATACCTAATTATTTATGGGTAGAGGTTGTATTCATAGCCACCTATTTGGTTAACAAGCTTCCATCCAAGTCATTGGATCCTATGAAACCATATGAAGCTTGGAATGGTAGGAAACTATCATGAGATCATTGCAAGATATTTGGATGCATTGCCTATGCACATGTCCCATCTCAAATCAGAGGGAAACTTGACACTAAGGTTGTGAAATACATATTTATTGGGTATGATGAGAATCAAAAGAGATATAGACTATACAATCCCACTAACAAGGCATTCATAGTTAGTAGGGATGTATTATTTGATGAGAATAACTCATGGTTTGAAGATGATAACAGGAAAGTCAAATTACCATATGATTTGGAAATGATTTTCCAACCCTAACTCAAGAAGATCAACACCAAGGATAGGACATCAACTCAGAAGTTGAGGAGCATATTGACTTCAAACCTTGGAGGTCAAGAGGCAAGTTCAAATACAAGAGATTAGAGGATCTACGTGAGTCTTCCAATCAAGATTTAAGGATATCACAAAGACAAAGTAAGAAGCCCATAAGGTATGGATATGATACATCCTTAGTCACAAAGCACTTTGTATACATTACTAAAGATTCTATGGCAGAGGAACCTTCTTCATTTAGAGGCTAAGAAGAAGAAAGAGTAGAGAGAAGCCATGCAGGAGGAAGTAGAAGCATTGCACGAAAACCACACTTGGGACCTAGTTCCCAAGAAACTAGATATGAAGGTAATTGGTTCAATGTGGATACATAAAGTTAAAAGGAACTCTGATGGTTCTATAAACATGTATAAGGCAAGACTGGTCGCGAAGGGATTTTCACACATGCAGTAGATTATGAAGAAACATTTTCACTTGTGGCAAAGATGTCAATATTCAGGGTATTGGTAAGTCTTGCTACATCCAGAAATTGGAATTTATATCAATTAGATGTCAAGAATGCATTTTTAAATGGTTGGATATCAGAATAAGTATATTTTGCACAACCACCAGGTTTTGAAGATGAAGAAAAAGTAGGATATGTATGCAAGCTTAGAAAAGCACTCTATGGTCTTAAGAAAGCTCCTAGAGCTTGGAACTGTAGACTTGTTACCTATTCTGATGCAGAGTGGGCAAGCTCCAAGGATGATAGGAGGAACACTTCAGGGTACATATCTTTTGCAGGTTCAAAACTCATATCATGGTCATCGAAGAAGCAACCAATTGTGGCCTTATCTTCAAGAGAAGCAGAATATAAAGGTTTGGCAAATACAACTCAAGAAGCTATGTGGCTCAAGCAATTGTATGCAGATTTCAAGATATATCCCTACACTTCAATTATTTTTGGAGATAACACTAGCTCACTTCAGTTGGTTGCTAATCCTTTGTACCATGCTAGGAATAAGCACATTGAAATTCATTATCATTATGTTAGAGAAATTTCTTAGCAAGGATATCCAATCATCCTATGTATCAACTCATTTGCAATGTCTAGATTTAATTACCAAGGCATTGGATGCAAAAAAGATGAACATGTTGAAATTGATGATTGGACTACAAGATATCAAGGAGCAATGAGGATCAAGCATGTTAGAATTGAGGGGGAGCTATTGGTGCAATTAAGCACAATACTGCACACTTGATCATTTCACATAAGATTGATGTATTAGCATATCATTTGGAAAGCTTCATATGTATAACCTCTTGTAACTTTGAGCTATAGTTACTCATTGTAAAAGTGAAGTAAACCCAGGAGGAGTTAGGAAGAATAGAATCTTGTAACTTTTGGTAGTTGAGCCAAGAGAGTGTTGGAGAGAGATGTCTGCGGAAGCACGCGAATAACACAAGGAAAAAGAAGAAGCTTGGAGCAGAAACACACAATAGTTAATGTATTACTAGAGAATGTACAAAGATAAGTACGCCATTAGGGAAATAGGCGTATATACAAGCGGGGGGAAAAAACCCTCCTAAAGAGGGAAAAAAGTGCCCCGGCGGTCCTACTGTGTTCACACACATCACTACCTAAATATATCAACAAATCCCCCCTGGGAGTGATGCGGTGAACAAGGAGTTGGCACTCATGTATAAGGAAGTGCCAAGCTATGTGGAAATCACTCCACAAAAGGAAGTAAGCCCAAAGCTTTGCGGAAAGCTTCAAACTTCTCCCTAGGCAGAGCCTTCGTGAAAAGGTCTGCAATGTTCTCCTGCGTGGGCACATATGCCAAGCTGATCTCCCCAGCAGAGAACCTCTCCCTGACATAGTGATAATGCACCTCAATGTGCTTAGTGCGAGCATGGAACATAGGGTTCCTCGCAACTGCCAATGCGCTCTGACTGTCAGTGAAGATGGTGGTGGCAGAAGACTGGCCAACACCCAAATCAGCCATAAGGCGTTTGAGGCACACACACTCAGCCTCACAACTGGAAGTGGCCACAGTAGGCTGCTTCTTGCTCAACCAAGATATACATGAGCTACCAAGCATGAAGCAAAAACCACTGGTGGACACACGAGTGTCATAGCAACCAACCCAATCTGAGTCAGAAAAAGCATGCAAATCTGGCGGTAGTGATCCCCCCTTGGGATAAAACAACCCAAGTAGCTGAGTACCACTCAAGTAGCAAAAGATGCGCTTAACCGCCTTCCAATGCGTGACTCCTGAGCAATGCATAAACCTGCTCATCTGTGAGACAGCAAACTGAATATCTGGCCGAGTAATGCATAAGTAAATCAAGCATCCAACAACCTGCTGATAGACAGCAGCATCAAATGCATCTCCAGCATCATGAAGACCTTATTGTAAACCTGTCTCTATAGGAGTGGCAATAGGCTTACAGTCTTCAAGGCCAAAACGCTGCAATAATGTGTCAATATATTTTGTTTGACACAAAGCCATTCCACCTTCAACTTGCATAAACTGAATGCCCAAATAGTGATGCAAATGCCCCAAATCAAACATCTCAAATGAGGCATGCAAATCAGCCTTTAAATCAGCAATATGCTTCTCAATAGGACCAGTGAGCAGCATGTCATCAACATAGACAACAATGATCAGAAGCACATCATTAGCACGCTTAACATATAACGTGCTTTCAGTTGGACTGTTCTCAAAATCATGTGCAATCAGATAGGCATGTATCCTCTCATACCAAGCACGTGGTGCTTGCTTTAAACCATATAACACCTTCTTTAACCTGCACACCTGGTTTTCATGCCCTTTCTGCACAGAGCCACGGGGCTGAAAAACATACACTTCTTCATGCAAGTCACCATTCAGAAATGATGTTTTAATGTCCAACTGATGTACATTCCAACCATGATGGGCTGCAAGTGCACAAATGCTCCGAACAGTAGTCATACGGCATGTAGGTGCAAAGGTCTCATCAAAATCAATGCCTCTTTCCTGTGCATAACCCTTTGCAACAAGCCTAGCCTTATACCTGTCAACTGTACCATCAGGTTTACGCTTCAGCTTGTATATCCACTTAGTGCCAATGGCCTTCTTGCTAGGAGGCAAGTCACATAAAGACCATGTACCATTCTTCATTATAGCATCATATTCAGATTGCATAGCAGCCATCCAATTTTCTGAATTCTGTGCTTCATCAAAAGAAACTGGCTCATTCTCATCACAGAGGCTAGACGCAGCCATAACATAGCAATCTGATGCAAAGGAGGCACTATGAGAGCCTGAACGAGTACGATATGACAAAGGTGCATCTAATTTGTTGTCATGCAAAGTCTGCACCAGCCATTTTGGCATAGTTTTTGCCTCCTCAATATCAGCTCTCTCATCAACAAGTGCATCATGTAAATCTGCATCAGAAATGGAATGATCTGCATCATCATATGAAACCTGCAAAGGCTAAGAAGTTGCCTCATTAGGACCAGCACTAGACTGTCCACCTGTAAAAAGAGGCATCAAAGTATCATACATGTCTTTAGAGCTAATAAATGTCTCCTTAGTACATGAAAGCAATGGCTGAATAACATCTTCCACAAAGACAACATCACGGCTAACCAGAATGTGTTTAGTTTATGGATGATACAGACAATAGCCTTTACTTTCAGAACTGTACCCAACAAAAATACATTTTACTGCCTTATCATCCAATTTTCTACGATGTTGTTCAGGCACTAGTGCATATGCCAAACAACCAAAAACCCGCAGATGAGCAACAGATGGCTTGCGATCATGCCAAGCCTCATATGGAGTGATAGACTGTAGCGCTTTAGTGGGACACCTGTTAAGTACATATGCTGCGCATATGACAGCCTCAAGCCAGAAACTATGTGGTAAAGCCTAACTCTTGACTATACACCTCGCCATCTCCATGAGTGACCTGTTCTTTCGTTCAGCAACTCCATTCTATTGAGGTGTATACGGCACTATACACTGGTGTTTTATCCCACGTTCAGCCAGAAATGCATTAAAATCAAAAGACATATATTCCCCCCCTCGATCAGAACGGAGGGTGCCCATTTTACATGCTGATAGATTTTCAGCCAAAACCAAAAACTGTTTGAAGCACAAAAACACTTCGGACTTTGCCTTCAATGGATATACCCATGCATGCCTAGAAAAATCATCAATGAAAGTCACGAAGTAAAGATAGTTTCCAAAAGAAGGTGTCTGCATAGGACCACAGACATCACTATGTACAAGCTGCAATTTCTGCGTAGCCGGAACTCAACCACCTTTTGGAAAGGAGGAACGCTGCATTTTGCCCAAAATACAACCTTCACATACATGTTTTCCAGGTGCCTCAAGCTTGGGCAAAGAAGACACCATATCAGATTTCTGCAGGCGTAGCAAACTAGCAAAATTCAGATGAACAAAGTGTGCATGCCAAAGCTTTGCATCTGAGATAGCCTGAGAATCATGAACTGCACATGCCGAATCATTCACAGATCTTTCATAGTCTATGAGCTTATATAGCCCACGACATAAAATGCTAGAAGCAATAATAACATCGCCATTTGACAGATCATGAACTGTACATCTGTCATCAACAAATTTCACAACCAAGACAATCTTGGCTAATGCAGAAACTGATAATAGATTCTTCTTGATCCCTAACACAAATAAAGCATCTGACAAGGTGAAAGAACTACCATCAGCAGTTGTCAGAATGATCTTACCAACTCCCATAACAGGATAAGAGGAGTTGTTGGCGCATGTGACAATATTCCCTGTAGGGGCAGGCTCAAGTGAAGAGAAGAAACTACACTGCGAGGTAATATGTTTGGTCGCCCCACTGTCAAAGTACCAAACATCTGAGTCCACTACGGACATGCACTGCTCATGAGAAGATGGGTCAAAACTGCAAACAGTAGTAAATGCCCATTCTTCTTCCTGCACAAGATTTGCAGACTCTATTTTTGGTGTAGAGGCCTCTGCAACAACCATTCCAGCCTCTTTCTTCTTTGCCTCTTTTGCAGCCAGTTTTGGACACTTCTTTATGATATGATCATTCCCTTTACAGTACTTGCAAAACAATTTCTGCTTTTCTGATTTCTTCTCATCTTTATCCTGGTTCTTCGAATGTGCAGCATTTGCAGATTTCTGCTTACTAGTAGAAGAGCTCCATTTTCATTTGCCCTTTTGGCTAGCCAGGAAAGCTTGATCTGCAACACACAAAATGGATCTGTTCTGCCTGGACTGATCTTCCTGCAACAGAACAGAGACTAACTCCTCAAATGATAAGGCATTCGGATTGCCTTTCATCATGAATCGAAGAGTAGAAGCAAAACTCTGATATGAATCAGGAAGACCATTCAAAACGGTCTACACAAATGAGCTATCTGGTATAACCTCATCAGCAGAAATCAGTTGATCCTTCAAATCTTTGATCTTCGTTAGGAAACTTTCCATAGAATCACCTTCATTCATGTGCTCACTCTCCAATTGTTTTCGGAGGTAAGCAACACGAGCCTCATTCCTAGCTTGGTACAATGTGGTAAGTGTATCCCAAGCATCCCTAGCTGCTCTACAAGAGAGAATATGAGGAATAATGGCACGTTTGACAGACAAAGCTATCAATGCATGTGCCTGGGCATCTCGGCCGTCCCAACGAATTTGCTCTGTAGTACGTGCAACACAAACAGCAGCATGAACAGGAATCTGCAGAATATCATCTTCGACACCATCTTCATCAGCTCCAACACCTATATTTGTAGTACCTGTCGTTACACGTGTAACAAGACGTCTTTCAACACCCTGCACAATGTTCCACAATCCTTTTGCAACCAAGACATGTCACATCATATAAGCCCATAATGGGTAGTTGGTACCATCCAACTTATCCTCAACAGCCAACATACGGAATACATCATTGCTTTCGGCCATGGCTGGTGACTAAAATACCTTGATGCAGAAAATTGACTGTATCTCAAAAAGTTGAACAGAACTGCCAAGACGAGTTCTGCTAGACCTGTAGCAGACTTCGAGATGCTTAAACTGGCGAACAGAAACTGGTATATACCTTTGGCACAAAAAGATGAAATAGCCTGCACAAGCGCTGTGATAGTGCGTTCGGAGGCCAAAACAAGCCCAAATCGCGATTTCGGCACCACAGAGCGAAGATGTTTTGATCTCGGAAACACGCTGAGTATGCTCACCAAAATTCGTGTGATTCTGAGACTGCAAACGGAGGAGTGTCGACGGCGCCCTAGATGAAGGGACGACCTACTCTGATACCAATTGTTGGAGATAGATGTCTGCGGAAGCACCTGAACAACACAAGGAAGAAGAAGAAGCTTGGAGCACAAACACACAATAGTGAATGTATTACTAGAGAATCTACAAAGATAAGTACCCCATTTGGGCAATAGGTGTATATACAAGCCGCGGGAAAAAACCCTACTAAAGAGGGAAAAAAGTGCCCCGGCGGTCCTAGTGTGTTCACACATCACTACCTAAATATATCAACAGAGAGAATCAATCCTTTACTTTATGATGCACTTTATTGGTAATTCTTTGAATTCAAATTCAAATCCTTGGCTCCAACAAAAAGCTATAAAAGATGAGAAGAAAAGCCCACGTGCATCTCAAGGTTGAGAGATCATATCTGTGTACTTTCATTGAGAGCTCATTCCATAGCTCACTCATTCCACACTTATTGAGAAATGCCTTATTGCCAATGACTTTGTAATTGTACATGATTTAATCAATACATGTTCATTACTTCCTACTCTCATATCTCTATCACACTCTATTAGAATAGTGATCTTGTCTGAGCTGGTTCTCAATGTATACTACATCATTTTGCATGATTCAAAGCATGACATCTGCAAACTACTATCTTAATTAGTCCTACAAAGTTTCATTTCTAAAGCTTCATTCGATCGTGAGATATTGATAAATAATTACTTACTGGTTTGTGACTGTCAATGCCCGTAAATGTCGGGATGGATGCCTAACCTACTGAACATATTCTTTGCATATAGTTTATCATTTTAGATGATTCCTCTCATTATTGGTAGCTTGTTAAGCTAATTGAAGTTCCCCAAAAGGAGTTTTATTAATTGCTACTACACTCAGAGAATTGTGTAAAACTATGAGTCGATGTCTCAACCAAAATAACAGGTTTCGTACATTGGATCATATGCCTATCTATTTGTTTTGATCCTATCATTTGTGCATTATCTTCCAAGAAACCTATATGACCATTTATGCCTATTAGCTAGTCAAGAAGGCCCACACCACTCTCCATCAATCACTTATAGCAAGTGTGAAAAAGGTTTTAGCTACACATTAGGGGAAAAAGTGAGCCCTGCATGGGCATTGTAAGGATTCCTAATTTTTAGGGACTAAAATTAAGATTACAAAGATTATAGGGATGAAAAATACCACTAGTGGTTTTCTTGATTAAAATATAGAGAAAAAGGCCACAACTGAATGGTGGGTCAAACAAGATTAAGACCATTAGATCTTGAACGGCTAAGATTGGAAGGTGTGAGCACAACGCAATCATTGTGTGGATAGGTGCAGTAGAGAGAGAAACCAGAAATCGTTGTCACAATAGAGAGAGACCTAAAATCACAATTGATGGGGGCCATTGATTATCCTTCATCTAATGGTCTAGAGTGAAACATGCTGCTCTGAAAATCGGAGGTTCTCACAGCCATTAGATCTCTGCAAAATCCAAGGGGTGTGCATGATTTCTGTTGATCCACATCTTCCCTCTAATCCTAGATGTTGGATCATATGCCTATCTATTTGTTTTGATCCTATCATTTGTGCATTATCTTACAAGAAACATATATGACCATTTATGCCTATTAGCTAGTCAAGAAGGCCCACAACACTCTCCATCAATCACTTATAGCAGGTGTGAAAAAGGTTTTAGCTACACATTAGGGGAAAAAGTGAGCACTGCATGGGCATTGTAAGGATTCCTAATTTTTAGGGATTAAAATTAAGATTACAAAGATTATATGGATGAAAAATACCACTAGTGGTTTTCTTGATTAAAATATAGAGAAAAAAAGGCCACAACTGAATGGTGGGTCGAACAAGATTAAGACCATTAGATCTTTGACTGTGAACGGCTAAGATTGGAAGCCGTGAGCACACCCCAATCATTGTGTGGATAGGTGCAGTAGAGAGAGAAACCGAAAATCGTTGTCACAATAGAGAGAGACCCAAAATCACAGTTGATGGGGGCCATTGATTATCCTTCATCTAATGGTCTAGAGTGAAACATGCTGCTCCGAAAATCGGAGGTTCTCACAGCCATTAGATCTCTGTATGACTGTAATATGTATGTGAGTGTGTATGTTACATGCATGTGTGTAGGTAATATGTATGTGAGAATGTGTATGTAATATGCATGTCTGTATGTAATATGTATGTGAGGGTGTATGTAATATGCATGTGTCTATGTAATATGTATGTGAGAGTGTATGTAATATGCATGTGTGTATCTAATATGTATGTGAGTACATGTATGCATATGTGTGTGTATGTATATGCATGTGTGTATATAATATGTATGTGAGTGTGTATGTAATATGTATGCGAGTATATGCATGCATATATGTGTGTGTATGAATGCATGCATATGCATGTGTGTATGCATAAATGTGTGTGTACGTATATGCACGTGTGTATGTTTGTGTGTGTGCACATGCATATGTGCATGGATGTATGTAATATCTATGTAAGTGTGTATGTAGTATGCATGTGTGTATGTAATATGTATTTGAGTATGTGCATCCATCTGTGTGTATGTAACATGTATGTGAGTATGTGTATGCATATGTGTGTGTATGTACATATGCATATGCATGTGAGTATGGACATATCTGTGTGTATGTATATGCCTATGTGTATGTAATATGTATGTGAGTTTGTATTTAATATGCATGTCATATGTATCTAACTGTGTATGTATATGCATGTGTGCATGTAATATGTATATGAGTGTGTATTTAATATGCATGTGTGTATGTAATCGGTATGTGAGTATGTGTATGCAAATGTGGGTGTAAGTATGTATGCATCTCTCTCTCTTATTCTCTTTCTTTTTCATATCTCTCTCTCTATATTTTATCGCTCTCTCTCTCTCTCTTTACGTTTCTCTTGATCTCTCTCTTTTTCTCTCTTTATTTCATCTCTCTCTCTCTCTCTCTCTTTCTCACTCTATGTCAATAAAAATAACAATCACTTACATCGATGTAATTGGTTGGATCATTCTCATCAAAGTCCACTTAATGTTGTCCTTCATCGAATTCCAAAGAAATGATGCCAAAAAGCTCTAGCAAAACTAAGGAGAAGAGAAATTAGAAAAGGGAAAACACAAAGAAAGAGACAGCTGCTAGAGTATGTGTGATACTTACCAAAATTCTATATCTAGAGAAAGAGAGAGGTGTCTGTAGAGAGAGAGAGATGTTTGTACACAATATGCTCAGAATGTAGCTCGTGCATGCAAACTCGAGAGTACGAGAGTTCGATACAAAATGTGAGAAAATGTCAATTTTTTTATCTCGGGTCCAGTCAAAATGTTCCATCCTTATTATCATCCATATGAGTGTATATAATTTGCAGCAAAATACTGACATGTATACCAGTGCTCATTAGGATGCCGTAGATTTTTTATGCACATATCCACTGTAGATTTTCAATGCGTATACAAACGATTAAATGATTGTTGATATTGCCTCCATGGTTTTCAAGCATTTTCAATAGTCATACGGATGTTGAAGCATGACCCTCGTTATGGACAATGTCAGTATGCCCCTCATATGTTGTAGTGTATTCATGTGTGTCTATCTGTGTGTGTCTGTTTATGTATGTGCATATGTTTGTTTTTGTACCTATGTGTGTATGATAATGTACATACATAGGTATTTGTATTTATGCGTGAATGTATGTATGTTTTGTGTATATATACATATGTATAGATCTATATGTGAATGAATACATGTTGTAGGTATGTATGTATATATGCATGTATGTTGTTTGTGTATTGTTGTTTGCATGTATGTTGTTTGTGTATGTTTGTATATATGCATGTATATATGTATCAATGTATTTTATGCATGTATTTATGTGTGAATGTATGTATATATCTGTGTATGTATGTATGTATGTATGCATGCATGTATAATGAATATATGTATGTATGAATGCATGTTTCCGAATAGTTATGTATATCTGTGTGTGTATATATGTATGTTAATTTATGCATGTACTGTGTAGCTATGCATGTGCATATTTATGAAAACCAAATTTACAATGTAAAAAAAGCTAAATAATTTATTATCAATAAGTTGGCATACTCTTGGCTCCGTTAGCTTCTTTGACAAGCTGAAAATAGAAGAAATGAAGTTGGAGGGAGAGAGAGAGAGAGAGAGACAGGGAGAGGGAATGAGAAAGAGAGAGAGAGAGATAGGATCTGAACGTTTGCTCACTCCCTACTTAAACATGTTTATAATGATTAACCAAAATGAGATATGTTTTGTTTTTATAATTTTAGGAGTATAACTATTGTGGATGTGATTTGTAATTGCCATATAGATTTGCTGGTTTTTGTGGTATACACGTGAGTTTGTAACCACACATAGATGGCATATCCACAGATATGAGACACATTTGTATATGTGATGCTACAACAATGCATATGTGGCGTTTTTACAACGTCTTATCAATGACTATAAAACCATCATTGTGATCGTCGTAGAAAACACCATATGTAAAATGGTCTACGAATGATGCTTTCCACGAAGATGCAAAAGGGCATCTAGAAATGACATCGTGTAGTGTGAATAGTCACTATATGGACTCAATTCGTGTATTGAGTCTTTAAATGCCTATTAATCGCTACGATACAAAGCTTGAAGGCCCGTGATGATACACATTTAAAAAGGGTGTCCCTGATTTGGGACAAGATAACTAGTTTGAATGGGGTAGCCATAAGCTCTTTTAATCCTCTGAAAGGGCTGATTTTTAGCATCTCTTTTCCTAAGTGGTAAGGGTGTCCAACTATTATTTGCATGGATTGAGCCCATAAAGGGCTAGCATCGAGAGTTAGATCACTCAAGTGCTTTGCTATTTTAAATATGTCTGGCTCACTATTGGCCCCTCTCTCCATGTGTTAAGTTTAATTCTCACATTGGCATGGACATAAAATATCCTATGAGAGTTTTTGCTCCTTTCTACCCTTTGGAAGCTACATTGGTATGGATAAAGTTGCATTTTGATGGTCTACCATGCGGATCTACTTTGAAGGTTATCTACACATAGTACATGTATTAACATGTCTTCTTCTAAAGCTTTTCCCTTTGTAACCTACATTGGTATGGACAAGTTTGCATTTTGACGGTCTTCCATGTGCTTGAATTTTCGATTTTACATCGGTCTATCATGCATCAATGCATTGGTAATGGATAATGTAAAGCCGTCTCGGACTCTAAAATATCTTATCATCATCATATATATATATATATATATATATATATATATATATATATATATATATATATATGGCACAATGTGAGTCCTTAAACGCAGCTCCCAAAGCCCATTACGATAGACAGTGATCGTCCAGCACCACTGTAGGGTACTGGAATTCAAGAAAGGTACGCGACTACTAATTACTTAATTACTATGCAGTGTAAAACCATTGCGGTTGCTGGCTATACCAGCATGCGCCCTTGCCTTCTCACCATCGTTCCGCCGGTGCTGCTCGGCATGTTCGTCGCGACCATTCTCATCCGCAAAGCTCGAATGAATCTTCCACCCAGCCCTCCTGGTCTACCAATCATTGGTCATCTTCATCTCCTGGGAACCAGACCAGTTCGCTCTTTATCAGATTTAAGCAGACGATATGAAAGCGTTATGTTTCTGCGTTTTGGCAACGTGCCTGTTCTCGTCGCCTCATCGCCTGCCGCGGCTCGGCTGATATCGAAGATGCGTTCTCACATTTCTTGCTCTCCTACGATTCCCGTTGTTTCCTTTGAACGGGAGGAACTGCTCTCGGCTCCGCCCGGTCTATATTTCAAATTCCACCACCGGCTTCGTACCGCAGAACTCTTCTCGGCAAAGCCATTTCATTTTTTTCAACCTATTATAAATGACGAGATCCGCACTCTGCTCCAGGTGGTGGCAGATAACGCAGCCTGTGTCCACATCCGCAAAGAACTGTATGACGCCACGTTTAGCATCATTTCGAGAATAGCTATTAGCAGAAGGGCGAAGGACTTGCGGTCTCCGTCCCAAAACGATCATTCGAGCAGCTTGCAGAATCTCCTGATCGACAGTATTGACCTCCTGGGCGTGCAGAATATTGGCGATTATAAGCCATGCCTAGCTTGGATGGATCTGCAAGGTGCGAAGCGAACCAAAGCGATCAGTACGAAGATAAAATCGATGTGGCAGCAAATTATTGACGATCGAAGGAGAACGAGGCTAACCAGAGGGAGTGAAATCAAGGATTCTGATTTCCTTGATGTTCTCCCTGACTGCTTCGGCGAAGGACGACCTAGAATTAAGTGATCTAGCCATCAAGGCCGTTCTGACGGTAATATATCTTGAGCTTCTGTTTCATTTGCTGACAGCGTTCTTAAGTAGAGCAACCTCTGCAGGTAACATCGAAATTTTCAGGAGTGTAACCTTTGAGTAAGACATCTGTTACAGGCTGATCTCCGTTACTTGCACATGCATATTGTGGATATTAAGCGAGTTAGACTGTCCAATTATCAGAATAATGATAAGAAGAAGGTCTAAAAGATGTACATCTCTCCCACACAGCATGGAAGTACCTAAGAAAAAGTCTGCCTTATGTTCAGAGAGATCAAGCCACCGATGTCTTAGAGCTCATCATCATCAAGACACTGATGTCTTTTGACGAATAATTCTGATTAGAGGGTGTGTGTGTGTGGGTGTGTGTGTGTGTGTGAGAGAGAGAGAGAGAGAGAGAGAGAGAGAGAGAGAGCGAGCGAGCGAGAGAGAGAATCCTTATTCCCTCCTAATCGGTTATTATGTTTGTTTTCAAGAATATGTTC
>CM035424.1:157167474-157179974 GCA_020310875.1 Ceratopteris richardii
CATTGGCTAATCCAACGGTGCAAAAAAAAATGGCTCCTTTTCATACAACGAGTGATCCTCAACCCTTCAATGGGAAAGCATATCCAATGGTCCGCATTATTTGGCACATCTCTTTTCGCAATTTACATCCAAACCACATGACCTCTAGATGATCCAATGGTTTATCTTCCATACGGCCTTGACTTTTGCAAGATTACACCATTCGTTCGATCATTTGGACCATCGAATGGTTATGATTCAAAGATTTGAATTTGAAACCAATCTACTATCAGAACCCACGAATTCATGGTGGTTTTAGAGGCTTTGACTAGCACAAACCAAGGGAAGGCTAGGGCTAGTCTAGTGGATTAAGAAACTAGACTATGCCCACCACCCTCTTCTAATTGGTCCATCACTAATCACCCCTTAATCTAAAAGACCCATGCAGGGTTCATTTTTCCCCTAATGGCCAATTCATAAGGTTTTAGCTACACCAATTCATCTCTTGTGATTATCCACCATCTCCTCCTATATTTTGATGGCAATGCACCATAGTCTGCTCTCCTTCTTGAGAGCTCAAAGATGAAATCCTCATCTTAGAAAACCAAGCTCCAAGTGTTGCACGCGGTAGTCCATATAGAAGTTGTAGAACATGTAGAAAACATAGTAGATAGGGAGCATGAACACATACTTCTCAAATGTTACGAATGGAGTCGAACTTTTTAGTCTATCACTGACTAGGCCACTATATTATTTATTAAAGAACATATACAAAAGTCTCCTAGTGACCATTTGGACTTTCACATGGACACTACCGATAACATATGTGATGCTATAACAATTCATATGCAATGTTTTTACAATGTCTTATTAATGACTATAAATCCATCATTTTAATCATCGTCCAAAACACCATATATATAATGGTCTGTGAATGAAGCTTTCAAGGATGATGCAAAAGGGCATCTAGCAATGACATTGTGTAGTGTCAATATTCACTACATGGTTTCAATACTTGTATTGAGGCTTTAAATCGCTATCAAGTGCCATGATACAAAGCTTGAAGGCCCGTGATAGTAGACATTCGAATAAGGGTGTCCCTAATTTTAGACAAGATAACTAGTTTGAATGGCGTAGCCATAAGCTTCATTGATCCCTTTAAAGGGCTGATTTTTAGCATTTCATCACCTAAGTTGTAAGGGGTGTCCAACTATTGATTGACCCCATAGAGGTGAAGGACCCAACCAATTGACATATCACTCAATCAAAGTGTTCAATATCTAGCCTAGAGCATTAGACCACTCAAGTGCTTTACTATTCTAGACATGTTTGGCTCATTGTTGCCTTCTCTCTCCATGTTTTAACTTTAATTTTCAAATTGGCATGGATACAAGTGGGTGCAGGAAAACAAAATATCTTAGGAGAGTTCTTGCTCTCTTCTGCCCTTTGTAAGCTACATTTTGTATGGACAAGGTTGCATTTTCATGGTCTACCA
Source organism: Ceratopteris richardii (assembly GCA_020310875.1). Taxonomy (NCBI): domain Eukaryota; kingdom Viridiplantae; phylum Streptophyta; class Polypodiopsida; order Polypodiales; family Pteridaceae; genus Ceratopteris; species Ceratopteris richardii. The sequence continues at coordinate 157,168,949 of CM035424.1, forward strand.
TACGCTTCTAGTTTTAGTGTTATCTACACATAATACATGTATTAAAATGTCCTCTTGGAATGAATCTCTACTTAAACATGCTTCAAACGACTAACCTTTGTCATCTACATTGGTATGGATAATTTTGCATTTTGATGGTCTATTTTGCATCAATCCATTTTGACAATCGACCATGCACTTCAAAAATTTTTAGCCTCGTTACATTTAATTGCTTGCATGCATGCGTGCTATGATATTTTAATCTTAAATTTCAATCATCTAATGTATGTATAAGGACAATGGTTTAACTCAATGCTCATGTCGAGTCCCATTGCACAAGTTCGAGAAGTTAGTCTTGCTTCAATCACCTAATGTATGTATAAGGATAAGGTTTTAACTCGATACTCATGTGAAGTTATATTGCATAAGTTCAGGCACAAAATCTTGCTTCATGTACAAACAATTTGAATTGCAACCTTGAGACTTAATAGAAAATAGAAGTAGATAAAGATTATTGTATTATATGGATGCTTTAAGTGTTGATCTTACTTTCATGAGGTGAATTGTTTCATTCTCGCACAGTTCTTTCCATAAAATTTTGTTTTACATACATATGTTTTATAATTGAACGCTAATCAATGATAAGTATACATGTTATATCTCTTGAAAGTGACCTCTTTTTTAATACGATTCTAGAGTGTATTTTTATAATATTTTATATTTTTAAAGGAAAGCTCCAACATTTCACCCAAAGTGGAAACTTGGTAGGATTGGTCTTACTATGGATGAATATCAGAAACCATCTAAAGAGGTTCATCTTTGTTCTCTATAATTTTCAAATGCGAGTATTGAGTGTTTGAAAAGTTATCCCAAGATATATGCCTTGGTCATCGGAAGCCTTGCAGAAAGCCTTGGATTGAAGATGTTGCAATATTAAATTTTATTTTTAGACTATCATGTTACATTATGTGAGTTTGCATGATGTTTAAAATAGTGCATGTCATGATCTATTCAATTATTTATGGAAAGAATACAAGGTTTGAAAGTGTCCTTGTATTTTAGGATAAGGCGTTTGAGTTCTCTTATTTGCTAAAGGGAAAGACATGAATACGTGCATCCTAAGCATATGTTTTTTTTTTTTGGTTTCCCACCATGACCCTATCTACCAAAGTATATCCCAAGAATGTTTTAGTAGATTTTTTGCTTTGAGCCACTCATTTCACAAAAAGATCAACCACACATACCACCTTGTCTCTCTCTCTCTCTCTCTCTCTCTCTCTCTCTCTTATTTCTTTCTCAAGGCAAACAATTTCTTTTACTCTTACTTGAAGTTCCTAGTGAACATTGAGATAAAGTAACACAACAATAAATATTATGTTCTCTTGGGAATATAGGGGGATTTTTACTAATGGTGGTATGATGGGAATGCTAAGAGTAGAATGTGATTGGCAGGATCAAATGATGAATGGTTAAGGTCATGAGGTTAATAATGTTGCTCTGAAGAGAAGAGACTCCATACAGGTTCCCTTGCAACTAAGGCTCAATCTTTAGAGATCATGCTAAGTAGTTTCTTCAATTCAATTTCTCAATTGACGAGGGAAATCCATCACCCACAATATCAAGTCTATGACATTTTGCTATTATCCCTTTGATGAGTGAGGACTAATGCATAGAGATGAGAGGGTCTTGGAAAGAACTTGCTCCTGACCAACCTAAGTAACTCCAAATAGTTTAAGCGGAATCTCTAAGCTTCCAATATATGCATTTATACCACTATGGTACCTTCTAACATGAACCTCAAAACTCTATGTCAAAAGACATAACTCCTAATTAATCTCTAGTAGATATGTATGTTTATATGTACATCTATATTTGTAGTTATGTGTGTGTATATATATATATATATATATATATATATATATATATATATATATATATATATATATATATATGTGTGTGTGTGTGTGTGTGTGTGTGTGTGTTTATGTGTGTGATTATGTATGTATGCTTGTGTACATACATAGGTATGTGTATTTGTATGTGAATGTATGTATATTTGTGTATATATGCGTGTGTATAGATGTACATGTGTATGAATACACGTTTGTAGGTATGTATGTATATATACGTGTAAGTTGTTTTTGTATGTATGTTTGCATGTATGTATGTATGTATAAATGTATATATTAATGTATTTATTTATGAACATATACATGTAAACATCTATGCATTCATGTACATATGAATGTATATATGTATGTAACTATTTTTGTGTGTATGAGGCTATGTGATAATGAATGTATGTGTATATGTATGTGCGTATATATGTATGATGAATATATGTATGTATGAATGCATGTATATAAGCATGTTTGCGAATATATATGTATATATGTGTCTCTGTGTATGTATGTATCTTAATTTATGTACGTGTTTGTATATCTATGCATGTGTATATTTATGAAAAAGAAAATTTAATGCAAAAGGAATGGAAAATTTATTTACAATAAGTTGGCAGTCTTGGGTGCGTTCACCTCTTTGACAGACTGAAAATAGAAGAAATTATGTGTGAGAGAGAGAGAGAGAGAGAGAGAAAGACAGTGATAGGGAGTGAGAAACTGAGGGACCGAGAGAATCTGAACGTTTGCTGACTCACTACTTGAAGATGCTTAGAATGACAAACCAAAATGTGATTCATAATTGCCATATAGACGTTTTCAGGTTTTTGTGGTATACATGTGAGTCTCTAACCTCACATAGATGACATATTCACACATATGTGACATATTTGTATATTTGATGCTATACCAATGCATATGTGGCTTTTTCACAATGTCTTATTAATGAATATAAAACCATCTTTCTTATCATCGTAGAAAACATCATATATATAATGTTTTGCGTATGATGCTTTCCAGAACGACGCAAAAGGGCATCTAGCAATGACATTGTGTAATGTCAATCGTCACTACATGGGCTCAATTCTTGTATTGAGGGTTTAAATGCCTATTAATTGCTACACAAGATAAATAGTCTAAACGGGGTAGCCATAAGCTTCATTGATCCCTTGAAGAGGCTGACTTTTAGCATCTCAGACAAAGTGTCCAATATATAGCCTCGGGAATTCAATCGCTTTGGCTCCTCTCTCCAAGTTTTCAGCTTGATAAAATATCTTAGGAGAGTTCGTGCTCTCTTTTGCCCTTTTTAAGCTACATTGACGGTCTACTATGCGCTTCTATTTTGAAGGTTATCTACACATAGTACTTGTATTAAATTTTCTTCTTCGAAAGCTTTTCCCTTTGTAACCTACACCCGTATAGAAAAGTTTGCATTTTGACGGTCTTCCATGTGCTTAAATTTTGATTCTACATCGGTACATCGGTGTACTATACATCGGTACACCGCTTCGAAAACATTTGCATGCATGCGTGCTACAAAATTTTAATCTTAGATTTCAGTCATCTGATGTATGTATAAGCAAAAGGTTTAAATTAAATGCTGATTTGAAGTCCTATTGCACAAGTTCAAGCACTTAATCTTCCTTCATGTACCAACAATTTGAATTGCAACCTTGAGTCCTAATCGAGAATATAACTAGATAAAGATTATTTCTTTTACATTTTCATGCATTATTCTTACTTCCGTGTAGATATAGATGATTCATGTGTTCATATATCATTCCATAAAAGTTTCTTTTACATACATATGGTTTATAATTGAATGTTAATTAATGATAAATATACATTTTATATTTCATGAAAATGATTTTTTATTTCTTATACCCATTCTAGAGAATTCTTTAGACTATTTTATATTCTTCAAAGAAAGTTCCAAACTTCTACCCAAAGTGGAAACTTGGTAGGATTCGTTTTATTATGGATGAATATGAGAAAGCATCTAAAGAGCTACATCTTTGTTCTATATATTTTTCAAATTCAAGTATTGAGAGTTTGAAAAGCCATTTAATTTCTCCTGAAGACCCACTAGAATTGGTTTTCTAGAAGGCATTATAATTTCGTAGCAATTATCCCCCTTAAAAAACATTCTCTAAGATATAGATGAACTATTAATATAACGTACTTTATTAGTGTCAAACAAAAACCATTACTCCACCCAAAACAAAAGGTACTCTTGGAGGTCTACACTATTCATAATTCACCAATTATTCATCAATAACAATTGATAAAGTGGTAGCATTGAAAACTATGTATTAAGAGTCACGTATTTTCACGCTCTTCAAATGTGCAATTAAAGCTTGAACTCTTACTCAACTACTATTTCCTAAAGCTCCTATAATTTTGTGAGTGTAAGTTATTCCATCAACATATAATCTATCATTTTCTACATGTGTACTCCTTCTGTTAGGGATCTTGCATTCACACATAGTTTCTAAGCACTCATGCTTTGAATATAGCATGTACATCAATGAAAATCTCCACATCCATATATAGGTGCAAAAAATGACATAAGAGTGGCTTTAGAGTTGGGAGGGATATGCAAATCCTCTACAATAAAGATATCATGGTGAGCACTAGTAATTGTGGAGGGAGCAATCATATAGCAATTACCCAAAAAGTTAAGAACCTCCCCATCTAAAAAAAGTGGTCCAATATGCCATCATCTGCATCGTCTTCTATAATATGTCTGAACTAGAAGATGATCACAAGTAGTTAATGGATGATCTTAACCTGTATCAGACTCTAAAATACGAGATAAAGGATTTTGAAAGACCTTTGTTTGCAATTGATAAACACTTTATCCATGAGGTGTACGAGGGATATTACCATTATTAATAACATTATTGTCATTATCGAATAAAATTTCCTCTATATATACTAAAATGTTTTTAGTTATATTAGAATTCAATATAAATCATTGAAGTTAAGCTATGGAATCGGTTACATACCCAAGCATTAACACATGCACATGTATAAAAATATTTTGTTTGAAATATTTTCCCTTTGTAAATATTAACACATGCACTTTATTGGTAGAGATTTGAATTCCAATTCAAATCCTTGGCTCCAACAAAAAGTTATAAAAGATGAGACGAAAATCTTGTGTGCATCTCAAGGTTGAGAGATCATATTTGTGTACTTTCAATGAGAAGAGGAGCTTATTACATATCTCAATCATTCCACACTCATTGAGCAATGTCGTATTGCCAATGACTTTGTAATTTTGCATGATTTAATCAATACATGTTCATTACTTCCTACTCTCATATCTCTCTCCCAATCTATCAGAATAGTGATCTTATCTTAGCTAGTTCTAAGTGATCTTATCTTTATCTTCTTAATTATTGCACCTTGAAAACTCTTTGAAGTTCCAATCCAACTTAGGAGTGTTTTACTTAAGAAGTCAATATATTCTCATCTCATGAGTCACTCATGAATGTATTACCAAAACCTTGGCCTAATCTTTAGTAGTTCCAATTGTGGCGAAATCTTTAGTAGTGACTTAAAGCTCTCCATGAAATGTTCAATAAAATGATGAATCACCAAGGTCCTCATGAAAGGTTGGATCTAATACCAACGTTAAGAACCTAGTCTCCATGCAAGGGAGAATGACATATGACTCTTCACCCAACTTGCCATTATATAACTCTTAAAAACTAATTGTGACTTTGAGGGTCAATGAATCCGACATATGAATGTTGAATCTGCACCATTTCTTCTACTCCTTCCAATGGATTCTACAAGTGGTAGTAGTACCAACCACTTGAGTTAAGTTTCTTTGAACTCAAGCTAACTTAAATTTACTTGCATGTATGCTTCTATAAAGCTCTAAAGCTCATGGTGTAAAAGTTTCTCTCTATGCTCCTCATGGGGGTTGAACCCAGGACCCCGTCCCTACCTTGAAACTTTACCACAATCGTTAGGTTTGGAAAGTAAAGAGGATAAATACTGGAACGCACACATGATTTCTTTTCTCTAACAAAACCTCTTATAAATCGCACACAGGATTTCTTTTCTCTAACAAAACCTCTTATAAATCACAGGAAATCATTACTTTATTTTTCAAGAGCTCAATATATATGCCATTTTTTTGTTTTTTTTTCTCTCTCTCTCATTTGAATTGATGGAATCTGATAGAGATGTGTAAGTCTATGAGCGCTTAATAATCAAAGCGAACCCAAAACTTTAAAGTGAAATGCCTCCTTTTCTTAATCGGCGTGCTACATATAACATGGATAAATAATATCTCAAGCGGATTGGTTCCCATCTATAACACATCTAGGAATCTTCAATGTGGCTTTCGCTACCAATTGGCTCTTCAATGACATGAGAGTGCCGACCTTCTCTGATAGATCAATCTCACCAATTCTTCTCCATTCAAACGCATTTAGTAGGTTCAACAGCATGAGATGCACATTATTGAGGCCGAAGGCGAGCCCTGGACATGCTGGACGTGCTGATCCAAAGGGAAGAAGCTCAAAATCTTGTCCGCGTACCTACTTCCAAACCTTTGAATCTCTGCCCATCGCCCACACATTTATGCAAGCTATGGTAGAACGTGGAATGTTGTATCCACAGATTCTACAGCTTTCCGAGACCGTATGTGGCATGAACAAGGGGCTATGGGGTGCAGCCTCATTGTCTCTTTGATAATCGCTCTTAAATATGGCAGACGAACAATATCTGATTCTTTAACCAGACGTATCTGATTCTTGTTGAGCTTTCTGTAGGATACGTGGATGTGCAAGTAACTCGGCTATAGCCCATTCAAAAGTTAATGTGGACGAATCAATGCCAGCATCGAACATATTCTTGAAAACAAACATAATAACCAATTAAGAGGGAATAAGGATTCTCTCTGTCTCTCGCTCGCTCTCTCTCTCTCTGTCTTTCTCTCTCACACCCACACACACACACAGACTGAGACATTCAAACCCACAAAATGCATAAGCCAACCAGAGGGACACCAAGAAGATTGCCAGAACACGTTTATATTCGATTAGCAAGTCGTGTTGAAGAAGGCAATGAGAGCTTGGTATGAGGAGTACTAGTACCCCTCATAGTTGTGCACAATTTGGCGCCACAGGGCATACCTCCCAAGCACTGAAATGGGCTGGATCCGAAAACGGGCTGTGACATCCTCCCCCGGCTTGAAGAGCTTGGTGTCCTCAACAAGCGGGTTCGGGTCTTACAAAAAGGTAGGTGTGCTTACAAAATTGGGGAACATTACATGGGGCTTATAGCCAAAAATGGCTTAAGTGTGGCGGTAATATTTTCGGACTAATGGATGGTCGGGCCCAAAGGTGTTGGCCGGAAGCCAATCCGCATCAACTAAGGGGCGGCCTTTGAATTTCACGAGGAATTGGGGACCTTCACGGGTGTTCCGGTCCCGTAAAATAGCTTTTGCCACGAACTGGTTCTCGTCGTCGTGCAACAGCGGGATCTCGCGTCCGTACTTTGAGTCGGGTCTGAACCACTTGAGGAGGCTAACATGAAAGGCATTGTGAAATTGCTAAGATCATGCTAAGATTCTTTAAAGACAAAAAATAGTTTCCACCTTCGATCTTAATTCAGTGAGTATCCTTAATCCATTTCACTTCTTAGGTATATCTAGATTCTTTATCTTCTTAATTATCACACCTTGAAAAACGCTTTGAAGTTTCAATCCAACTCAGGAGTCTTTTACTTAAGAAGTCAATATTTTCTCATCTCATGATTCACTCATGAATGTATTACCAAAACCTTGGCCTAATCTTTAGTAGTTCCAATTGTGGCAAAATCTTTAGTAGTGACTCAAAGCTCTCCATGAAATGTTAAATAAAATGATGAATCACCAAGGTCCTCATGAAAGGTAGTTTCCATGCAAGGGAGAATGACATATGACTCTTCACCCAACTTGCCATTATATAACTCTTAAAAACTAATTGTGACTTTGAGGGTCAATGAATCCGACATATGAATGTTGGCTCTGCACCATTTCTTCTACTCCTTCCAATGGATTCTATGAGTGGTAGTAGTACCAACCACTTGAGTTAAGTTTCTTTGAACTCAAGCTAACTTAAATTTACTTGCATGTATGCTTCTATAAAGCTCTAAAGCTCATGGTGTAAAAGTTTCTCTCTATACTCCTCATGGGGGTTGAACCCAAGACCCGGTCCTCCCTTCCTTGAAACTTTACCACAATCGTTAGGTTTGGAACGTAAAGAGGATAAATACTGGAACGCACACAGGGATTTCTTTTCTCTAACAAAACCTGTTATAAATCACAGGAAATTATTACTTTATTTTTCAAGAGCTCAATATATATGCCATTTTTTTGTTTTTCTCTCTCTCTCTCTCTCATTTGAATTGATGGAAGAGATGTGTAAGTCTATGAGCGCTTAATAACCAAAGCGAACCCAAAACTTTAAAGTGAAATGCCTCCTTTTCTAAATCGGCGTGCTACATATAACATGGATAAATAATATCTCAAGCGGATTGGTTCCCATCTATAACACATCTTGGAATCTTCAATGTCGCTTTCGCTACCAAATGGCTCTTCAATGACATGAGAGTGCCGACCTTCTCTGATAGATCAATCTCACCAATTCTTCTCCATTCAAAAGCATTAAGTAGGTTCGACAGCATGAGATGCACATTATTGAGGCCAAAGGCGAGCCCTGGACATGCTAGACTTGCTGATCCAAAGGGAAGAAGCTCAAAATCTTGTCCGCGTACCTCCATATTTGAATCCAATAATCTCTCGGGGCAGAAGCGTAGTGGATCCTTCCAAACCTTTGAATCTCTGCCCATCGCCCACACATTTATGCAGGCTACGGTAGAACGTGGAATGTTGTATCCACAGATTCTACAGCTTTCCGACACCGTATGTGGCATGAACAGAGGGGCTATGGGATGCAGCCTCATTGTCTCTTTGATAATCGCTCTTAAATATGGCAGACGAACAATATCTGATTCTTGAACCAGACGTATCGCTCCCACAACTTCCTCTAGCTCTTGTTGAGCTTTCTGTAGGATACGTGGATGTGCAAGTAGCTCGGCTATAGCCCATTCAACAGTTAATGTGGACGAATCAATGCAAGCATCGAACATATTCTTGAAAACAAACATAATAACCGATTAGGAGGGAATAAGGATTCTCTCTCTCGCTCGCTCGCTCTCTCTCTCTCTCTCTCTCTCTCTCTCTCTCACACACACACACACACCCACACACACACACCATCTAATCAGAATTATTCGTCAAAAGACATCAGTGTCTTGATGATGATGAGCTCTAAGACATCGGTGGCTTGATCTCTCTGAACATAAGGCAGACTTTTTCTTAGGTACTTCCATGCTGTGTGGGAGAGATGTACATCTTTTAGACCTTCTTCTTATCATTATTCTGATAATTGGACAGTCTAACTCGCTTAATATCCACAATATGCATGTGCAAGTAACGGAGATCAGCCTGTAACAGATGTCTTACTCAAAGGTTACACTCCTGAAAATTTCGATGTTACCTGCAGAGGTTGCTCTACTTAAGAACGCTGTCAGCAAATGAAACAGAAGCTGCAGATATATTACCGTCAGAACGGCCTTGATGGCTAGATCACTTAATTGTAGGTCGTCCTTCGCCGAAGCAGTCAGGGAGAACATCAAGGAAATCAGAATCCTTGATTTCACTCCCTCTGGTTAGCCTCGTTCTCCTTCGATCGTCAATAATTTGCTGCCACATCGATTTTATCTTCGTACTGATCGCTTTGGTTCGCTTCGCACCTTGCAGATCCATCCAAGCTAGGCATGGCTTATAATCGCCAATATTCTGCACGCCCAGGAGGTCAATACTGTCGATCAGGAGATTCTGCAAGCTGCTCGAATGATCGTTTTGGGACGGAGACCGCAAGTCCTTCGCCCTTCTGCTAATAGCTATTCTCGAAATGATGCTAAACGTGGCGTCATACAGTTCTTTGCGGATGTGGACACAGGCTGCGTTATCTGCCACCACCTGGAGCAGAGTGCGGATCTCGTCATTTATAATAGGTTGAAAAAAATGGAATGGCTTTGCCGAGAAGAGTTCTGCGGTACGAAGCCGGTGGTGGAATTTGAAATATAGACCGGGCGGAGCAGAGCAGTTCCTCCCGTTCAAAGGAAACAACGGGAATCGTAGGAGAGCAAGAAATGTGAGAACGCATCTTCGATATCAGCCGAGCCGCGGCAGGCGATGAGGCGACGAGAACACGCACGTTGCCAAAACGCAGAAACATAAGGCTTTCATATCGTCTGCTTAAATCTGATAAAGAGCGAACTGGTCTGGTTCCCAGGAGATGGAGATGACCAACGATTGGTAGACCAGGAGGGCTGGGTGGAAGATTCATTCGAGCTTTGCGGATGAGAATGGTCGCGACGAACATGCCGAGCAGCACCGGCGGAACGATGGTGAGAAGGCAAGGGCGCATGCTGGTATAGCCAGCAACCGCAATTGTTTTACACTGCATAGTAATTAAGTAATTAGTAGTCGCGTACCTTTCTTGAATTCCAGTACCCAACAGTGGTGCTGGATGATCACTGTCTATCGTAATGGGCTTTGGGAGCTGCGTTTAAGGACTCACATTGTGCCATATATATATATATATATATATATATATATATATATATATATATATATATATATATATATATATATATATATGATAAGATATTTTAGAGTCCGAGACGGCTTTACATTATCCATTACCAATGCATTGATGCATGATAGACCGATGTAAAATCGAAAATTCAAGCACATGGAAGACCGTCAAAATGCAAACTTGTCCATACCAATGTAGGTTACAAAGGGAAAAGCTTTAGAAGAAGACATGTTAATACATGTACTATGTGTAGATAACCTTCAAAGTAGATCCGCATGGTAGACCATCAAAATGCAACTTTGTCCATACCAATGTAGCTTCCAAAGGGTAGAAAGGAGCAAAAACTCTCGTAAGATATTTTGTGTCCATGCCAATGTGAGAATTAAACTTAACACATGGAGAGAGGGGCCAATAGTGAGCCAGACATATTTAAAATAGCAAAGCACTTGAGTGATCTAACTCTCGATGCTAGCCCTTTAT
>CM035424.1:157187474-157197474 GCA_020310875.1 Ceratopteris richardii
AAAATTTCACCCAAAGTGGAAACTTGGTAGGATTGGTTTTATTTTGGATGAATATTAGAAACCATCTAAAGAGGTTCATCTTTGTTCTCTATAATTTTCAAATGCGAGTATTGAGTGTTTGAAAAGTTATCCCAAGATATATGCCTTGGTCATCGGAAGCCTTCAGAAAGCCTTGGATTGAAGATGTTGCAATATTAAATTTTATTTTTAGACTATCATGTTACATTATGTGAGATTGCATGATGTTCAAAATAGTGCATGTCATGATCTATTCAATTATTTATGGAAAGAATACAAGGTTTGAAAGTTTCCTTGTATTTTAGGATAAGGCTTTTGAGTTCTCTTATTTGGTAAAGAGAAAGACATGAATACGTGCATCCTAAGCATGTGTTTTTTTTTGGTTTCCCACCATGAACCTATCTACCAAAGTATATGCCAAGAATGTTTTAGTAGATTTTTTGCGTTGAGCCACTCATTTCACAAAAAGATCAACCACACATACCACCTTCTCTCTCTCTCTCTCTCTCTCTCTCTCTCTCTCTCTCTCTCTTATTTCTTTCTCAAGGCAAACAATTTCTTTCACTCTTACTTGAAGTTCCTAGTGAACATTGAGATCAAGTAACACAACAATAAATATTTTGTTCTCTTGGGAATATAGGGGTATTTTTACTAATGGTGGTATGATGGGAATGATAAGAGTAGAATGTGATTGGAAGGATCAAATGATGAATGGTTAAGGTCATGAGGTTAATAATGTTGCTCTGAAGAGAAGAGACTCCATAGAGGTTCCCTTGCAACTAAGGCTCAATCTTTAGATATCATGCTAAGTAGTTTCTTCAATTCAATTTTTCAATTGATGAGGGAAATCCATCACCCATAATATCAAGTATGACATTTTGCTATTATCCCTTTGATGAGTGAGGACTAATGCATAGAGATGAGAGGTCTTGGCAAGAACTTGCTCCTAACCAACCTAAGTAACTCCAAATAGCTTAAGCGGAATCTCTAAGCTTCCAATATATGCATTTATACCACTATGGTACCTTCTAACATGTACCTCAAAACTCTATGTCAAAAGAGATAACTCCTAATTAATCTCTAGTAGATATGTATGTTTGTATATTGCACATCTATATTTGTAGTTATGTATGTGTGTGTCTATATATATATATATATATATATATATATATATATATATATATATATATATATATATATATATGTGTATGTATATATATGTGTGTGTGTGTTTATGTGTGTGTTTATGTATGTATGCTTGTGTACATACATAGGTATGTGTATTTGTATGTGAATGTATGTATATTTGTGTATATATGCCTGTGTATAGATGTACATGTGTATGAATACACGTTTGTAGGTATGTATGTATATATACGTGTAAGTTGTTTTTGTATGTATGTTTGCATGTATGTATGTATAAATGTATATATGAATGTATTTATTTATGAACGTATACATGTAAACATCTATGCATTCATGTACATATGAATGTATGTATGTATGTAAATATTTTTGTGAATGTATGTAGCTATGTGATAATGAATGTATGTGTATATGTATGTGCCTTTGTATGTATGATGAATATATGTATGTATGAATGCATGTATATAAGCATGTTTGTGAATATATATGTATAAATGTGTCTCTGTGTATGTATGTATCTTAATTTATGTACGGGTTTGTATATCTATGCATGTGTATATTTATGAAAAAGAAAATTTAATGCAAAAGGAATGGAAAATTTAATGCAAAAGGAATGGAAAATTTAATGCAAAAGGAATGGAAAATTTAATGCGTTCGCCTCTTTGACATACTGAAAATAGAAGAAATTATGTGAGAGAGCGAGAGAGAAAGAAACTGAGGGACGAACCAAAATGTCATTCATAATTGCCATATAGACGTTTTCAGGTTTTTGTGGTATACACGTATGGATTGAGATGTCCCTCAGACAAAGTGTGCAATATATAGCCTCGAGAATTCAATCGCTTAGGCTCCTCTCTTCTGCCCTTTTTAAGCTACATTGATGGTCTACTATGCGCTTCTATTTTGAAGGTTATCTACACATAGTACCGGTATTAAATTCTCTTCTTCGAAAGCTTTTCCCTTTGTAACCTACATCGGTACAGAAAAGTTTGCATTTTGACGGTCTTCCATGTGCTTAAAATTTGATTCTACATCGGTACATCGGTGTACTATACATCGGTACATCGCTTCAAAAACATTTGCATGCATGCGTGCTACAAAATTTTAATCTTAGATTTCAGTCATCTGATGTATGTATAAGCAAAAGGCTTAAATTCAATGCTGATTTGAAGTCCTATTGCACAAGTTCAAGCACTTTCTTCCTTCATGTACCAACAATTTGAATTGCAACCTTGAGTCCTAATCGAGAATATAACTAGATAAAGATTATTTCTTTTACATTTCCATGCATTATTCTTACTTCCATGTAGATATAGATGATTCATGTGTTCATATATCATTCCATAAAAGTTTCTATTACATACATATGGTTTATAATTGAATGTTAATTAATGATAAATATAAATTTTATATTCCATGAAAATGATTTTTTATTTCTTATACCCATTCTTGAGAATTTTTTAGAATATTTTATATTCTTCAAAGAAAGTTCCAAACTTCTACCCAAAGTGGAAACTTGGTAGGATTCGTTTTATTATGGATGAATATGAGAAACCATCTAAAGAGCTACATCTTTGTTCTGTATATTTTTCAAATTCAAGTATTGAGAGTTTGAAAAGCCATTTAATTTCTCTTGAAGACCCTCTAGAATTGGTTTTCTAGAAGGCATTATAATTTCGTAGCAATTATCCCCCTTAAAAACCATTCTCTAAAATATAGATGAACTATTAATATAACGTACTTTATTAGTGTCAAACAAAAAACATTACTCCATCCAAAACAAAAGGTACTCTTGGAGGTCTACACCATTCATAATTCACCAATTATTCATCAATAACAATTAATAAAGTGGTAGCATTGAAAACTATGTATTAAGATTCACGTATATAATCTATCATTTTCTACATGTGTACTCCTTTTGTTAGGGATCTTGCATTCACACATAGTTTCTAAGCACTCATGCTTTGAATATAGCATGTACATCAATGAAAATCTCCCCATCCATATATAGGTGCAAAAAATGACATAAGAGTGGCTTTAGAGTTGGGAGGGATATGCAAATCCTCTACAATAAAGACATCATGGTGAGCACTAGTAATTGTGGATGGAGCAATCATATAGCAATTACCCAAAAAGTTAAGAACCTCCCCATCTAAAAAAAGTGGTCCAATATGCCATCATCTGCATCGTCTTCTATAATATGTCTGAACTAGAGGATGATCACAAGTAGTTAATGGATAATCTTAACCCATATCAGACTCTAAAATACGAGACAAAGGATTTTGAAAGACCTTTGTTTGCAATTGATAAACACTTTATCAATGAGGTGTACGAGGGATATTACCACTATTAATAACATTATTAATAAGAGAATCATCATTATCGAATAAAATTTCCTCTATATATACTAAAATGTTTTTACTTATATTAGAATTCAATATAAATCATTGAAGTTAAGCTATGGAATCCGTTACATACCCAAGCATTAACACATGCACATGTATAAAAATATTTTGTTTGAAATATTTTCCCCGTTGTAAATATTAACACATGCACTTTATTGGTAGAGATTTGAATTCCAATTCAAATCCTTGGCTCCAACAAAAAGTTATGAAAGATGAGACGAAAATCTTGTGTGCATCTCAAGGTTGAGAGATCATATTTGTGTACTTTCAATGAGAAGAGGAGCTTATTACATATCTCAATCACTCCACACTCATTGAGCAATGCCATATTGCCAATGACTTTGTAATTTTGCATGATTTAATCAATACATGTTCATTACTTCCTACTCTCATATCTCTCTCCCAATCTATCAGAATAGTGATCTTATCCTAGCTAGTTCTCAGTGATCTTATCTTTATCTTCTTAATTATCACACCTTGAAAACTCTTTGAAGTTCCAATCAACCTTAGAAGTGTTTTACTTAAGAAGTCAATGTTTTCTCATCTCATGATTCACTCATGAATGTATTACCAAAACCTTGGCCTAATCTTTAGTAGTTCCAATTGTGGCGAAATCTTTAGTAGTGACTCAAAGCTCTCCATGAAATGTTCAATAAAATGATGAATCACCAAGGTCCTCATGAAAGGTTGGATCTAATACCAGCGTTAAGAACCTAGTCTCCATGCAAGGGAGAATGACATATGACTCTTCACCCAACTTGCCATTATATAACTCTTAAAAACTAATTGTGACTTTGAGGGTCAATGAATCCGACATATGAATGTTGAATGTGCACCATTTCTTCTACTCCTTCCAATGGATTCTATAAGTGGTAGTAGTACCAACCACTTGAGTTAAGTTTCTTTGAACTCAAGCTAACTTAAATTTACTTGCATGTATGCTTCTATAAAGCTCTAAAGCTCATGGTGTAAAAGTTTCTCTCTATGCTCCTCATGGGGGTTGAACCCAGGACCCCGTCTTCCCTTCCTTGAAACTTTACCACAATCGTTAGGTTTGGAAAGAAAAGAGGATAAATACTGGAACGCACACAGGATTTCTTTTCTCTAACAAAACCTGTTATAAATCACAGGAAATTATTACTTTATTTTTCAAGAGCTCAATATATATGCCATTTTTTTTGTTTCTCTCTCTCTCTCTCATTTGAATTGATGGAATCTGATAGAGATGTGTAAGTCTATGAGCGCCTAATAACCAAATTAATAACCAAAGCGAACCCAAAACTTTAAAGTGAAATGCCTCCTTTTCTAAATCAGCGTGCTACATATAACATGGATAAATAATATCTCAAGCGGATTGGTTCCCATCTATAACACATCTAGGAATCTTCAATGTCGCTTTCGCTACCAAATGGCTCTTCAATGACATGAGAGTGCCGAGCTTCTCTGATAGATCAATCTCACCAAGTATTCTCCATTCAAACGCATTAAGTAGGATTGACAGCATGAGATGCACATTATTGAGGCCAAAGGCGAGCCCTGGACATGCTTGACGTGCTGATCCAAAGGGAAGAAGCTCAAAATCTTGTCCGCGTACCTCCATATTTGAATCCAGGAATCTCTCGGGGTAGAAGCGTAGTGGATCCTTCCAAACCTTTGAATCTCTGCCCATCGCCCACACATTTATGCAGGCTACGGTAGAACGTGGAATGTTGTATCCACAGATTCTACAGCTTTCCGACACCGTATGTGGCATGAACGGAGGGGCTATGGGGTGCAGCCTCATTGTCTCTTTAATAATCGCTCTTAAATATGGCAGACGAACAATATCTGATTCTTCAACCAGACGTATCGCTCCCACAACTTCCTCTAGCTCTTGTTGAGCTTTCTGTAGGATACGTGGATGTGCAAGTAGCTCGGCTATAGCCCATTCAACAGTTAATGTGGACGAATCAATGCCAGCATCGAACATATTCTTGAAAACAAACATAATAACCGATTAGGAGGGAATAAGGATTCTCTCTCTCTCTCCCTCTCTCTCGCTCTCTCTCTCTCTCTCTCTCTCTCTCTCTCTCTCTCTCACACACACACCCACACACACACACACCCTCTAATCAGAATTATTCGTCAAAAGACATCAATTTCTTGATGATGATGAGCTCTAAGACATCGGTGGCTTGATCTCTCTGAACATGAGGCAGACTTTTTCTTAGGTACTTCCATGCTCTGTGGGAGAGATGTACATCTTTTAGACCTTCTTCTTATCATTATTCTGCTAATTGGACAGTCTAACTCGCTTAATATCCACAATATGCATGAGCAAGTAACGGAGATCAGCCTGTAACAGATGTCTTACTCAAAGATTACACTCCTGAAAATTTCGATGTTACCTGCAGAGGTTGCTCTACTTAAGAACGCTGTCAGCAAATGAAAAAGAAGCTCCAGATATATTAACGTGAGAACGGCCTTGATGGCTAGATCACTTAATTGTAGGTCGTCCTGCGCCGAAGCAGTCAGGAGAACATCAAGGAAATCAGAATCCATGATTTCACTCCCTCTGGTTAGCCTCGTTCTCCTTCGGTCGTCAATAATTTGCTGCCACATCGATTTTATCTTCGTACTGATCGCTTTCGCTCGCTTCGCACCTTGCAGATCCATCCAAGCTAGGCATGGCTTATAATCGCCAATATTCTGCACGCCCAGGAGGTCAATACTGTCGATCAGGAGATTCTGCAAGTTACTCGAATGATCGTTTTGGGACGGAGACCGCAAGTCCTTCGCCCTTCTGCTAATAGCTATTCTCGAAATGATGCTAAACGTGGCGTCATACAGTTCTTTGCGGATGTGGACACAGGCTGCGTTATCTGCCACCACTTGGAGCAGACTGCGGATCTCGTCATTTATAATAGGTTGAGAAAAATGGAATGGCTTTGCCGAGAAGAGTTCTGCGGTACGAAGCCGGTGGTGGAATTTGAAATATAGACCGGGCGGAGCCGAGAGCAGTTCCTCCCGTTCAAAGGAAACAACGGGAATCGTAGGAGAGCAAGAAATGTTAGAACGCATCTTCGATATCAGCCGAGCCGCGGCAGGCGATGAGGCCAGTAGAACAGGCACGTTGCCAAAACGCAGAAACATAAGGCTTCCATGTCGTCTGCTTAAATCTGATAAAGAGCGAACTGGTCTGGTTCCCAGGAGATGGAGATGACCAATGATTGGTAGACCAGGAGGGCTGGGTGGAAGATTCATTCGAGCTTTGCGGATGAGAATGGTCGCGACGAACATGCCGAGCAGCACCGGCGGAACGATGGTGAGAAGGCAAGGGCGCATGCTGGTATAGCCAGCAACCGCAATGGTTTCACACTGCATAGTAATTAAGTAATTAGTAGTCGGGTACCTTTCTTGAATTCCAGTACCCTACAGTGGTGCTGGATGATCACTGTCTATCGTAATGGGCTTTGGGAGCTGCGTTTAAGGACTCACATTGTGCCACATATATATATATATATATATATATATATATATATATATATATATATATATATATATATATATATATATTTCGCAGCTCAATAAATGTAACGAGGCAACAGCCATGTACGGTAGAACGATGTAATCACATTGTGCCATATATATAGATATATATATATATATATATATATATATATATATATATATATTTCGCAGCTCACTAAATGTAACGAGGCAACAGCGCCTGGTACACGTAAGTCAAAATTGGCAGCGACTATACAGATTCAATCACATGCTAGTCCGTACACCCGCAGAAATTCAAACACATGGTAGACCGTACACGTGGAACGTACACGGTACACCCTCAAAAGCAAATGGTGGACCACCAAAATGCTTAAAAAGGGAAAAGATTACATACCCTCATGCTTGGGTATGTAATTGATTCCATAACTCAATTTCATTGATGACTCTCTTATTAATAACGTATTGATATCCCTCATACACCTCACGTATTGATGCAAACTTGTCCGTACCAATGTAGGTTACAAAAGGAAAAGCTTTAGAAGAAGACATGTTAATACACGTACTATGTGTAGGTAACCTTCAAAATAGATCCGTATGCTAGACCATCAAAATGCTAGACCAATGTAGCTTCCAAAGGGCAGAAAGGAGCAAGAACTCTCATAAGATATTTTGTATCCATGCCAATTTAAGGATTAAACTTAACACATGGAGAGAGGGGCCAATAGTGAGCCAGACATATTTAAAATAGCAAAGCACTTGAGTGATCTAACTCTCGATGCTAGACCTTTATGGGCTCAATCCATGCAAATCATAGTTGGACACCCTTACCACTTAGGAAAAGAGATGCTAAAGATCAGCCCTTTCAGAGGATTAAAAGAGCTTATGGCTACCCCATTCAAACTAGTTATCTTGTCCCAAATTACGGATACCCTTTTCAAATGTGTATCATCACGGGCCTTCAAGCTTTGTATCGTAGCAGTTAATAGGCATTTAAAGACTCAATACACGAATTGAGTCCATATAGTGACTATTCACACTACACGATGTCAATTCTAGATGTCCTTTTGCATCTTCGTGGAAAGCATCATTCGTAGACCATTTTACATATGGTGTTTTCTAAGACGTTGTAAAAACGCCACATATGCATTGTTGTAGCATCACATATACAAATGTGTCTCATGTCTGTGGATATGCCATCTATGTGTGGTTACAAACTCACGTGTATACCACAAAAACCAGCAAATTTATGTGGCAATTATAAATCACATCCACAATAGTTATACTCCTAAAATTATAAAAATAAAACATATCTCATTTTGGTTAATCATTATAAACATGTTTAAGTAGGGAGTGAGCAAACGTTCAGATCCTATCTCTCTCTCTCTTTCTCATTCCCTCTCTCTCTCTCTCTCCCTCCAACTTCATTTCTTCTATTTTCAGCTTGTCAAAGAAGCTAACGGAGCCAAGAGTATGCCAACTTATTGATAATAAATTATTTACCTTTTTTTACATTGTAAATTTTGTTTTTCATAAATATGCACGTTCATAGCTACACAGTACATGCATAAATTAACATACATATATACACACACAGATATACATAACTATTTAGAAACATGCATTCATACATACATATATTCATTATACATGCATTCATGCATACATATATTCATTATACATGCATACATACATACATACATACATACATACATACATAGAAATATACATACATTCACACATAAATACATGCATAAAATACATTGATACATATATACATGCATATATACAAACATACACAAACAACATACATGCAAACATCAATACACAAACAGCATACATGCATATATACATACATACCTACAACATGTATTCATTCACATATAGATCTATACATATGTATATATACACAAAACATACATACATTCACACATAAATACAAATACCTATGTATGTACATTATCATACACACATAGGTACAACAACAAACATATGCACATACATAAACACACATGCACACACAGATAGACACACACAGATACACTACAATGTATGAGGGGCATATCGACATTTTCCATAACGAGGGTCACGCTTCAACATCCTTATGACTATTGAAAATGCTTGAAAACCATGGAGGCAATATCGACAATCATTTAATCGTTTGTATACGCATTGAAACTCTACGGTGGATATGTGCATCCAAAATCTACGGCAGCGTAATGAGCACTGGTATACATGTCAGTATTTTGCTGCAAATTATAGACACTCATATGGATGATAATACGGATGGAACATTTTGACTGGACCCAAGAGAAAAAAATTGACATTTTCTCACATTTTGTATCAAACTCTCCAACTATCGAGTTTGCGTGCACGAGCTACATTCTGAGCATATTGTGTACAAACATCTCTCTCTCTCTCTACAGACACCTCTCTCTTTCTCTAGATATATAATTTTGGTAAGTATCACACATACTCTAGTAGCTCTCTCTTTCTTTGTGTTTTCCCTTTTCTAATTTCTCTTCTCCTTAGTTTTGCTAGAGCTTTTTGGCATCATTTCTTTGGAATTCGATGAAGGACAACATTAAGTGGACTTTGATGAGAATGATCCAACCAATTACATCGGTGTAAGTGATTGTTATTTTTATTGACATAGAGTGAGAAAGAGAGAGAGAGAGATGAAATAAAGAGAGAAAAAGAGAGAGATCAAGAGAAACATAAATAGAGAGAGAGAGCGATGAAATATAGAGAGAGAGAGATATGAAAAAGAAAGAGAATAAGAAAGAGAGATGCACACATACATACACACACATATGCATACACATACTCACATACCTATTACATACACACATGCATATTAAATACAGACTCATATACATATTACATGCACACATGCATATACATATACACTTAGATACATATCACATGCATATTAAATACACACT
>CM035424.1:157202474-157214974 GCA_020310875.1 Ceratopteris richardii
TGGACGTTACGTAAGGGGGGGAGGCGGGGTGGAAGTGTGTCCGTGAGAACGTCTGAGAATTCTTCCATAAGCATCTGGAAGCTCGGGTGCCCAATCTTTGAGACATCGATCGGCCGTGGTCCCGTCTCCTCTGCGACCGACCGGAGAATGCATAAGTGTGCAATCCCGCCTTGATAAACTGCCTGTCGAAATTGTTTATGCAATAGCAGTGAGGATGAGTGTGTAGACGTTGATGGTCGATCATGCACTTTCTCTTTGCCTTTGTGTCTCTGCGTTGATTCTCGTGGTTCATGGTCGTATGGCTCGTCCGCCTGAGGGGCTCCGACTCGGTTGCAGTCGACGATGAGAACCTGCCCATTCTGATCTAGAAGCACTTTGTCTACCCCTTTGCCGAAAAAGGAGATCATGTGTTTGTCCATAAACTCGAGGCCAAGAATGACTTCAAACATTTCCATTGGTATAATGAGGAAGTTCAAGTGGCCAAACCACTGGCCTAATGTGACCGGGACTCCGTCGGCATACCGGGCGTGACTAGCCTCTCCTTGAGCAAAGACGACGGACATGCGGAGCTGTTTACATAGCTTGAGTCCAAGGCATTGAGGGCACTGCGGGGTCATGAAATTGTGGGTGGCACCCGTGTCTAGCATCACCGACATTCGTTCACCTCTGACTTCGCCCATAATGAACACCTGGTGTATGATGGGTAACACTACTGAATAACATTGAGCCTTCCCTTTGGAAGTGGATGGCCCGTGGGGTGAAGAGTACTCTGATTCGTCACTATGAACTTCGGTGATCTTCGGTCCGGACGTGGATGCCTCTTCGGTTTTTGTTGCTTGCACTCGAGTGTCGGATCGTTTCCTCCAACACTTGTCAGTAGGATGGCTGCCCTGGAAATGCTTGCACACCGGGCGGGGGTCGCGCCTGAGTTGGTTGCTTCGACTAGGGGACCCTGAACGGTTCTCGGTTGGAGCCGGGAGAGCTTTGAAGCCTTGGCCGTGTTGGTTGTCGGTAGGTCTTCGGTATAATGATGTTTGCTCTTTGCTTGCAGTTGATTCTTTGCGGTTAGTTTGGCCTCCGTCGGTTGAACGTGCAAGCCGATTGGAGTAAGCGTCGTTGAGACGTTCTGCGATGCAAACCGCGTCCTCCCAGGTTTGGGGGTCTTGCTTCTCCACTTCTTTGCGGTAGTACGGAGAGCAGCCATAAAGGAAGCCATGTAGCTTATCGATTTCGGCCATGTCGGTGATTCGTAGCATGAGCGGATGGTACTGTGACACATATGGCCCGATGAACTTGTCTTGTGCTCCACCATGTACCAAGCCGAGGCCTCGTCTTGTAGAAACTAGCCGGCAATGCGTGTCCAATGGTTGCAGCCAACCCGGAGCATCTGAAGGTACCTTTCCATGCCTTCAATCCATCGGTTGATGGCAATGGAGCTTCGGCCGCCTCGGTACTTGTCGGGGGGGCTCGGTTTGAAGAAGCCAAAGGAATTGGGATCATCGATGTCCACTGGTTGAAGCTGAGTGATCGGAGTTGGGTTTAAAGGAGTTGGAGGCAGTTGGGATGTTTGGGTGGGAGTGGGTTGGGGTTCCGATTGGGTGCTTGACTGAGGTCGTGGTTGGGGTTGAGACTAATCTTTAGCTAAGAGGTGGGTTTCTACTAAGGTGGTTAGCCTAGAGAGGGTATCTTCGAGTCTATCTATGCGGTCGTGGACGGGGTCAGGGTTTGGAGGGCCTTGGTCTGATTCGGGTTGGGTGTGGATCTCGGCGTTGAGCTCGGCCTCCTGGAGGCGTTCGTGTAGCTCGGCGTTCACCAAGAGAAGGCGGTTGAGTTCCTGTTCTAAGGCAGCCCGTTGAGCCTTGTGACGTCTGCGCCGTTCAGTCACATTCTTGGCGCGTTCCATCCCCGAAGTTAAACCAGCCATGCCAACGTCGTGTTCACTGGACATGGTGGCGTGGAGCCAACCAACGGCAACTCGGGAGGGTGAGAGTACCTGGAAGGAGGGAAGCTAGGGTGTTGGAGTTTATTGATCTCCAAAGTACAGCTAGAAGTAGGTGAAACCCAACAGGACCTAGTTGACTTTTTTCACAAACTTGTATGCACAAACCAATTTTCTTGCAGAGCAAATTGCTCTTTACTCACTTGGAATTTTCCAAAACTGTTTCACACACATAAATTAGACTCTAAGAGCTTTCCAACAAGATATAGAACACCTCAAATGGATAAATACACAATGAGCTATGACCTCTGCAATATGCAGCTTTAATGGAGACCTTGAAACAGAGATGAACCTGAGGACACACATCACTTGCAGAGACTACTGCTCTTAAGTCACAACTCCAATGACTTTGAAACTTTTCAGAATACAAGTAGACTTAAAGATCTTTCTAACAAGCCAAAGAACACATGATTTGGATACATACACAAGGAGATATGACCTCTGCAAGTTTGAGGTTTAATGGAGACCTTCAGCAGGGATAAAGAACAGAGAACACACACTACTTGCAGAGAGTATTGCTCTCAGCTCACAAATCCAATGATTATGAAACTTTACAGAAAGAAAGTAGACAGTAAGAGCTTTCCAATGAGCTATCAAACATGTAATTTGGATATATAATGAGGGCGATACAAGCTCTGCAATCTCTGCAATCTCTGCATACAAAACTACAGCAGTGTAGAGATACACATATGACTCTCTTGGATATCCCACAAGATCACGACTTTTCTCCTCTTTTTATAGCATGGGAAACTAATCTAAAACCTTCCTAATACATCTACATTCGTGGTAGACACTTGGATGGAGGTATTACATGACTCAAGTGCTCAAATAAGCAAAGTATTGATGGACTTTGAGAACTAGCCACATCGACCTTCCACTAGGACACCACTTAAGCTCCCTTGTGACTCACTAATTTGACTCACCATGTTCTAGAACTCACGTGGTATTTTTGCTACATTTTATGAATAATATGAGCCTTCTTGAAGTATTTGAAGACTTCCCAAAGGTATTTACATAATTTGAAACTTGTACCCTACATAAAACAAATGTTCGCAACATTCTCCCCCTCAAGTTTCAAAGGGTATTTCCTTCATGCCAAGAATATAGTTGAATCTTTGAAGCTTTGGTCCATCCAAGGATTTGGTGAAGATATCTGCAACTTGATCCTTTGTTCCAACAAAAGAAACCTGCACTTCA
This sequence comes from Ceratopteris richardii, assembly GCA_020310875.1. Taxonomy (NCBI): domain Eukaryota; kingdom Viridiplantae; phylum Streptophyta; class Polypodiopsida; order Polypodiales; family Pteridaceae; genus Ceratopteris; species Ceratopteris richardii. The sequence goes on from CM035424.1 coordinate 157,205,671, forward strand.
TTGTTCATGGCCTTCTCTCGAACATAATGATAGTGAACCTCTATATGCTTTGTTCTAGCATGAAAAATAGGATTTGAGGTCATATGAATGCTGCTCAAGTTATCCCCATATATCAGTGGTACATCAACCTGCACATTCAAGTCATGAAACAACTTTTTAAACCACATAACCTCAGTAGTAGCCAATGCTAAACCTCTATACTCAGCCTCTGTAGAAGATAAAGCAATTGTAGGCTGTTTCTTTGAACTCCATGTTAATGTCTTGTTTCCTGCTATTACCACATATCCACTTGTGGATCTTCTGTCATCTTTGCTTCCAGCCCAATCTGCATCACTAAAGACTTTAAGAGTTAGATCAGCATTATGACTATAAAATAATCCTTCGTTCATGGTACCTTTCAAATACCTAAGCACTCTTTTTGCTGCATGCATATGAGGTACTCTAGGTTCATGCATAAACTGTGACAATACTCCCACTGCATAACATATATCAGGTCTAGTTTTTTATTGCATAAATCAAAGATCCTACCATGGATCTATATACATTCATATCATGCAACTCATCACCTTCCTTTGCGCTTAGCTTTACATTACATTCCATTGGAGTAGAAACAAATTTATATTCCTGCATACCAAACCTTTTCAGCATATCACATATATACTTTCTTTGTATCAACCACATACCTTCATCGCTATACACAATTTCAATCCCAAGAAAGTATCTGAGCAAACCAAGATCTGAAATTTTAAATTCCTTTCCCAAATTACCTTTTATCTCATCAATTGCTTTTGCATCATTCCCTGTAATCAACAAGTCATCCACATAAATGCATACATAGACACACATGCCATCTACATGTTTTACATAAAGTGAAGGATCAGCATGACTCGCTGTGTATCCTTGCAGCATAAGATACTTTACCAACCTTGCATTCCATGCCCTTGGTGCCTGCTTAAGACCATACAATGCCTTCTTTAACCTGCATACATGATTAGGACATTTTGCATCCACATAACCATCTGGTTGTGACATATACACTTCTTCATTTAACTCACCATTAAGAAAGGCATTCTTTATATCGAGTTGATATATATTCCACCTTTTACTTGCAGCTAAAGCCAACAAAGTTCTCACCGTTGCCATATTTGCTACTGGACTAAATGTTTCCTCATAGTCCACACCTTGAGTTTGATTATATCCTTTTGCTACAAGTCTAGCCTTATATCTAGACACACTACCATCACTATTTCTTTTAATCTTAAAAACCCACTTGCAACCAATTACCTTTTGCTTTGGTGTACTTGGAACTAAATTCCAAGTCTTGTTATCCTGTAGTGCTTCCATTTCTTCTCTCATTGCTTTCTCCCACTTTTCATCTCCTTTGGCCTCATCATAACATGTGGGTTCATTTTCCTGCTCAACTTTTGTCATAAAAGCATAATGAGTATTCATGAAAGATTCATAAGTATACCTTTGAGGTTTCTTACTTACTCTTGAAGTTCTTCTTACCTCCAATGTAGATGCTCTTCCTTTCTTATTAGGAACCTTTGATGATTCTCCATACTCACATACATCACTAATTTCCTCTCCATCATCATTAACTTCAACAAGTTTGAGTTTACCTTTACTTTTAACACTTGGAGGTGACTCTTGCCTTAATCTTCCATTGAAAGGTGATCCTCTTTCTTCATCTAAACCACTCCTTTCATCATTTAAACTTCCTGATGGCTGAACTATGCATTCATCTCCTTCAACCACATCTTCTTCATTTTCATCCATGACCTGCAAACAATTCTTATCTGCATACCATGAAAGTGATTCATCAAAGTTTACATCTCTTGACACAACAAACTTATTGGTATGAGGATTATAGCATCTATATCCTCTTTGAATATCTGCATAACCAATAAATATACATTTTTCTGATTTTGCATCAAGTTTAGATCTCACCTCACTAGGTACATGTACATAACATACACAACCAAATACTTTCAAATGACTTACACTTGGTTTCCTTCCATGCCATACCTCATATGGTGTCAAATGATGAACTCCAGCAGTCGGAACTCTATTCATAATGTAAACACTTGTGCTAACAGCTTCAACCCAAAAATAATTAGGCAAACACATATCATTAAGCATGCTTCTAGATGCTTCTGCTATGATTCTGTTTCTTCTTTCTGCGACTCCATTTTGTTGTGGAGTATACCTGCATGTAACTTCTCTTTTGATACCTTCATCATACAAAAAATCAGTAAAACCTTGAGAGAAATACTCTCCTCCTCCATCGGATCTTAGCTTCTTAATATACCTTCCTGTTTGCTTTTCGACATATGATTTGAACTTCTTGAAACAATCAAAGACCTCACTCTTATGTTTAATAAAATACACAAATGTCATTCTACTATGATCGTCAATGAATGATACATAGTACTTATTACCAACCAAGGATGCCTCTTTAGTAGGTCCCCACACATCTGTGTGTATGAGATCTAGCAAACCATCACTTACATAGCTTGAATGCTTGAAAGGTTGTCTACTCTGCTTACCCATATGACATGCTTCACAAAGATGCACCATATGTTGCTTAGTAAGATCAGGTAATCCTTCAACAATCCTCTTCTTTGATAGCTCCTTTAACCTGTGTACATTCATGTGTCCAATCCTTTTGTGCCATAGATCAAGCTGTGCTATTCGATGCATACCATAAGAGAAATAGTTTGTATGATTTGGGTTTACCTTGAATGTAAACAATCTACCTTGTTTTTGACCTCTAGCAATTAACCTCCGATCCTCAATGAAGCAACCTGCATGATTAAATCTCACTTGTAGACCTTTTTCTACCATTTGACCAACCGACATCAAATTCTTAGTGATCGTTGGCACATAAAGTACATCCTTCAAGCAATTTGTCTTGCTCTTATCCTGCATAACAACATCTCCAACCTGCATAATCTTATGTGTTGTATCATCTCCTGTTTCAACATGACCTTTACATGACGGATTATGCATATTAGAAAACCATGAAGCATCATGAGACATGTGATTAGAACAACCACTATCTACATACCATACATCGCTATTGCAATTCATCTTAGTTTCTACATTCATCATAAGAAGAGAATCATAATCATCACTTTTACCTTCAACTGCATAATTTCCTTGTTGTTTACCTCTTCTTGAATAGCCTCCTCTTTGATTACCACCTTGATTATTTTCATTTTGATAACAATCTTTGGCATAGTGTCCATACCTTCCACATATATAGCAATTGTTCTTATTATCTTCACTCCTTTGTCTTTGGTTGTAGTTGTAGTAGCCTCTCGTACCTCTAGCGCTTGATCTTCCTCTTCCTCTTGTGTTGAAGAAGCCACTTGAAGTCCTTTGATCATCGCTCCTTCTTCCTCGACCTCTATTTGAACCTCTTCCACCTCTGTTTCCACCTCTTGATGATCCTACATAAAGAGCTTGTCCTTGAGATCCTTTTTGATTTGAAGTAGAACCATTTAGATTCATCTCCTCCGTGACCATGAGGGCAATAAGTTGATCAAAATCTGGTAATTCTCCTCGGACATAAACTGAAGTAATGAAGGGTTTCCATCTCTCATCATCTTTGAGTCCGTTGAGAGTATGTGCAACCAAGTCGTCGTCCTCCACATGAGCTTGAATTGATCCTAGTTGATCTGCAATCTCTTTAACTTTCAATATGTAATCATTGACCGATGTCCTTGTATCTTTCTTTATGTTATTCAACTCATTTTTGAGTTGAATCTTCCTTGCTCTTGTACCTGTAGCATACAACCTTTCCAATGCAAGCCAAACATCTCTACTTGTGTCTAGATCTTGTATGTGTCCTACCATTGAATCTTGAATATTTTGTGATAAAATGAATATAACCCTTTTGTCTCTCTCATTCCAAAGTCTAAACTCCCTCAATTGTTGCTGATTTGGGTCCTCTGGTAATGTGGGTTTGATATCTGTGCCGTCAATCAAACCATACAAGCCTCTACCTTGCAAGTATGCTGTGATTCTAAACTTCCATGCCTGATAATTGGTCTTATCAAGCTTCTCTATTTGTGCATGTTGGTCTCCCATAATACAAATGCTAAGCTTCCTCCTTCAAGCCTCCTTTCCAATGTGTGTGATGAGAAGAAATATAATATTTACCTTGTGAATGAGGTATGTGCACCTTTCTTTGCTTGGATGTTGCTTCAAATGCCTCCTTGCAATCTTCTTCTACCTTTGTGTAGTGTTGATGATGAACTGCTTCCTTGATAGCTTCAAATTCTTCATCAAGGTATGATAACCTTCTCCAAGCCTCCAAGTACTTGCTCTGATACCAATGTTGGAGTTTATTGATCTCCAAAGTACAGCTAGAAGTAGGTGAAACCCAACAGGACCTAGTTGACTTTTTTCACAAACTTGTATGCACAGACCAATTTTCTTGCAGAGCAAATTGCTCTTTACTCACTTCGAATTTTCCAAAACTGTTTCACACACATAAACTAGACTCTAAGACCTTTCCAACAAGATATAGAACACCTCAAATGGATAAATACACAATGAGCTATGACCTCTGCAATATGCAGCTTTAATAAAGACCTTGAAACAGAGATGAACCTGAGTACAAACATCACTTGCAGAGACTACTGCTCTTAACTCACAACTCCAATGACTTTGAAACTTTCCAAAATACAAGTAGACTTAAAGATCTTTCTAACAAGCCAAAGAACACATGATTTGGATACATACACAAGCAGATATGACCTCTGCAAGTTTGAGGTTTAATGGAGACCTTCAGCAGGGATAAAAAACAGAGAACACACACTACTTGCAGAGAGTATTGCTCTCAGCTCACAAATCCAATGATTATGAAACTTTACAGGAAGAAAGTAGACAGTAAGAGCTTTCCAATGAGCTATCAAACATGTAATTTGGATATATAATGAGGGAGATACAAGCTCTGCAATCTCTGCATACAAAACTACAGCAGTGTAGAGATACACATATGACTCTCTTGGACATCCCACAAGATCACGACTGTTCTCCTCTTTTTATAGCATGGGAAACTAATCTAAAACCTTCCTAATACATCTAAATTCGTGGTAGACACTTGGATGGAGGTATTACATGACTCAAGTGCTCAAATAAGCAAAGTATTGATGGACTTTGAGAATTAGCCACATCGACCTTCCACTAGGACACCACTGAAGCTCCCTTGTGACTCACTAATTTGACTCACCATGTTCTAGAACTCACGTGGTATTTTTGCTACATTTTATGAATAATATGAGCCTTCTTGAAGTATTTGAAGACTTCCCAAAGGTATTTACATAATTTGAAACTTGTACCTTACATAAAACAAATGTTCGCAACATAGGGCACGCGGGCACCTAATGGGGAAGGGAAGGGTCCACCGATTAAATGAGGGTACGGCATTGCTTGATGGGTAAAGCACGGGGCCAACGACGGATAGCGCGAGGACGGCGGGAGGGCAAGGGGGCCTCGCTTGAGGGGGGGGGGGGGGGAGAGGGGGGGGGGCAAGGGGGCGCCTTGCTTGAGGTGGGGGGGAGGGGCAAGGGGGTGCCTTGCTTGAGGGGGGGGGGGGGGGGAAGAGGGGGGGGGGGGGGTGTGGGGGGGGCAAGGGGGTGCCTTGCTTGAGGGGGGGGAGGGCAAGGGGTTGCCTTGCTTGAGGGTGGGAGGGAGGGCAAAAGACCTCTTGCGACGTCAAAGAACTTCCCATGGATGGGCCCAGGATGTTAGATGGCGCTGTCAGCACTGGTGTGACAGTCCGCCCGTCCAAAGGCTTCCCCTAGGGTCGTTGCTCTGATACCACCTGAGATGTTCAAACCCACAAAATGCATAAGCCAACCAGAGGGACACCAAGAAGATTGCTAGAACACGTTTATATTCGATTAGCAACTCGTGTTCAAGAAGGCAATGAGAGCTTGGTATGAGGAGTACTAGTACCCCTCATAGTTGCGCACAATTTGGCGCCACAGGGCATACCCCCCAAGCACTGAAATGGGCTGGATAGAAATACGGGCTGTGACACACACCCTCTAATCAGAATTATTCGTCAAAAGACATCAGTGTCTTGATGATGATGAGCTCTAAGACATCCGTGGCTTGATCTCTCTGAACATAAGGCAGACTTTTTCTTAGGTACTTCCATGCTGTGTGGGAGAAATGTACATCTTTTAGACCTTCTTCTTATCATTATTCTGCTAGTTGGACAGTCTAACTCGCTTAATATCCACAATATGCATGTGCAAGTAACGGAGATCAGCCTGTAACAGATGTCTTACTCAAAGGTTACACTCCTGAAAATTTCGATGTTACCTGCAGAGGTTGCTCTACTTAAGAACACTGTCAGCAAATGAAACAGAAGCTCCAGATATATTACCGTCAGAACGGCCTTGATGGCTAGATCACTTAATTGTAGGTCGTCCTGCGCGGAAGCAGTCAGGAGAACATCAAGGAAATCAGAATCCTTGATTTCACTCCCTCTGGTTAGCCTCGTTCTCCTTCGGTCGTCAATAATTTGCTGCCACATCGATTTTATCTTCGTACTGATCGCTTTGGCTCGCCTCGCACCTTGCAGATCCATCCAAGCTAGGCATGGCTTATAATCGCCAATATTCTGCACGCCCAGGAGGTCAATACTGTCGATCAGGAGATTCTGCAAACTGCTCGAATGATCGCTTTGGGACGGAGACCGCAAGTCCTTCGCCCTTCTGCTAATAGCTATTCTCGAAATGATGCTAAACGTGGCGTCATACAGTTCTTTGCGGATGTGGACACAGGCTGCGTTATCTGCCACCACTTGGAGCAGACTGCGGATCTCGTCATTTATAATAGGTTGAAAAAAATGGAATGGCTTTGCCGAGAAGAGTTCTGCGGTACGAAGCCGGTGGTGGAATTTGAAATATAGACCGGGCGGAGCCGAGAGCAGTTCCTCCCGTTCAAAGGAAACAACGGGAATCGTAGGAGAGCAAGAAATGTGCGAACGCATCTTCGATATCAGCCGATCCGCGGCAGGCGATGAGGCGACGAGAACAGGCACGTTGCCAAAACGCAGAAACATAAGGCTTCCATATCGTCTGCTTAAATCTGATAAAGAGCGAACTGGTCTGCTTCCCAGGAGATGGTGATGACCAATGATTGGTAGACCAGGAGGGCTGGGTGGAAGATTCATTCGAGCTTTGCGGATGAGAATGGTCGCGACGAACATGCCGAGCAGCACCGGCGGAACGATGGTGAGAAGGCAAGGGCGCATGCTGGTATAGCCAGCAACCGCAATGGTTTCACACTGCATAGTAATTAAGTAATTAGTAGTCGCGTACCTTTCTTGAATTCCAGTACCCTACAGTGGTGCTGGATGATCACTGTCTATCGTAATGGGCTTTGGCAGCTACGTTTAAGGACTCACATTGTGCCATATATAAATATATATATATATATATATATATATATATATATATATATATATATATATATATATATATGAGTATTTCGCAGCTCAATAAATGTAACGAGGCAACAGCGATGTACGGTAGAACGATGTACCATACACAGTACATGCATAAATTAACATACATATATACACACACATATACATAACTATTCAGAAACATGCATTCATACATACATATATTTATTATACATGCATGCATACATACATACACACATATTTATTATACATGCATAAATTAACATACATATATACACACACATATACATAACTATTCAGAAACATGCATTCATACATACATATATTTATTATACATGCATACATACATATATACATACACAGATATATACATACATTCACACATAAATACATGCATAAAATACATTGATACATATATACATGCATATATACAAACATACACAAACAACATACATGCAAACATCAATACACAAACAACATACATGCATATATACATACATACCTACAACATGTCTTCATTCACATATAGATCTATACATATGTATATATACACAAAACATACATACATTCACACATAAATACAAATACCTATGTATGTACATTATCATACACACATAGGTACAAAAACAAACATATGCACATACATAAACACACACACACATAGATAGACACACACGGATACACTACAACATATGAGAGGCATACCGACATTGTCCATACCGAGGGTCATGCTTCAACATCCGTATGACTATTGAAAATGCTTGAAAACCATGGAGGCGATATCGACAATCATTTAATCGTTTGTATACGCATTGAAAATCTATAGTGGATATGTGCATCAAAAATCTATGGCATCGTAATGAGCACTGGTATACATGTCAGTATTTTGCTGCAAATTATAGACACTCATATGGATGATAATACGGATGGAACATTTAGACTGGACCCGAGAGAAAAAAATTGACATTTTCTCACATTTTGTATCAAACTCTCCTACTATTGAGTTTGCGTGCATGAGCTACATTTTGAGCATATTGTGTACAAACATCTCTCTCTCTCTGTATAGACATCTCTCTTTGTGTTTTCCCTTTTCTTATTTCTCTTCTCCTTAGTTTTGCTAGAGCTTTTTGGCATCATTTCTTTGGAATTCGATGAAGGACAACATTAAGTGGACTTTGACGAGAATGATCTAACCAATTACATCGATGTAAGTGATTGTTAGGTTTATTGACATAGAGTGAGAAAGAGAGAGAGAGAGAGAGAGATGAAATAAAGAGAGAAAAAGAGAGAGATCAAGAGAAACATAAAGAGAGAGAGAGAGAGAGCGAAAGAAATATAGAGAGAGATATGAAAAATAAAGAGAATAAGAGAGAGAGATGCATACGTACATACACACACATATGCATACACATACTCACATACCTATTACATACACACATGCATATTAAATACACACTCATATGCATATTACATGCACACATGCATATACATACACACTTAGATACATATCACATGCATATTGAATACACACTGACATACATATTACATACACATAGGCATATACATACACACAAATATATCCATACTCACATGCATATGCATATGTACATACACACACATATGCATACACATACTCACATACATATTACATACACACAGACGGATGCACATACTCAAATACATATTACATACACACAGACGGATGCACATACTCAAATACATATTACATACACACATGCATACTACATACACACTCACATAGATATTACATACATCGATGCACATATGCATGTGCACACACACATACATACACACGTGCATATACATACACACACATATATGCATACACAC
>CM035424.1:157217474-157239974 GCA_020310875.1 Ceratopteris richardii
GATAAGAACAACTACTGAGCATGGTCCCTAAGGATGCGAGCATACCTTAAAGGGAGAAGCTTATATGGATACATGTCGCGAGATTAAGACATGCCAATCTTCAGGAGCAAGAATCAACCAACAAAGGAAGAGCAAGAGAGGCTAACCACATGGTGTGCAAACGATGCTCTTGCAAGCTCATATGCTATGTTGATTACCTGTTACCACCTCTTTGAAACTGAAAAACCTCCCAAGAGAAGAGAAGTGCTTTCCATGAAGATTATTTGGAGATTTTATAGAGTGATGTGTGGGATCCTAGCAAAGATCCATCCATGTGAGGTTCAAGGTACTATGTCTCGTGTATTGATGATTATAGTAGGTGGACAATTCTCTATTTCATGAAGCATAAGGATGAGATGTTTTCATGTTTCAAGAACTATCTAGCACTGGCTGAAAAGCAAATATCACGGAGGTTGAAGAGAATAAGGTCTGATGGAGGTGGTGAGTACTTTTCACATGAGATTGATCTATTTATATAGGATAGATTCATAAAAAGGGAAGTAACAACCAAGTATACTATTAAATTGAATGGAGTGGCAGAGAGAGGGAACATGTTAATTGTAGAAGTAGATAACTCTATGTTAAATGAGAAGGAAATACCTAATTATTTATGGGTAGAGGTTGTATTCATAGCCACCTATTTGGTTAACAAGCTTCCATCCAAGTCATTGGATCCTATGAAACCATATGAAGCTTGGAATGGTAGGAAACTATCATGAGATCATTGCAAGATATTTGGATGCATTGCCTATGCACATGTCCCATCTCAAATCAGAGGGAAACTTGACACTAAGGTTGTGAAATACATATTTATTGGGTATGATCAGAATCAAAAGAGATATAGACTATACAATCCCACTAACAAGGCATTCATAGTTAGTAGGGATGTATTATTTGATGAGAATAACTCATGGTTTGAAGATGATAACAGGAAAGTCAAATTACCATATGATTTGGAAATGATTTTCCAACCCTAACTCAAGAAGATCAACACCAAGGATAGGACATCAACTCAGAAGTTGAGGAGCATATTGACTTCAAAGCTTGGAGGTCAAGAGGCAAGTTCAAATACAAGAGATTAGAGGATCTACGTGAGTCTTCCAATCAAGATTTAAGGAGATCACAAAGAGAAAGTAAGAAGCCCATAAGGTATGGATATGATACATCCTTAGTCACAAAGCACTTTGTATATATTACTAAAGATTCTATGGCAGAGGAACCTTCTTCATTTAGAGGCTAAGAAGAAGAAAGAGTGGAGAGAAGCCATGCAGGAGAAAGTAGAAGCATTGCACGAAAACCACACTTGGGACCTAGTTCCCAAGAAACTAGATATGAAGGTAATTGGTTCAATGTGGATACATAAAGTTAAAAGGAACTCTGATGGTTCTATAAACATGTATAAGGCAAGACTGGTCGCGAAGGGATTTTCACACATGCAGTAGATTATGAAGAAACATTTTCACTTGTGGAAAAGATGTCAATATTCAGGGTATTGGTAAGTCTTGCTACATCCAGAAATTGGAATTTATATCAATTAGATGTCAAGAATGCATTTTTAAATGCTTCTTGCTCAACCAAGATATACATGAGCTACCAAGCATGAAGCAAAAACCACTGGTGGACACACGAGTGTCATAGCAACCAACCCAATCTGAGTCAGAAAAAGCATGCAAATCTGGCGGTAGTGATCCCCCCTTGGGACAAAACAACCCAAGTAGCCGAGTACCACTCAAGTAGCAAAAGATGCGCTTAACCGCCTTCCAATGCGTGACTCCTGGGCAATGCATAAACCTGCTCATCTGTGAGACAGCAAACTGAATATCTGGCCGAGTAATGCATAAGTAAATCAAGCATCCAACAACCTGCTGATAGAGAGCAGCATCAAATGCATCTCCAGCATCATGAAGACTCAATTGTAAACCTGTCTCCATAGGAGTGGTATATAGGCTTACAGTCTTCAAGGCCAAAACGCTGCAATAATGTGTCAATATATTTTGTTTGACACAAAGCCATTCCACCTTCAACTTGCATAAACTGAATGCCCAAATAGTGATGCAAATGCCCCAAATCAGACATCTCAAATGAGGCATGCAAATCAGCCTTTAAATCAGCAATATGCTTCTCAATAGGACCAGTGAACAGCATGTCATCAACATAGACAACAATGATCAGAAGCACATCATTAGTACGCTTAACATATAACGTGCTTTCAGTTGGACTGTTCTCAAAATCATGTGCAATCAGATAGGCATGTATCTTCTCATACCAAGCACGTGGTGCTTGCTTTAAACCATATAACACCTTCTTTAACCTGCACACCTGGTTTTCATGCCCTTTCTGCACAGAGCCACGGGGCTGAAAAACATACACTTCTTCATGCAAGTCATCATTCAGAAATGCTGTTTTAATGTCCAACTGATGTACATTCCAACCATGATGGGCTACAAGTGCACAAATGCTCCGAACAGTAGTCATACGGCATGTAGGTGCAAAGGTCTCATCAAAATCAATGCCTCTTTCCTGTGCATAACCCTTTGCAACAAGCCTAGCCTTATACCTGTCAACTGTACCATCAGGTTTACGCTTCAGCTTGTATATCCACTTAGTGCCAATGGCCTTCTTGCTAGGAGGCAAGTCACATAAAGACCATGTACCATTCTTCATTATAGCATCATATTCAGATTGCATAGCAGCCATCCAATTTTCTGAATTCTGTGCTTCATCAAAAGAAACAGGCTCATTCTCATCACAGAGGCTAGACGCAGCCATAACATAGCAATCTGATGCAAAGGAGGCACTATGAGAGCCTGAACGAGTACGATATGACAAAGGTGCATCTAATTTGTTGTCATGCAAAGTCTGCACCAGCCATTTTGGCATAGTTTTTGCCTCCTCAATATCAGCTCTCTCATCAACAAGTGCATCATGTAAATCTGCATCAGAAATGGAATGATCTGCATCATCATATGAAACCTGCAAAGGCTAAGAAGTTGCCTCATTAGGACCAGCACTAGACTGTCCACCTGTAAAAAGAGGCATCAAAGTATCATACATGTCTTTAGAGCTAATAAATGTATCCTTAGTACATGAAAGCAATGGCTGAATAACATCTTCCACAAAGACAACATCACGGCTAACCAGAATGTGTTTAGTCTATGGATGATACAGACGATAGCCTTTACTTTCAGAACTGTACCCAACAAAAATACATTTTACTGCCTTATCATCCAATTTTCTACGATGTTGTTTAGGCACTAGTGCATATGCCAAACAACCAAAAACCCGCAGATGAGCAACAGATGGCTTGCGATCATGCCAAGCCGCATATGGAGTGATAGACTGTAGCGCTTTAGTGGGACACCTGTTAAGTACATATGCTGCGCATATGACAGCCTCAAGCCAGAAACTATGTGGTAAAGCCTAACTCTTGACTATACACCTCGCCATCTCCATGAGTGACCTGTTCTTTCGTTCAGCAACTCCATTCTATTGAGGTGTATACGGCACTGTACACTGGTGTTTTATCCCACGTTCAGCCAGAAATGCATTAAAATCAAAAGACATATATTCCCGCCCTCGATCAGAACGGAGGGTGCCCATTTTACATGCTGATAGATTTTTAGCCAAAACCAAAAACTCTTTGAAGTACAAAAACACTTCGGACTTTGCCTTCAATGGATATACCCATGCATGCCTAGAAAAATCATCAATGAAAGTCACGAAGTAAAGATAGTTTCCAAAAGAAGGTGTCTGCATAGGACCACAGACATCACTATGTACAAGCTGCAATTTCTGCGTAGCCAGAACTGAACCATCTTTTGGAAAGGAGGAACACTGAATTTTGCCCAAAATACAACCTTCACATACATGTTTTCCAGGTGCCTCAAGCTTGGGCAAAGAAGACACCATATCAGATTTCTGCAGGCGTAGTAAACTAGCAAAATTCATATGAACAAAGTGTGCATGCCAAAGCTTTGCATCTGAGATAGCCTGAGAATCATGAACTGCACATGCCGAATCATTCACAGATCTTTCATAGTCTATGAGCTTATATAGCCCACGACATAAAATGCTAGAAGCAATAATAACATCGCCATTTGACAGATCATGAACTGTACATCTGTCATCAACAAATTTCACAACCAAGACAATCTTGGCTAATGCAGAAACTAATGATAGATTCTTCTTGATCCCTAGCACAAATAAAGCATCTGACAAGGTGAAAGAACTACCATTAGCAGTAGTCAGAATGATCTTACCAACTCCCATAACAGGATAAGAGGAGTTGTTGGCGCATGTGAGAATATTCCCTGTAGGGGCAGGCTCAAGTGAAGAGAAGAAACTGCACTGCGAGGTAATATGTTTGGTCGCCCCACTGTCAAAGTACCAAACATCTGAGTCCACTACGGACATGCACTGCTCATGAGAAGATGGGTCAAAACTGCAAACAGTAGTAAATGCCCATTCTTCTTCCTGCACAAGATTTGCAGACTCTATTTTTGGTGTAGAGGCCTCTGCAACAACCATTCCAGCCTCTTTCTTCTTTGCCTCTTTTGCAGCCAGTTTTGGACACTTCTTTATGATATGATCATTCCCGTTACAGTACTTGCAAAACAATTTCTCCTTTTCTGATTTCTTCTCATCTTTATCCTGGTTCTTCGAATGTGCAGCATTTGCAGATTTTTGCTTACTAGTAGAAGAGCTCCATTTTCATTTGCCCTTTTGGCTAGCCAGGAAAGCTTGATCTGCAACACACAAAATGGATCTGTTCTGCCTGGACTGATCTTCCTGCAACAGAACAGAGACTAACTCCTCAAATGATAAGGCATTCGGATTTCCTTTCATCATCAATCGAAGAGTAGAAGCAAAACTCTGATATGAATCAGGAAGACCATTCAAAACGGTCTACACAGATGAGCTATCTGGTATAACCTCATCAGCAAAAATCAGTTGATCCTTCAAATCTTTGATCTTCGTTAGGAAACTTTCCATAGAATCACCTTCATTCATGTGCTCACTCTCCAATTGTTTTCGGAGGTAAGCAACACGAGCCTCATTCCTAGCTTGGTACAATGTGGTAAGTGTATCCCAAGCATCCCTAGCTGCTCTACAAGAGAGAATATGAGGAATAATGGCAGGTTTGACAGACAAAGCTATCAATGCATGTGCCTGGGCATCTCTGCCATCCCAACGAATTTGCTCTGCAATACGTGCAACACAAACAACAGCACGAACAGGAATCTGCAGAATATCATCTTCGACACCATCTTCATCAGCTCCAACACCTATATTTGTAGTACCTGTCGTTACACATGTAACAAGACGTCTTTCAACACCCTGCACAATGTTCCATAATCCTTTTGCAACCAAGACATGTCACATCATATAAGCCCATAATGGGTAGTTGGTACCATCCAACTTATCCTCAACAGCCAACATACGGAATACATCATTGCTTTCAGCCATGGCTGGTGACTAAAATACCTTGATGCAGAAAATTGACTGTATCTCAAAAAGTTGAACAGAACTGCCAAGACGAGTTCTGCTAGACCTGTAGCAGACTTCGAGATGCTTAAACTGGCAAACAGAAACTGGTATATACCTTTGGCACAAAAAGATGAAATAGCCTGCACAAGCGCTGTGATAGTGTGTTCGGAGGCCAAAACGAGCCCAAATCGCGATTTCGGCACCACAGAGCGAAGATGTTTTGATCTCGAAAACACGCTGAGTATGCTCACCAAAATTCGTGTGATTCTAAGACTGCAAACGGAGGAGTGTCGACGGCGCCCTAGATGAAGCGACGACCTACTCTGATACCAATTGTTGGAGATAGATGTCTGCGGAAGCACCTGAACAACACAAGGAAGAAGAAGAAGCTTGGAGCACAAACACACAATAGTGAATGTATTACTAGAGAATGTACAAAGATAAGTACCCCATTTGGGCAATAGGTGTATATACAAGCCGCGGGAAAAAACCCTCCTAAAGAGGGAAAAAAGTGCCCCGGCGGTCCTAGTGTGTTCACACATCACTACCTAAATATATCAACAGAGAGAATCAATCCTTTACTTTATGATGCACTTTATTGGTAGTTCTTTGAATTCAAATTCAAATCCTTGGCTCCAACAAAAAGCTATAAAAGATGAGAAGAAAAGCCCACGTGCATCTCAAGGTTGAGAGATCATATCTGTGTACTTTCATTGAGAGCTCATTCCATAGCTCACTCATTCCACACTTATTAAGAAATGCCTTATTGCCAATGACTTTGTAATTGTACATGATTTAATCAATACATGTTCATTACTTCCTACTCTCATATCTCTATCACACTCTATTAGAATAGTGATCTTGTATGAGCTGGTTCTCAATGTATACTACATCATTTTGCATGATTCAAAGCATGACATCTGCAAACTACTATCTTAATTAGTCCTACAAAGTTTCATTCCTAAAGCTTCATTCGATCGTGAGATATTGATAAATAATTACTTACTGGTTTGTGACTGTCAATGCCCGTAAATGTCAGGATGGATGCCTAACCTACTGAACATATTCTTTGCATATAGTTTATCATTTTAGATGATTCCTCTCATTATTGGTAGCTTGTTAAGCTAATTGAAGTTCCCCAAAAGGAGTTTTATTAATTGCTACTATACTCAGAGAATTGTGTAAAACTATGAGTAGGTGTCTCAACCAAAATAACAAGTTTCGTACATTGGATCATATGCCTATCTATTTGTTTTGATCCTATCATTTGTGCATTATCTTCCAAGAAACCTATATGACCATTTATGCCTATTAGCTAGTCAAGAAGGCCCACACCACTCTCCATCAATCACTTATAGCAAGTGTGAAAAAGGTTTTAGCTACACATTAGGGGAAAAAGTGAGCCCTGCATGGGCATTGTAAGGATTCCTAATTTTTAGGGACTAAAATTAAGATTACAAAGATTATATGGATGAAAAATACCACTAGTGGTTTTCTTGATTAAAATATAGAGAAAAAGGCCACAACTGAATGGTGGGTCGAACAAGATTAAGACCATTAGATCTTGAACGGCTAAGATTGGAAGGCGTGAGCACAACGCAATCATTGTGTGGATAGGTGTAGTAGAGAGAGAAACCAGAAATCGTTGTCACAATAGAGAGAGACCTAAAATCACAATTGATGGGGGCCATTGATTATCCTTCATCTAATGGTCTAGAGTGAAACATGCTGCTCTGAAAATCGGAGGTTCTCACAGCCATTAGATCTCTGCAAAATCCAAGGGGCGTGCATGATTTCTGTTGATCCACATCTTCCCTCTAATCCTAGATGTTGGATCATATGCCTATCTATTTGTTTTGATCCTATCATTTGTGCATTATCTTCCAAGAAACATATATGACCATTTATGCCTATTAGCTAGTCAAGAAGGCCAACAACACTCTCCATCAATCACTTATAGCAGGTGTGAAAAAGGTTTTAGCTACACATTAGGGGAAAAAGTGAGCCCTGCATGGGCATTGTAAGGATTCCTAATTTTTAGGGATTAAAATTAAGATTACAAAGATTATATGGATGAAAAATACCACTAGTAGTTTTCTTGATTAAAATATAGAGAAAAAAAGGCCACAACTGAATGGTGGGTCGAACAAGATTAAGACCATTAGATCTTTGACTATGAACGGCTAAGATTGGAAGCTGTGAGCACACCGCAATCATTGTGTGGATAGGTGCAGTAGAGAGAGAAACCGGAAATCGTTGTCACAATAGAGAGAGACCCAAAATCACAGTTGATGGGGGCCATTGATTATCCTTCATCTAATGGTCTAGAGTGAAACATGCTGCTCCGAAAATCGGAGGTTCTCACAGCCATTAGATCTCTGCAAAATCCAAGGGGCGTGCATGATTTCTGTTGATCCACATCTTCCCTCTAATCCTAGACATCCAACCATTGGCTAATCCAACGGTGAAAAAAAAAATGGCTCCTTTTCATACAACGAGTGATCCTCAACCCTTCAATGGGAAAGCATATCCAATGGTCCGCATTATTTGGCACATCTCTTTTCGCGATTTACATCCAAACCACATGACCTCTAGATGATCCAATGGTTTATCTTCCATACGGCCTTGACTTTTGCAAGATTACACCATTCGTTCGATCATTTGGACCATCGAATGGTTATGATTCAAAGATTTGAATTTGAAACCAATCTACTATCAGAACACACGAATTCATGGTGGTTTTAGAGGCTTTGACTAGCACAAACCAAGGGAAGGCTAGGGCTAGTCTAGTGGATTAAGAAACTAGACTATGCCCACCACCCTCTTCTAATTGGTCCATCACTAATCACCCCTTAATCTAAAAGACCCATGCAGGGTTCATTTTTCCCCTAATGGCCAATTCATAAGGTTTTAGCTACACCAATTCATCTCTTGTGATTATCCACCATCTCCTCCTATATTTTGATGGCAATGCACCATAGTCTGCTCTCCTTCTTGAGAGCTCAAAGATGAAATCCTCATCTTAGAAAACCAAGCTCCAAGTGTTGCACGCGGTAGTCCATATAGAAGCTGTAGAACATGTAGAAAACATAGTAGATAGGGAGCATGAACACATACTTCTCAAATGTTACGAATGGTGTCGAACTTTTTAGTCTATCGCTGACTAGGCCACTATATGATTTATTAAAGAACATATACAAAAGTCTCCTAGTGACCATTTGGACTTTCACATGGACACTACCGATAACATATGTGTTGCTATAACAATTCATATGCAATGTTTTTACAATGTCTTATTAATGACTATAAATCCATCATTTTAATCATCGTCGAAAACACCATATATATAATGGTCTGTGAATGAAGCTTTCAAGGATGATGCAAAAGGGCATCTAGCAATGACATTGTGTAGTGTAAATATTCACTACATGGTTTCAATACTTGTATTGAGGCTTTAAATCGCTATCAAGTGCCATGATACAAAGCTTGAAGGCCCGTGATAGTAGACATTCGAATAAGGGTGTCCCTAATTTTAGACAAGATAACTAGTTTGAACGGCGTAGCCATAAGCTTCATTGATCCCTTTAAAGGGCTGATTTTTAGCATTTCATCACCTAAGTTGTAAGGGGTGTCCAACTATTGATTGACCCCATAGAGGTGAAGGACCCAACCGATTGACATATCACTCAATCAAAGTGTTCAATATCTAGCCTGGAGCATTAGACCACTCAAGTGCTTTACTATTCTAGACATGTTTGGCTCATTGTTGCCTCCTCTCTCCATGTTTTAACTTTAATTTTCAAATTGGCATGGATACA
Source organism: Ceratopteris richardii (assembly GCA_020310875.1). Classification (NCBI taxonomy): domain Eukaryota; kingdom Viridiplantae; phylum Streptophyta; class Polypodiopsida; order Polypodiales; family Pteridaceae; genus Ceratopteris; species Ceratopteris richardii. Next base: position 157,226,819 of record CM035424.1, read on the forward strand.
AGTGGGTGCAGGAAAACAAAATATCTTAGGAGAGTTCTTGCTCTCTTCTGCCCTTTGTAAGCTACATTTTGTATGGACAAGGTTGCATTTTCATGGTCTACCATACGCTTCTAGTTTTAGTGTTATCTACACATAATACATGTATTAAAATGTCCTCTTGGAATGAATCTCTACTTAAACATGCTTCAAACGACTAACCTTTGTCATCTACATTGGTATGGATAATTTTGCATTTTGATGGTCTATTTTGCATCAATCCATTTTGACAATCGACCATGCACTTCAAAAATTTTTAGCCTCGTTACATTTAATTGCTTGCATGCATGCGTGCTATGATATTTTAATCTTAAATTTCAATCATCTAATGTATGTATAAGGACAATGGTTTAACTCAATGCTCATGTCGAGTCCCATTGCACAAGTTCGAGAAGTTAGTGTTGCTTCAATCACCTAATGTATGTATAAGGATAAGGTTTGAACTCAATACTCATGTGAAGTTAGATTGCATAAGTTCAGGCACAAAATCTTGCTTCATGTACAAACAATTTGAATTGCAACCTTGAGACTTAATAGAAAATAGAAGTAGATAAAGATTATTGTATTATATGGATGCTTTAAGTGTTGATCTTACTTTCATGAGGTGAATTGTTTCATTCTCGCACAGTTCTTTCCATAAAATTTTGTTTTACATACATATGTTTTATAATTGAACGCTAATCAATGATAAGTATACATGTTATATCTCTTGAAAGTGACCTTTTTTTTTATACGATTCTAGAGTGTATTTTTATAATATTTTATATTTTTAAAGGAAAGCTCCAACATTTCACCCAAAGTGGAAACTTGGTAGGATTGGTCTTACTATGGATGAATATCAGAAACCATCTAAAGAGGTTCATCTTTGTTCTCTATAATTTTCAAATGCGAGTATTGAGTGTTTGAAAAGTTATCCCAAGATATATGCATTGGTCATCGGAAGCCTTGCAGAAAGCCTTGGATTGAAGATGTCGCAATATTAAATTTTATTTTTAGACTATCATGTTACATTATGTGAGTTTGCATGATGTTTAAAATAGTGCATGTCATGATCTATTCAATTATTTATGGAAAGAATACAAGGTTTGAAAGTGTCCTTGTATTTTAGGATAAGGCTTTTGAGTTCTCTTATTTAGTAAAGGGAAAGACATGAATACGTGCATCCTAAGCATGTGTTTTTTTTTTTTTGGTTTCCCACCATGACCCTATCTACCAAAGTATATCCCAAGAATGTTTTAGTAGATTTTTTTCTTTGAGCCACTCATTTCACAAAAAGATCAACCACACATACCACCTTGTCTCTCTCTCTCTCTCTCTCTCTCTCTCTCTCTCTCTCTCTTATTTCTTTCTCAAGGCAAACAATTTCTTTTACTCTTACTTGAAGTTCCTAGTGAACATTGAGATAAAGTAACACAACAATAAATATTATGTTCTCTTGGGAATATAGGGGGATTTTTACTAATGGTGGTATGATGGGAATGCTAAGAGTAGAATGTGATTGGCAGGATCAAATGATGAATGGTTAAGGTCATGAGGTTAATAATGTTGCTCTGAAGAGAAGAGACTCCATACAAGTTCCCTTGCAACTAAGGCTCAATCTTTAGAGATAATGCTAAGTAGTTTCTTCAATTCAATTTCTCAATTGACGAGGGAAATCCATCACTCACAATATCAAGTCTATGACATTTTGCTATTATCCCTTTGATGAGTGAGGACTAATGCATAGAGATGAGAGGGTCTTGGAAAGAACTTGCTCCTGACCAACCTAAGTAACTCCAAATAGTTTAAGCGGAATCTCTAAGCTTCCTATATATGCATTTATACCACTATGGGACCTTCTAACATGAACCTCAAAACTCTATGTCAAAAGACATAACTCCTAATTAATCTCTAGTAGATATGTATGTTTATATGTACACCTATATTTGTAGTTATGTGTGTGTATATATATATATATATATATATATATATATATATATATATATATATATATATATATATATATATATATATATATATATATATATATATATATATATATATATATGTGTGTGTGTGTGTGTGTGTGTGTATGTATGTATATATATATATATATATATATATATATATATATATATATATATATATATATATATATATATATATATATGTGTGTGTGTGTGTGTGTGTGTGTGTGTTTATGTGTGTGATTATGTATGTATGCTTGTGTACATACATAGGTATGTGTATTTTTATGTGAATGTATGTATATTTGTGTATATATGCGTGTGTATAGATGTACATGTGTATGAATACACGTTTGTAGGTATGTATGTATATATACGTGTAAGTTGTTTTTGTATGTATGTTTGCATGTATGTATGTATGTATAAATGTATATATTAATGTATTTATTTATGAACGTATACATGTAAACATCTATGCATTCATGTACATATGAATGTATATATGTATGTAAATATTTTTGTGAATGTATGAGGCTATGTGATAATGAATGTATGTGTATATGTATGTGCGTATATATGTATGATGAATATCTGTATGTATGAATGCATGTATATAAGCATGTTTGCGAATATATATGTATATATGTGTCTCTGTGTATGTATGTATCTTAATTTTTGTACGTGTTTGTATATCTATGCATGTGTATATTTATGAAAAAGAAAATTTAATGCAAAAGGAATGGAAAATTTATTTACAATAATTTGGCAGAGTCTTGGGTGCGTTCACCTCTTTGACAGACTGAAAATAGAAGAAATTATGTGAGAGAGAGAGAGAGAGAGAAAGACAGTGGTAGGGAGTGAGAAACTGAGGGACCGAGAGAATCTGAACGTTTGCTGACTCACTACTTGAAGATGCTTAGAATGACAAACCAAAATGTGATTCATAATTGCCATATAGACGTTTTCAGGTTTTTGTGGTATACACGTGAGTCTCTAACCTCACATAGATGACATATTCACACATATGTGACATATTTGTATATTTGATGCTATACCAATGCATATGTGGCTTTTTCACAATGTCTTATTAATGAATATAAAACCATCTTTCTTATCATCGTAGAAAACATCATATATATAATGTTTTGCGTATGATGCTTTCCAGAACGACGCAAAAGGGCATCTAGCAATGACATTGTGTAATGTCAATCGTCACTACATGGGCTCAATTCTTGTATTGAGGGTTTAAATGCCTATTAATTGCTACACAAGATAAATAGTCTAAACGGGGTAGCCATAAGCTTCATTGATCCCTTGAAGAGGCTGACTTTTAGCATCTCAGACAAAGTGTCCAATATATAGCCTCGGGAATTCAATCGCTTTGGCTCCTCTCTCCAAGTTTTCAGCTTAATAAAATATCTTAGGAGAGTTCGTGCTCTCTTTTGCCCTTTTTAAGCTACATTGACGGTCTACTATGCGCTTCTATTTTGAAGGTTATCTACACATAGTACTTGTATTAAATTTTCTTCTTCGAAAGCTTTTCCCTTTGTAACCTACACCCGTATAGAAAAGTTTGCATTTTGACGGTCTTCCATGTGCTTAAATTTTGATTCTACATCGGTACATCGGTGTACTATACATCGGTACACCGCTTCGAAAACATTTGCATGCATGCGTGCTACAAAATTTTAATCTTAGATTTCAGTCATCTGATGTATGTATAAGCAAAAGGTTTAAATTAAATGCTGATTTGAAGTCCTATTGCACAAGTTCAAGCACTTAATCTTCCTTCATGTACCAACAATTTGAATTGCAACCTTGAGTCCTAATCGAGAATATATAAGTAGATAAAGATTATTTCTTTTACATTTTCATGCATTATTCTTACTTCCGTGTAGATATAGATGATTCATGTGTTCATATATCATTCCATAAAAGTTTCTTTTACATACATATGGTTTATAATTGAATGTTAATTAATGATAAATATACATTTTATATTTCATGAAAATGATTTTTTATTTCTTATACCCATTCTAGAGAATTCGTTAGACTATTTTATATTCTTCAAAGAAAGTTCCAAACTTCTACCCAAAGTGGAAACTTGGTAGGATTCGTTTTATTATGGATGAATATGAGAAAGCATCTAAAGAGCTACATCTTTGTTCTATATATTTTTCAAATTCAAGTATTGAGAGTTTGAAAAGCCATTTAATTTCTCTTGAAGACCCACTAGAATTGGTTTTCTAGAAGGCATTATAATTTCGTAGCAATTATCCCCCTTAAAAAACATTCTCTAAGATATAGATGAACTATTAATATAACGTACTTTATTAGTGTCAAACAAAAACCATTACTCCACCCAAAACAAAAGGTACTCTTGGAGGTCTACACTATTCATAATTCACCAATTATTCATCAATAACATTTAATAAAGTGGTAGCATTGAAAACTATGTATTAAGAGTCACGTATTTTCACGCTCTTCAAATGTGCAATTAAAGCTTGAACTATTACTCAACTACTATTTCCTAAAGCTCCTATAATTTTGTGAGTGTAAGTTATTCCATCAACATATAATCTATCATTTTCTACATGTGTACTCCTTCTGTTAGGGATCTTGCATTCACACATAGTTTCTAAGCACTCATGCTTTGAATATAGCATGTACATCAATGAAATTCTCCACATCCATATATAGGTGCAAAAAATGACATAAGAGTGGCTTTAGAGTTGGGAGGGATATGCAAATCCTCTACAATAAAGATATCATGGTGAGCACTAGTAATTGTGGAGGGAGCAATCATATAGCAATTACCCAAAAAGTTAAGAACCTCCCCATCTAAAAAAAGTGGTCCAATATTCCATCATCTGCATCGTCTTCTATAATATGTCTGAACTAGAAGATGATCACAAGTAGTTAATGGATAATCTTAACCTGTATCAGACTCTAAAATACGAGATAAAGGATTTTGAAAGACCTTTGTTTGCAATTGATAAACACTTTATCCATGAGGTGTACGAGGGATATTACCATTATTAATAACATTATTGTCATTATCGAATAAAATTTCCTCTATATATACTAAAATGTTTTTAGTTATATTAAAATTCAATATAAATCATTGAAGTTAAGCTATGGAATCGGTTACATACCCAAGCATTAACACATGCACATGGATAAAAATATTTTGTTTGAAATATTTTCCCTTTGTAAATATTAACACATGCACTTTATTGGTAGAGATTTGAATTCCAATTCAAATCCTTGGCTCCAACAAAAAGTTATAAAAGATGAGACGAAGGTTGAGAGATCATATTTGTGTACTTTCAATGAGAAGAGGAGCTTATTACATATCTCAATCATTCCACACTCATTGAGCAATGTCGTATTCCCAATGACTTTGTAATTTTGCATGATGTAATCAATACATGTTCATTACTTCCTACTCTCATATCTCTCTCCCAATCTATCAGAATAGTGATCTTATCTTAGCTAGTTCTAAGTGATCTTATCTTTATCTTCTTAATTATCACACCTTGAAAACTCTTTGAAGTTCCAATCCAACTTAGGAGTGTTTTACTTAAGAAGTCAATATTTTCTCATCTCATGAGTCACTCATGAATGTATTACCAAAACCTTGGCCTAATCTTTAGTAGTTCCAATTGTGGCAAAATCTTTAGTAGTGACTTAAAGCTCTCCATGAAATGTTCAATAAAATGATGAATCACCAAGGTCCTCATGAAAGGTTGGATCTAATAACAACGTTAAGAACCTAGTCTCCATGCAAGGGAGAATGACATATGACTCTTCACCCAACTTGCCATTATATAACTCTTAAAAACTAATTGTGACTTTGAGGGTCAATGAATCCGACATATGAATGTTGAATCTGCACCATTTCTTCTACTCCTTCCAATGGATTCTACAAGTGGTAGTAGTACCAACCACTTGAGTTAAGTTTCTTTGAACTCAAGCTAACTTAAATTTACTTGCATGTATGCTTCTATAAAGCTCTGAAGCTCATGGTGTAAAAGTTTCTCTCTATGCTCCTCATGGGGGTTGAACCCAGGACCCCGTCCCTACCTTGAAACTTTACCACAATCGTTAGGTTTGGAAAGTAAAGAGGATAAATACTGGAACGCACACAGGATTTCTTTTCTCTAACAAAACCTCTTATAAATCGCACACAGGATTTCTTTTCTCTAACAAAACCTCTTATAAATCACAGGAAATCATTACTTTATTTTTCAAGAGCTCAATATATATGCCATTTTTTTGTTTTTTTTTTCTCTCTCTCTCATTTGAATTGATGGAATCTGATAGAGATGTGTAAGTCTATGAGCGCTTAATAATCAAAGCGAACCCAAAACTTTAAAGTGAAATGCCTCCTTTTCTTAATCGGCGTGCTACATATAACATGGATAAATAATATCTCAAGCGGATTGGTTCCCATCTATAACACATCTAGGAATCTTCAATGTGGCTTTCGCTACCAATTGGCTCTTCAATGACATGAGAGTGCCGACCTTCTCTGATAGATCAATCTCACCAATTCTTCTCCATTCAAACGCATTTAGTAGGTTCAACAGCATGAGATGCACATTATTGAGGCCGAAGGCGAGCCCTGGACATGCTGGACGTGCTGATCCAAAGGGAAGAAGCTCAAAATCTTGTCCGCGTACCTCCTTCCAATCCTTTGAATCTCTGCCGATCGCCCACACATTTATGCAAGCTATGGTAGAACGTGGAATGTTGTATCCACAGATTCTACAGCTTTCCGAGACCGTATGTGGCATGAACAAGGGGCTATGGGGTGCAGCCTCATTGTCTCTTTGATAATCGCTCTTAAAAATGGCTGACGAACAATATCTGATTCTTGAACCAGACGTATCTGATTCTTGTTGAGCTTTCTGTAGGATACGTGGATGTGCAAGTAGCTCGGCTATAGCCCATTCAAAAGTTAATGTGGACGAATCAATGCCAGCATCGAACATATTCTTGAAAACAAACATAATAACCAATTAAGAGGGAATAAGGATTCTCTCTCTCTCTCTCGCTCGCTCTCTCTCTCTTTCTCTGTCTCTCTCTCTCTCACACCCACACACACACACACAGACTGAGACATTCAAACCCACAAAATGCATAAGCCAACCAGAGGGACACCAAGAAGATTGCCAGAACACGTTTATATTCGATTAGCAAGTCGTGTTGAAAAAGGCAATGAGAGCTTGGTATGAGGAGTACTAGTACCCCTCATAGTTGTGCACAATTTGGCGCCACAGGGCATACCCCCCAAGCACTGAAATGGGCTGGATCCGAAAACGGGCTGTGACATCCTCCCCCGGCTTGAAGAGCTTGGTGTCCTCAACAAGCGGGTTCGGGTCTTACAAAAAGGTAGGTGTGCTTACAAAATTGGGGAACATTACATGGGGCTTATAGCCAAAAATGGCTTAAGTGTGGCGGTAATATTTTCGTACTAATGGATGGTCGGGCCCAAAGGTGTTGGCCGGAAGCCAATCCGCATCAACTAAGGGGCGGCCTTTGAATTTCGCAAGGAATTGGGGACCTTCACGGGTGTTCCGGTCCCGTAAAATAGCTTTTGCCATGAACTGGTTCTCGTCGTCGTGCAACAGCGGGATCTCGCCTCCGTACTTTGAGTCGGGTCTTAACCGCTTGAGGAGGCTAACATGAAAGGCATTGTGAAATTGCTAAGATCATGCTAAGATTCTTTAAAGACAAAAAATAGTTTCCACCTTCGATCTTAATTCAGTGAGTATCCTTAATCCATTTCACTTCTTAGGTATATCTAGATTCTTTATCTTCTTAATTATCACACCTTGAAAAACGCTTTGAAGTTTCAATCCAACTCAGGAGTCTTTTACTTAAGAAGTCAATATTTTCTCATCTCATGATTCACTCATGAATGTATTACCAAAACCTTGGCCTAATCTTTAGTAGTTCCAATTGTGGCAAAATCTTTAGTAGTGACTCAAAGCTCTCCATGAAATGTTAAATAAAATGATGAATCACCAAGGTCCTCATGAAAGGTAGTTTCCATGCAAGGGAGAATGACATATGACTCTTCACCCAACTTGCCATTATATAACTCTTAAAAACTAATTGTGACTTTGAGGGTCAATGAATCCGACATATGAATGTTGGCTCTGCACAGTTTCTTCTACTCCTTCCAATGGATTCTATGAGTGGTAGTAGTACCAACCACTAGAGTTAAGTTTCTTTGAACTCAAGCTAACTTAAATTTACTTGCATGTATGCTTCTATAAAGCTCTAAAGCTCATGGTGTGAAAGTTTCTCTCTATACTCCTCATGGGGGTTGAACCCAAGACCCGGTCTTCCCTTCCTTGAAACTTTACCACAATCGTTAGGTTTGGAACGTAAAGAGGATAAATACTGGAACGCACACAGGGATTTCTTTTCTCTAACAAAACCTGTTATAAATCACAGAAAATTATTACTTTATTTTTCAAGATCTCAATATATATGCCATTTTTTTGTTTTTCTCTCTCTCTCTCATTTGAATTGATGGAAGAGATGTGTAAGTCTATGAGCGCTTAATAACCAAAGCGAACCCAAAACTTTAAAGTGAAATGCCTCCTTTTCTAAATCGGCGTGCTACATATAACATGGATAAATAATATCTCAAGCGGATTGGTTCCCATCTATAACACATCTAGGAATCTTCAATGTCGCTTTCGCTACCAAATGGCTCTTCAATGACATGAGAGTGCCGACCTTCTCTGATAGATCAATCTCACCAATTCTTCTCCATTCAAAAGCATTAAGTAGGTTCGACAGCATGAGATGCACATTATTGAGGCCAAAGGCGAGCCCTGGACATGCTAGACTTGCTGATCCAAAGGGAAGAAGCTCAAAATCTTGTCCGCGTACCTCCATATTTGAATCCAATAATCTCTCGGGGCAGAAGCGTAGTGGATCCTTCCAAACCTTTGAATCTCTGCCCATCGCCCACACATTTATGCAGGCTACGGTAGAACGTGGAATGTTGTATCCACAGATTCTACAGCTTTCCGACACCGTATGTGGCATGAACAGAGGGGCTATGGGGTGCAGCCTCATTGTCTCTTTGATAATCGCTCTTAAATATGGCAGACGAACAATATCTGATTCTTGAACCAGACGTATCGCTCCCACAACTTCCTCTAGCTCTTGTTGAGCTTTCTGTAGGATACGTGGATGTGCAAGTAGCTCGGCTATAGCCCATTCAACAGTTAATGTGGACGAATCAATGCAAGCATCGAACATATTCTTGAAAACAAACATAATAACCGATTAGGAGGGAATAAGGATTCTCTCTCTCGCTCTCTCTCTCTCTCTCTCTCTCTCTCTCTCTCTCTCTCACACACACACACACACACACCCACACACACACACCCTCTAATCAGAATTATTCGTCAAAAGACATCAGTGTCTTGATGATGATGAGCTCTAAGACATCGGTGGCTTGATCTCTCTGAACATAAGGCAGACTTTTTCTTAGGTACTTCCATGCTGTGTGGGAGAGATGTACATCTTTTAGACCTTCTTCTTATCATTATTCTGCTAATTGGACAGTCTAACTCGCTTAATATCCACAATATGCATGTGCAAGTAACGGAGATCAGCCTGTAAGAGATGTCTTACTCAAAGGTTACACTCCTGAAAATTTCGATGTTACCTGCAGAGGTTGCTCTACTTAAGAACGCTGTCAGCAAATGAAACAGAAGCTCCAGATATATTACCGTCAGAACGGCCTTGATGGCTAGATCACTTAATTCTAGGTCGTCCTTCGCCGAAGCAGTCAGGGAGAACATCAAGGAAATCAGAATCCTTGATTTCACTCCCTCTGGTTAGCCTCGTTCTCCTTCGGTCGTCAATAATTTGCTGCCACATCGATTTTATCTTCGTACTGATCGCTTTGGCTCGCTTCGCACCTTGCAGATCCATCCAAGCTAGGCATGGCTTATAATCGCCAATATTCTGCACGCCCAGGAGGTTAATACTGTCGATCAGGAGATTCTGCAAGCTGCTCGAATGATCGTTTTGGGACGGAGACCGCAAGTCCTTCGCCCTTCTGCTAATAGCTATTCTCGAAATGATGCTAAACGTGGCGTCATACAGTTCTTTGCGGATGTGGACACAGGCTGCGTTATCTGCCACCACCTGGAGCAGAGTGCGGATCTCGTCATTTATAATAGGTTGAAAAAAATGGAATGGCTTTGCCGAGAAGAGTTCTGCGGTACGAAGCCGGTGGTGGAATTTGAAATATAGACCGGGCGGAGCCGAGAGCAGTTCCTCCCGTTCAAAGGAAACAACGGGAACCGTAGGAGAGCAAGAAATGTGAGAACGCATCTTCGATATCAGCCGAGCCGCGGCAGGCGATGAGGCGACGAGAACAGGCACGTTGCCAAAACGCAGAAACATAAGGCTTTCATATCGTCTGCTTAAATCTGATAAAGAGCGAACTGGTCTGGTTCCCAGGAGATGGAGATGACCAATGATTGGTAGACCAGGAGGGCTGGGTGGAAGATTCATTCGAGCTTTGCGGATGAGAATGGTCGCGACGAACATGCCGAGCAGCACCGGCGGAACGATGGTGAGAAGGCAAGGGCGCATGCTGGTATAGCCAGCAACCGCAATGGTTTTACACTGCATAGTAATTAAGTAATTAGTAGTCGCGTACCTTTCTTGAATTCCAGTACCCTACAGTGGTGCTGGATGATCACTGTCTATCGTAATGGGGTTTGGGAGCTGCGTTTAAGGACTCACATTGTGCCATATATATATATATATATATATATATATATATATATATATATATATATATAATATATATATAGTATATATATATGTATGATGATAAGATATTTTAGAGTCCGAGACGGCTTTACATTATCCATTACCAATGCATTGATGCATGATAGACCGATGTAAAATCGAAAATTCAAGCACATGGAAGACCGTCAAAATGCAAACTTGTCCATACCAATGTAGGTTACAAAGGGAAAAGCTTTAGAAGAAGACATGTTAATACATGTACTATGTGTAGATAACCTTCAAAGTAGATCCGCATGGTAGACCATCAAAATGCAACTTTGTCCATACCAATGTAGCTTCCAAAGGGTAGAAAGGAGCAAAAACTCTCATAAGATATTTTGTGTCCATGCCAATGTGAGAATTAAACTTAACACATGGAGAGAGGGGCCAATAGTGAGCCAGACATATTTAAAATAGCAAAGCACTTGAGCGATCTAACTCTCGATGCTAGCCCTTTATGGGCTCAATCCATGCAAATAATAGTTGGACACCCTTACCACTTAGGAAAAGAGATGCTAAAAATCAGCCCTTTCAGAGGATTAAAAGAGCTTATGGCTACCCCATTCAAACTAGTTATCTTGTCCCAAATCAGGGACACCCTTTTCAAATGTGTATCATCACGGGCCTTCAAGCTTTGCATCGTAGCAGTTAATAGGCATTTAAAGACTCAATACACGAATTGAGTCCATATAGTGACTATTCACACTACACGATGTCATTTCTAGATGCCCTTTTGCATCTTCGTGGAAAGCATCATTCGTAGACCATTTTACATATGGTGTTTTCTACGACGATCACAATGATGGTTTTATAGTCATTGATAAGACGTTGTAAAAACGCCACATATGCATTGTTGTAGCATCACATATACAAATGTGTCTCATATCTGTGGATATGCCATCTATGTGTGGTTACAAACTCACGTGTATACCACAAAAACCAGCAAATCTATATGGCAATTATAAATCACATCCACAATAGTTATACTCCTAAAATTATAAAAACAAAACATATCTCATTTTGGTTAATCATTATAAACATGTTTAAGTAGGGAGTGAGCAAACGTTCAAATCCTATCTCTCTCTCTCTCTTTCTCATTCCCTCTCCCTGTCTCTCTCTCTCTCTCTCTCCCTCCAACTTCATTTCTTCTATTTTCAGCTTGTCAAAGAAGCTAACGGAGCCAAGAGTATGCCAACTTATTGATAATAAATTATTTAGCTTTTTTTACATTGTAAATTTGGTTTTCATAAATATGCACATGCATAGCTACACAGTACATGCATAAATTAACATACATATATACACACACAGATATACATAACTATTCGGAAACATGCATTCATACATACATATATTCCTTATACATGCATGCATACATACATACATACATACAAAGATATATACATACATTCACAAGTAAATACATGCATAAAATACATTGATACATATATACATGCATATATACAAACATACACAAACAACATACATGCAACAACAATACACAAACAACATACATGCATATATACATACATACCTACAACATGTATTCATTCACATATAGATCTATACATATGTATATATACACAAAACATACATACATTCACACATAAATACAAATACCTATGTATGTACATTATCATACACACATAGGTACAAAAACAAACATATGCACATACATAAACACACACACACAGATAGACACACATGGATACACTACAACATATGAGGGGCATACTGACATTGTCCATAACGAGGGTCATGCTTCAACATCCGTATGACTATTGAAAATGCTTGAAAACCATGGAGGCAATATCAACAATCATTTAATCATTTGTATACGCATTGAAAATCTACAGTGGATATGTGCATAAAAAATCTACGGCATCCTAATGAGCACTGGTATACATGTCAGTATTTTGCTGCAAATTATATACACTCATATGGATGATAATAAGGATGGAACATTTTGACTCGACCCGAGATAAAAAAATTGACATTTTCTCACATTTTGTATCGAACTCTCATACTATCGAGTTTGCATGCACGAGCTACATTCTGAGCATATTGTGTACAAACATCTCTCTCTCTCTCTACAGACACCTCTCTCTTTCTCTAGATATAGAATTTTGGTAAGTATCACACATACTCTAGCAGCTGTCTCTTTCTTTGTGTTTTCCCTTTTCTAATTTCTCTTCTCCTTAGTTTTGCAAGAGCTTTTTGGCATCATTTCTTTGGAATTCGATGAAGGACAACATTAAGTGGACTTTGATGAGAATGATCCAACCAATTACATCCATGTAAGTGATTGTTATTTTTATTGACATAGAGTGAGAAAG
>CM035424.1:157244974-157262474 GCA_020310875.1 Ceratopteris richardii
AGGTGAAGGACCCAACCAATTGACATATCACTCAATCAAAGTGTGCAATATCTAGCCTGGACCATTAGACCACTCAAGTGCTTTACAATTCTAGACATGTTTGGCTCATTGTTGCCTCCTCTCTCCATGTTTTAACTTTAATTTTTAAATTGGCATGGATACAAGTGGGTACATGAAAACAAAATATCTTATGAGAGTTCTTGCTCTCTTCTGCCCTTTGTAAGCTACATTTTGTATGGACAAGGTTGCATTTTCATGGTCTACCATACGCTTCTAGTTTTAGTGTTATCTACACATAATACATGTATTAAAATGTCCTCTTGGAATGAATCTCTACTTAAACATGCTTCAAACGACTAACCTTTGTCATCTACATTTGTATGGACAATTTTGCATTTTGATGGTCTATTTTGCATCAATCCATTTTGACAATCGACCATGCACTTCAGAAACTTTTAGCCTCGTTACATTTAATTGGTTGCATGCATGCGTGCTATGAAATTTTAATCTTAAATTTCAATCATCTAATGTATGTATAAGGACAACGGTTTAACTCAATGCTCATGTCGAGTCCCACTGCACAAGTTCGAGAAGTATAAGGATAAGGTTTTAACTCAATACTCATGTGAAGTTATATTGCATAAGTTCAGGCACAAAATCTTGCTTCATGTACAAACAATTTGAATTGCAACCTTGAGTCTTAATACAAAGTAGAAGTAGATAAAGATTATTGTATTATATGGATGCTTTAAGTGTTGATCTTACTTTCATGAGGTGAATTGTTTCATTCTCGCACAGTTCTTTCCATAAAGTTTTGTTTTACATACATATGTTTTATAATTGAACGTTAATCAATGATAAGTATACATGTTATATCTCTTGAAAGTGACCTTTTATTTTTATACGATTCCAGAGCGTATTTTTATAATATTTTATATTTTTCAAGGAAAGTTCCAAAATTTCACCCAAAGTGGAAACTTGGTAGGATTGGTTTTATTATGGATGAATATCAGAAACCATCTAAAGAGGTACATCTTTGTTCTCTATAATTTTCAAATGCGAGTATTGAGTGTTTGAAAAGTCATCCCAAGGTATATGCCTTGGTCATCGGAAGCCTTGCAGAAAGCCTTGGATTGAAGATGTTGCAATATTAAATTTTATTTTTAGACTATCATGTTACATTATGTGAGATTGCATGATGTTCAAAATAGTGCATGGCATGATCTATTCAATTATTTATGTGAAGAATACAAGGTTTGAAAGTGTCCTTGTATTTTAGGATAAGGCTTTTGAGTTCTCTTATTTGGTAAAGAGAAAGACATGAATACGCGCATCCTAAGCATGTGTTTTTTTTTTTGGTTTCCCACCATGACCCTATCTACCAAAGTATATCCCAAGAATGTTTTAGTAGATTTTTTGCTTTGAGCCACTCATTTCACAAAAAGACCAACCACACATACCACCTTCTCTCTCTCTCTCATTTCTTTCTCAAGGCAAACAATTTCTTTTACTCTTACTTGAAGTTCCTAGTGAACATTGAGATAAAGTAACCAAACAATAAATATTATGTTCTCTTGGGAATATCCGGGGATTTTTACTAATGGTTGTATGATGGGAATGCTAAGAGTAGAATGTGATTGGGAGGATCAAATGATGAATGGTTAAGGTCATGAGGTTAATAATGTTGCTCTGAAGAGAAGAGACTCCCTTGCAACTAAGGCTTAATCTTTAGAGATCATGCTAAGTAGTTTCTTCAATTCAATTTTTCAATTGACGAGGGAAATCCATCACCCATAATATCAGGTCTATGACATTTTGCTATTATCCCTTTGATGAGTGAGGACTAATGCATAGAGATGAGAGGGTCTTGGCAAGAACTTGCTCCTGACCAACCTAAGTAACTCCAAATAGCTTAAGCGGAATCTCTAAGCTTCCAATATATGCATACCACTATGGTACCTTCTAACATGAACCTCAAAACTCTATGTAAAAAAAGAGATAACTCCTAATTAATCTGTGTGTTTATGTATGGATGCTTGTGTACATACATAGGTATGTGTATTTGTATGTGAATGTATGTATATTTGTGTATATATGCGTGTGTATAGATGTACATGTGTATGAATACACGTTTGTAGATATGTATGTATATATACGTGTAAGTTGTTTTTGTATGTATGTTTGCATGTATGTATGTTTGCATGTATGTATGTATGTATAAATGGATATATGAATGTATTTTTTTATGAACGTATACATGTAAATATCTATGCATTCATGTACATATGAATGTACGTATGTATGTAAATATTTTTGTGAATGTATGAAGCTATGTGATAATGAATGTATGTGTATATGTATGTGCGTATGTATGTATGTTGAATATATGTATGTATGAATGCATGTATATAAGCATGTTTGCGAATATATATGTATATATGTGTCTCTGTGTATGTATGTATCTTAATTTATGTACGTGTTTGTATATCTATGCATGTGTACATTTATGAAAGAGAAAATTTAATGCAAAAGGAATGGAAAATTTATTTACAATAAGTTGACAGACTGAAAATAGAAGGAATTATGTGAGAGAGAGAGAGAAAGAGAAAGAGGGAGTGAGAAACTGAGGAACAGAGAGGATCTGAACGTTTGCTGACTCACTACTTGAAGATGCTTAGAATGACGAACCAAAATGTGATTCATAATTGCCATATAGACGTTTTCAGGTTTTTGTGGTATACACGTGAGTCTCTAACCTCACATATATGACATATTCACACATATGTGACATATTTGTATATGTGATGCTATACCAATGCATATGTGGCTTTTTCACAATGTCTTATTAATGAATATAAAACCATCTTTTTTTATCATCGTAGAAAACATCATATGTAATAATGTTTTGCGTATGATGCTTCCCAGAACGACGCAAAAGGGCTCAATTCTTGTATTGACGGCCTCTGATGGTGGACATTCGAAAAGAATGTCCCTAATTTTAGACAAGATAAATAGTCAAAACGGGGTAGCCATAAGCTTCATTGATCCCTTGAGGAGGCTGACTTTTAGCATCTCATCACCTAAGTGGTAAGGGCTGTCCAACTGTTGTTTGTATGGATTGAGATGTCCCTCAGACAAAGTGTGCAATATATAGCCTCGAGACTTCAATCGCTTTGGCTCCTCTCTCCATGTTTTCAGCTTAACAAAATATCTTAGGAGAGTTCGTGCTCTCTTCTGCCCTTTTTAAGCTACATTGACGCTCTACTATGCGCTTATATTTTGAAGGTTATCTACACATAGTACCTGTATTAAAATCTCTTCTTTGAAAGCTTTTCCCTTTGTAACCTACATCGGTACAGAAAAGTTTGCATTTTGACGGTCTTCCATGTGCTTAAATTTTGATTCTACATCGGTACATCGGTGTACTATACATCGGTACATCGCTTCGAAAACATTTGCATGCATGCGTGCTACAAAATTTTAATCTTAGATTTCAGTCATCTGATGTATGTATAAGCAAAAGGGTTAAATTCAATGCTGATTTGAAGTCCTATTGCACAAGTTCAAGCACTTAATCTTCCTTCATGTACCAACAATTTGAATTGCAACCTTGAGTCCTAATCGAGAATATAACTAGATAAATATTATTTCTTTTACATTTTCATGCATTATTCTTACTTCCATGTAGATATAGATGATTCATGTGTTCATATATCATTCCATAAAAGTTTCTTTTACATACATATGGTTTATAATTCAATGTTAATTATTGATAAATACACATTTTATATTTCATGAAAATGATTTTTTATTTCTTATACCCAGTCCAGAGAATTTTTTAGAATATTTTATATTCTTCAAAGAAAGTTCCGAACTTCTACCCAAAGTGGAAACTTGGTAGGATTCGTTTTATTATGGATGAATATGAGAAACCATCTAAAGAGCTACATCTTTGTTCTGTATATTTTTCAAATTCAAGTATTGAGAGTTTGAAAAGCCATTTAATTTCTCTTGAAGACCCACTAGAATTGGTTTTCTAGAAGGCATTATAATTTCATAGAAATTATCCCCCTTAAAAACCATTCTCTAAAATATAGATGAACTATTAATATAACGTACTTTATTAGTGTCAAACAGAAAACATTACTCCATCCAAAACAAAAGGTACTCTTGGAGGTCTACACCATTCATAATTCACCAATTATTCATCAATAACAATTAATAAAGTGGTAGCATTGAAAACTATGTATTAAGATTCACGTATTTTCACGCTCTTCAAATGTGCAATTAAAGCTTGAACTATTACTTAACTACTATTTCTTAAAGCTCCTATAATTTTGTGAGTGTAAGTTTTTCCATCAACATTTAATCTATCATTTTCTACATGTGTACTCCTTCTATTAGGGATCTTGCATTCACACATAGTTTCTAAGCACTCATGCTTTGAATATAGCATGTACATCAATGAAAATCTCCCCATCCATATATAGGTGCAAAAAATGACATAAGAGTGGCTTTAGAGTTGGGAGGGATATGAAAATCCTCTACAATAAAGACATCATGATGAGCACTAGTAATTGTGGAGGGAGCAATCATATAGCAATTACCCAAAAAGTTAAGAACCTCCCCATCTAAAAAAAGTGGTCCAATATGCCATCATCTGCATCGTCTTCTATAATATGTCTGAACTAGAGGATGATCTCAAGTAGTTAATTGATAATCTTAACCCGTATTAGACTCTAAAATACGAGATAAAGGATTTTGAAAGACCTTTGTTTGCAATCGATAAACACTTTATCCATGAGGTGTACGAGGCATATTACCATTATTAATAACATTATTAATAAGAGAATCATCATTATCGAATAAAATTTCCTCTATATATACTAAATGTTTTTAGTTATATTAGAATGCAATATAAATCGTTGAAGTTAAGCTATGGAATCGGTTACATACCCAAGCATTAACACATGCACATGTATAAAAATATTTTGTTTGAAATATTTTCCCTTTGTAAATATTAACACATGCACTTTATTGGTAGAGATTTGAATTCCAATTCAAATCCTTGGCTCCAACAAAAAGTTATAAAAGATGAGACGAAAATATTGTGTGCATCTCAAGGTTGAGAGATCATATTTGTGTACTTTCAATGAGAAGAGGAGCTTATTACATATCTCAATCATTCCACACTCATTGAGCAATGCCGTATTGCCAATGACTTTGTAATTTTGCATGATTTAATCAATACATGTTCATTACTTCCTACTCTCATATCTCTCTCCCAATCTATCAGAATAGTGATCTTATCTTAGCTAGTTCTCAGTGTATAGTGCCTCATTTTGCATGATTCAAAGCATGAAATCTTCATCATACTATCTAGTTTATTCCTACAAATTTTGATTACTAAAGCTTCACTCGATCATCATATATTGATCAAACATTACTCACTAGTTTGTGATTGTCAATGCCCGTAAAAGTCGAGATGGATGCTTAACTTGCTAAACATATTTCTCTGCATATAGTTTATCAATTTAGATCATTCCACTCATGATTGGTAGCTTTTAAAGCTAATTGAAGGTCCCCAAAAGGAATTTTATTAATGGTGTTTGAACTCAAAGAATTGCGTAAAACTCTCAGTAGGTGGCTCAACCAAAATAGGAAGTTTTGTACATTGGATGATATGCCTATCTATCTATTTTGATCCTATCATTTGTGCATCTTCTTCCAAGCAACATATATGATCATTAAGCTTATTATCTATTAAAGAAGGCCTAGAGTGCTCTCCAGCCATCACTTATAGCAGGTGTGAAGCAGGTTTTAGCTACACCAACTGATCTCTTGTGATTATCCACCATCTTCTTAAATAGTATTATCAGAGCAAGCACAATCAAGATTGGAGATGGTTTTCCATCCTTCATTGACAAATTGGATAAGAACAACTACTATCCATGGTCCCTAAGGATGCAAGCATACCTTCAAGGGAGAATCTTATATGAATACATCTTAGGAGATGAAGACATGCCAATCTTCAGGAGCAAGAGTCAACCAATAAGGGAAGAGCAAGAGAGGCTAACCACATGGTGTGCAAAGGATGCTCTTGCAAGGTCATATACTAAGCTCAATCACTTATTACATGTTACCACATGTTTGAAATTGTAAAAACTCCCAAGAGACCTGAGAAGTGCTTTCATCATAAGTCTCCTCCAACATAAGAGCAAAGACGAAACAATCATGGATGGAATTCAAGACTCTCAAGAAGCAATCAAAGCAAGGAGTGGCAGACTATGTCACCAAAATGAAAGATGTTGCAGACCAACTTAAAATCATTGGAGAAGAGATAGAGGAAGAGCACATATTGAGGCACATCATTAATGGAATAAAAGTTGATTACAAGTGGGAAGCCTTCACCACTACAATGGATCTCTCCATGAATATGCAGATACCTGATCTCAACACCTTGATGGGAAAAATCTTCACCCATGAAGCAAAGCTCAACATAAATGATGACAACTCAAGAGGTAATCAATCTTCTACCCACTAAACAGATAAGAATAAAGCTAAGGATAAAGGTAAAAGTAAGAAACAAGATGAAGAGGCTAGTACCGCTCAAGATAATTATGGAGCAAGAGGAGGAGGTGCTAGAGGTACGGGGAGACCCTACAATAGTTCATCATGCAACATATGTGGTCTCAACAACCACTCTAAAAAAGGATGCTACAAAAATATAAGGAAGCAAAGGGGAAGAGACTTCCATAGAGGAAGCTATGGAAAAACTAGAGACAGGTACAACAATGGTGGAGGCAAGTACATCCACAACTTCAATCAAGGTTACAACAACAACTATCAAGGAGGCTTTAGAGGAAGAAGGGACTTTCACAACTACACCAAAGATCAAGATGATTTTGTGCTCATTATGAACATGACATCCAAGCAACCTAAAGATGATGATAAAAACTCTTCACATTGAATTAGGTTCTTCCAATCATGTGGCAGGGAATGTAGCACTATTTTCTAATCTTGAAGAACCAAAGGGGAAGCATGAGGTAAAAACAGGTGATGACACTAAACATTGAGTCTAGCAAATTGTAAATGTCAAGTCATTTGACGATAGTATCAACCTTTTGAGCATAGTTCTGTATGTGCCTACTCCAACAAAAAACCTAATCAGTGCTCGGTAGATTGTAGAGAAAGGTCTACAAGTTAGTTCACTAAGCATGGAGCATATGTGGAAGACCCCCAACAAGGATTCAAAAGGATAGCCAAAGGTGAGAATTCAGGTAGATTGTGTACTTTTGAAATTGAAGACACAAGGAACATAGCACTATTCAATTATAGAGACCAAACCCTATCTGAGTTGGAAATATGGCACAAGAGGCTAAGGCACATATGAGAGAGAACTCTAAAGATAATTTGTAGTAATCAAAGTGTGCTTGGCATACCCAATGTCACCAAGCAGCACATGATTTACAAATGTGGAGATTGCCAATTTGGCAAAGTTCATAGGCAACCATTCAATAAGAAAGGATACATCCATGTAGATTTTTTGGAGCTTGTACACACTGATGTATGGGGTCCTAGCAAAGATACATCATGTCAAGTTCAAGGTACTATGTCTCTTTTATTGATGATTATAGTAGGTGGACAATTCTCTATTTCATGAAGCATAAGAATGAGGTGATTTCATGTTTCAAGAAGTATCTAGCACTAGTTGAAAAGCAAATAGCAATGAGCTTGAAGAGATTAAGGTCTTATGGAGGTTGTGAGTACTTTTCACATAGTTTTGATATATATATATAGGATAGAGGCATAAAGAGGGAAGTAACAACTAGGTATACTCCCAAATTGAATGCAGCGGCAAAGAGAAGGAACATGTTGATTGTAGTAGCTAGGCCTATGTTAAATGAGAAAAAATTGCTTTATTATTTATGGGTAGAGGTTGTATTGATAGCCACCTATTGGTTAACAAGCTTCCATCCAAGTCATTGGATTGTATGACACCATATGAATCTTGGAATGGTAGGAAACCCTCATTCAATTGCAAGATATTTGGGTGCATTGCCTATGCACACATCCCATCACAAATCAGAGGGAAACTTGACTGTAAGGCTGCAAAATACATATTTATTGGGTATGATCAAAATCAAAAGGGATATAGACTATACAATCCCACTAACAAAGCATTCATAGTTAGTAGGGATGTAGTATTTGATTAGAATAATTCATGGTTTGAAGATGATTGCAGGAAAGTCAAATTACAATATGATTTGAAGAATGATTTTCCAACCCTAACTCAAGACGATCAACACCAAGGATAGGACATCAACTCAGAAGATGAGGAGCATATTGACTACAAAGCTTGGAAGTCAAGAGGCAAGTTGAAATACAAGGAGCTAGAGGATCTACCCGAGCATACCAATCAAGCTTTAAGGAGATCACAAAGAAAAAGTAAGAAGGCCATAAGGCATCGATATGATACGTCCTTAGTCACAAGGCACTTTGTATACATTACTAAAGATTCAATGGTAGAGGAACCTTCTTCATTTGAAGAGGCCAAGAAGAAGAAAGAGTGGAGAGAAGCCTTGCAGGAGGAAGTGGAAGCATTGCAAGAACACCACACTTGGGACCTACTTCCAAAGAAACTAGATATGAAGGTAATTGGTTCACTGTGGATATAAAAAGTTAAAAGGAACACTAATGGTTCTATAAACATGTATAAGGCAAGACTAGTGGCAAAGGGATTTTCCCAAACACATGGAGTAGATTATGAAGAAACATTTTCACCTGTGGCAAAGATGCCAACATTGAGGGTATTGGTAAGTCTTGCTACATCCAAAAATTGGAATTTATATCAATTACATGTTAAAAATGCATTTTAAAATTTTTCAATATCAGAAGAAGTATATATGGCATAACCGCCATCTTTTGAAGATGAAGAAAAAGCAGGATATGTGTGCAAGCTTAGAGAAGCACTCTATGGTCTAAACAAAGCTCCTAGAGCTTAGAACCATAGACTTGTTACCTATTTGCACGATCAAGGCTTTGTGGCAAGCAAGGCTGAATATTCTTTATTTGTGAAGAAGAATAAATCACACATCATCTACTTGTCTGTCCATGTAGATGATATCATTATTACAACTAATGCTTTTGATGGTATCAAGCAGGTCGTGGCTCAACTCATGAAGGAATTCAAAATCAGTGATCTAGGGTTGTTAACTTGTTTCCAGGGCTTAGAACTTTTGTATACAGATTTAGGTATTCCTATGGAGATCAATCATAAGTTAAGTTCACATGAAGGTGAACCACTTGAAGATATTACATGTTACCAACAACTTGTGGGTAGTCCTAATTATGCTACTTTGACAAGAGTGGATATTGCATATGCTATGAGTACATTGACTCAACTCATGCATGTACCAAGGAAGCCGCATATGCAAGTTGCAAAGGGGGTGCTTAAGTATCTCAAGGGTACAATGAATGAGGGGTTATTCTATCCCTTCACCTCTGACATAGATATAAAGTTATATTCTGATGCAGATTGGCCAAGCTCCAAGGATGATAGGAGGAGCACTTCAGGGTACCTATCTTTTGCAGGTTCAAAGCTCATATCATGGTCATCCAAGAAGCAACCAACTGTGGCTTTATCTTCCATAGAAGCAAAATATAGAGGTTTGGCAAATGCAACTCAGGAAGCTATGTGGTTCAAGGAATTGTATGAAAATTTGGAGAGATATTCCTACACTTCAATTACTTTTGGAGATAACACTAGCTCACTTCAGTTGGTTGCTAATCCTATGTACCATGCTAGGACTAAGCACATTGAGGCTCATTATCATTATGTTAGAGAGAAATTACTTAGCAAGGATATCCAATCATCCTATGTAACAACTTATTTGCAATGTGCAGATTTACTTACCAAGGCATTGGATGCAACAAAGATGAATAGGTTCAAATTGATGATTGGACTATAAGAGATCAAGGATCAATGAAGATGAAGCATGTTAGGCTTGAGGGGGATCTATTGGTGCAATTAATCACAAGACTACACACTTGATCACTTCACATAAGATTGATGTATTAGCATATCACTTGGGAAGCTTCATATGTACAACCTCGTGTAACATTGAGCTATAATTAGTCATTGTAAAAGTGAAGCAAACCCACAAGGAGTTAGGAAGAATAGAATCTTGTAATTTTTGGTAGTTGATTCATGAGAGAATCAATCCTATACTTTACGATGCACTTTATTGGTAGATATTTGAATTCAATTCAAATCCTTGGCTCCAACAAAAATTTATAAAAGATGAGAAGAAAAGCTCACGTGCATCTCGAGGTTGAGACATCATATCTGTGTACTTTCATTGACAGCTTATTCCATACTTCACTCATTCCACACTCATTGAGCAATGGCTTATTGCCAATGACCTTGTAATTTTACATTATTTAATGAAAACATGTTCATTACTTCCTACTCTCATATCTCTGTCACACTAGATTAGAACACTCATCTTGTCTGAGCTGGTTCTCAATATATATTGCATCAATTTGCATGATTCAAACCATAACATCTTCAATATACTATCTACTTTAGTCCTACAAATTTTCATTCCTAAATATTCACTTGATCGTTAGATATTGATAAAAACTTACTCACTAGTTTGTCACTATCAATGCTCGTAAAAGTCAGGATGGATGCTTAACCTGCTCAACATATTTCTTTACATATAGTTTTTCGTTTTAGATGATTACACTCATGATTTGTAGCTTGTTAATCTAGTTGAAGTTCCCCAAAAGGAGTTTTATTAATTGCTACTATACTCAGAGAATTGTGTGTAAAACTCTGAGTAGGTGTCTTAACCAAAATAACAAGTTTTGTACATTGGATCATATGCCTATTTATCTGTTTTGATCCTATCATTTGTGCATCATTTTCCAAGAAATATATATGATCATCTATGCCTATTAGCTAGTCAAGAAGGCCCACAACACTCTCTAGCCATCACTTATAGTAGGTGTGAAGCAGGTTTTAGCTACGCCAACTCATCTCTTCTGATTTTCCACCATCTCCTCCTATATTTTGATGGTGATGCACCATAGTCTGCTCTCCTTCTTGAGAGCTGAAAGATGAAATCCTCATAGTAGAAAACCAAGATCCAATGGTTGCATGCGGAACTCCGCATCGACGCTGCCGAACATGTAGAAAACATAGTGGATAAGGAGCATGAACACATACTTCTCAGATGTTACAAATGCGGTCAAACTTTTTAGTCTCTTGCTGACCAGGCCACTATATGATTTATCAAAGAACATATACAAAAGTCTCCAAGTGGCCATTTCGACTTTCACATGGACACTACTGATAACATATGTGATGCTATAAAAATGAATATGCAATGTTTTTACAATGTCTTATTAATGACTATAAATCCATCATTTTAATCATCATAGAAAACAACATGTATATAATTGTCTCTGTATGATGCTTTCAAGGATGATCCAAAAGGGCATCTAACAATGACATTCTATAGTGTCCATATTCACTACATGGTTTCAATACTTGTATTGAGGCTTTAAATTCCTATTAAGTGCCATGATACAAAGCTTGAAGGCTCGTGACAGTAGACATTTGAAAAAGGGTGTCCCTAATTTTAGACAAGATAACTAGTTTGAATGGGGTAGCCATAAGCTTTATTGATCCCTTGAAAGGGCTGATATTAAGCATCTCATGACCTAAGTGGTAAGGGGTGTCCAACTATTTTTGCATGGATTGACCCCATAGAGGTGAAGGACCCAACCAATTGACATCTCGCTCAATCAAAGTGTGCAATATCTAGCCTGGAGCATTAGACCACTCAAGTGCTTTACTATTCTAGAAATGTTTGGCTCATTGTTGCCTCCTCTCTCCATGTTTTAAGTTTAAATTTCAAATTGGCATGGATACTAGTGGGTGCAAGAAAAAAATTATCTTATGAGAGCTCTTGCTCTCTTCTTCCCTTTGTAAGCTACATTTTGTATGGACAAGGTTGCATTTTGACGGTCTACCATACGCTTCTATTTTTAGTGTTATCTACATAGAATACATGTACTAAAATGTCTTCTTCGAATGAACCTCTTCTTAAACATGCTTCAAACCACTAACCTTTGTCACCTACATTGGTATGGAAAAGTTTGCATTTTGACGGTCTACTTTGCATCAATCCATTTTGACAATCTACCATGCATTTCAAAAGATTTTGCCTCATTACATTTAATTGCTTGCATGCATGCGTGCTATGAAGTTTTAATCTTAAAATTCAATCATCTAATGTATGTATACCGACAATGTTTAAACTCAGTGCTCATGTGGAGTCCCATTCCTGACGTTCAAGCACTTAATCTTGCTTCAATCATCTAATGTATGTATAGGCACAAAGTTTTAACTCAATGCTCATGTGAAGTTCTATTGCACAAGTTCAAGCACTAAATCTTGCTTCATGTACCAACAATTTGAATTGCAACCTTGAATTTTAAAATAAAATATAGGTAGATAAAGATTATTGTACTATATGGATGCTTTAAGTGTTAATCTTACTTCCATGAGGTGAATTGTTTCATTCTCGCATAGTTCTCTCAATCAAATTTTGTTTTACGTACATATGTTTAATAATTGAACGTTAATCAATGATAAGTATACATGTTATATTTTGTGAGAATGATTTTTTATTCTTATACCATTCTAGAGTGAATTTTTATAATATTTTATAGTTTTCAAGGAAAGTTCCAAAATTCTACCCAAAGTGGAAACTTGGTAGGATTGGTTTTATTATGGATGAATATCAGACACCATCTAAAGAGGTACATCTTTGTTTTCTATAATTTGCAAATGCGAATATTGATAGTTTGAAAAGTTATGCCAACATATATGCCTTGGTCATCCTAAGCCTTGTAGAAAGCCTTGGATTGAAGATGTTGCAATATTAATATTTATTTTTAGACATATCATGTTACATTCTGTGAGATTGCATGATGTTTAAAGTAGTGCATGTCATGTTCTATTTAATTATTTATGGGAAGAATACAAGGTTTGAAAGTGTCCTTGTATTTTAGCATAAGGCTTTTGAGTTCTCTTATTTGGTAAAGAGAAACACATGAATATGTGCATGCTAGGCATGGTTTGTTTTTTTGGTTTCCCACCATGACCCTATCTACCAAAGTATATCCCAATAATGTTTTAGTAGATTTTTTGCTTTGAGCGACTCATTTCACAAAAAGATCAACCACACATACCACCAACTTGTCTCTCTCTCTCTCTCTATCTCTCTCTCTCTCTCTCTCTCTCTCCCTCTCTCTTTCTCTCTCTCTCTTTCTCATGCTCAATGTATCCCTTGTATATTACTTGATTTTTCCCATATATTCTTCATGTTCTTCTTGTTTTTCTTCGTCTTCTTCCCTTTCTTATTCTTGTTCTTGTTCTTGTTCTTCTTCTTATTTTTGTTTTCTTTTACCTCTTTTATTTCCTTCTCAAGGTAAACAATTGCCTTTCCTCTTACTTGAAGTTCCTAGTGAGCATTGAGATAAAGTAACACAACAATAAATACTATCTTCTCTTGTTAATATAGATTCCTACTAATGGTGGTATGATGGGAATGCTAAGAGTATAATGTGATTGAAAGGATCGAATGATGAATGGTTAAGGTCATGGGGCTAATAATGTTGCTTTGAAGAGAGGAGACTCCATACAGGTTTCTCCCTTGCAAATGAGCCTCAATCTTTAGACATCATGCTAAGTTGTTTCTTCAATTAAGTTTTTCAATTCACGAGGGAAATCTCTCACCCATAATATCAAGTCTATGATTATTTGCTATTATCCCTTTGATGAGTGAGGAATAATGCATAGAGATGAGAGGATCTGGGCAAGAACTTGCTCTCGACCAACATAAGTAACTCCAAATAGCTTAAGTGGAATGTCTAAGCTTCCAATATATGAATTTATACAACCATGGTACCTTCTAACATGAACCACAAAACTCTATGTCGAAAGAGATAACTTCTAATTAATCTTAAGTAGATATGTATGTTTGTATGTACATCCATATTTGTAGTAATATATATATATATATATATATATATATATATATATATATATATATATATATATATATATATATATATATATATATATATATATATATATATGTGTGTGTGTGTGTGTGTGTATGTTTTTGTGTGTGTTTATGTATGTATGCTTGTGTGCATACATAGGTATGTGTATTTGTGTGTGAATGTATGTATGTTTGTGTATATATACGTACATCTATACATGTGTATGAATACACGTTTGTAGGTATGTATGTATATATACATGTAAGTTTCTTTTGTATGTATGTTTGGATGTGTGTTGTTTGTATATATGCATGTATGTATGTATAAATGTATATATGAATGTATGTTATGCATGTATTTATGAATGAATGTATATATGTGAACATCTACGCATGCATGTACATATGAATGTATGTATGTATGTATATATTTTTGTGTATGAAGCTATGTGATAATGAATGTATGTGTATATGTATGTGTGTATGTATGTATGATAAATATATGTATGTATGAATGCATATATATAAGCATGTTTGCGAATATGTATGTATATATGTGTCTATGTGTATGTATGTATCTTATTTTATGTACGTGCTTGTATATCTATGCATGTGTATATTTATGAAAAAGAAAATTTAATGCAAAAACAATGGAAATTTTATTTACAATAAGTTGGCAGATTCTTGGGTCTGTTTGCTTCTGACAGGCTGAAAATAGAAGAAAGTAAGTGAGAGAGAGGGAGACAGAAAGAGAAAGAGATAGGGAGTGAGAAACAGAGGGACACAGAGGATCTGAACGTTTGATGACTCACTACTTAAACATGGTTAGAATGACTAACAAAAATGTGATTCATAATTGTCATATAGACGTTTTCAGGTATTTCTGGTATACACGTGAGTTTCTAAACTCACATAGATGACATATTCACACATATGTGACATATTTGTATATGTGATGCTATAACAATGCATATGTGGCGTTTTTACAATGTCTTATTAATGAATACAAAACCATCTTTTTTATCTTCGTAGAAAAGATCATATATATAATGGTTTGTGTGGCAAGAGTGGTTGTCCTCCAACGTGAACCATGGAGGCTTACAGATTTCTTCATGGACTCGTTGCTTTATTGGAGGACTTGGAGGGATGTGGTGTGGACATTTCATGGGAGCATCTATGATGAGGTGATGAACTTATAGACTTGGTTTGATGTTTTTAGTTGTTGTTTGTAAATACTATGTCAATTTATCTTATTTCATGAATGTTCTTTGCTAGAGGACATCTGATATAGATGTTTTGATCCTTTGGAGCATGTGTATGGTAGTGGTGTGCCACAATTTTGTATTTGACTCATACATGGTAGTTGATTGCCACACTTTTGTACATGCTTCATTTATGGAATATATTACTTTTTTGTACATGGTCCATGGTTCATTCTGCTCATCTCTTATGTGTCTAATGTTATTTTTCTTTATGAAATCATGTTTTGGTTGCCATTAGAGTACACATCATATGTACTCATTTTTTTTTGGGTAGAGTGTATTGTCTTTTGCTACACAACATGATGGTAATGTTTCTACAGCAAGAGACAACACACTCTACATGAAATCATGGTAATTTTGCAGACATGATCATTGGTATGTGCATTGGTACTTCGAGATGGTCGTCGTTATGTGTGATAGTACTCCCAACAAGGTTGCCTGTATAGGAATTGCTATGAGTACTAGTAATACTAATGCTTATATGATGCTTATACTAACACCTATACTGGCTACTTGTTATTGATGCCTATGCCGCCCTTACACCGACCTCGATGCAAAATCTTCCTCGTGCATTTGCCTTGATAAAAGCCTCTGTATATGCCTGATATGTTGTATTGTAAGTTAAAAAGATCAAATAGGTATTTAGAGAGAGAGAGACAAATACACAAAATTATTTATAGATCTCTCTTCACATGCATACACATGCACACATTTTACTGCCTCTGCATTCTTTGGATTCAGTCGATATGGCCTACTTCTTGCAGGTGCGGCTCCCTCTACTAAGGGTATTCGGTGTAGTCAAGCTCCTCTAGTATCCCTATTACATCTTTGTAGGACCATGGGAAGACACTTTTGTAAGCAAAAAGTAAAGAAGTTACCTTTTGTAGTAAGGGGGGATAATGCCATAGCCAAGAGGGCAAGTGGACTACTTGAGGGTTTTCTTCATCTCCTACATTTACTTCTTGAACAAGTGTTTCAGAATTGGTCTTGCTTGAGAAATCATCTCCACTATATGTAGGAGTGAAATTTAGCTTATATTCTGCAATATATTCTGTGGTCCATCCTTGAGGTATGTCCGAAAAAGGGGAGATCTTCTCTGCATTCGAACTCATAACCTTCCTTCCGTGATACTTCTTTATTATTTGCCTCTTCAAAGTTTGTATTCAAGTGCAAACTCTTATTCTCTAATTCCTTGTGAACTTCACACCCTTTTTCTACAAATCCTTCATCTACATCTTCTTCCTCTATTTCATTGATTTCCACTGTAACACTCTGTACTTTCCATCATCCAATTCAATAATGTATCATCTTCTTGGTGTAAAGAGTGCATTACCTGAGTGTCCACAGTATACCGAGTAGTTTTCCCTACGTCGTATCCTTCTTCCAAATGTAGTTGCAGTTGGCTATTGGTGTTCGTCGAAATCCACAGTTTGTTTTTCCCCCAATCTCGCAAAGCTTTTGCTTGTCTTAGCCAAGGTCTCCCTAGGAGTAATGGATAAGAGGTCTTCTGTGGAAGTGCAATAATAACAAAATCTAGAACAAAGTGGCAACCATGTACTATCATCAGTACCTTTTCAATAATGCCAATTGGCATAACCCGATGTTGATCTGCTAGTGTAAATGTGAATGATGCCATCTTGGTGGGGTTCAAATTCAGTTTCCTCATTGTGAAAGCCGGCATAAAATTGATACCAGAGCCTCCATCTATAATCACACATGTGAGAGCTTCTTC
The DNA here is from genome assembly GCA_020310875.1 of Ceratopteris richardii. Classification (NCBI taxonomy): domain Eukaryota; kingdom Viridiplantae; phylum Streptophyta; class Polypodiopsida; order Polypodiales; family Pteridaceae; genus Ceratopteris; species Ceratopteris richardii. The sequence continues at coordinate 157,262,050 of CM035424.1, forward strand.
CTTTATAAAAACAAATAACCTTGAGCTTTGGTAGTCTGCCAGGGGTGGAGGAGGAAAATCAACCATGAAACCATCTATACTAGGTGGTTGAATGAAGTGAGCAGAGTGTATAATCTTTAATAAGTCACTTCTTAGTTTTGAATCCATCTTTATGAGTTCCTAAAGACTAACCTTGTGATGGATTCCTTTCAAGATCGGCTCAATGTTTACCTCATGTGTCTCTTCTTGCAAACTTCTTGGTTGATCCCTTAGTGAAGTAGCCATCCTTTCATAAGCTCCTTCAATATCTGCTTGGTGATGGTGATGCACCATAGTCTGCTCTCCTTCTTGAGAGCTGAAAGATGAAATGCTCATAGTAGAAAACCAAGCTCTCATGCTTGCATGCCGTACTCTGCATAGAGGCTGCAAAACATGTAGAAAATATA
>CM035424.1:157269974-157329974 GCA_020310875.1 Ceratopteris richardii
CTTTGATGAGTGAGGAATAATGCATAGAGATGAGAGGATCTGGGCAAGAACTTGCTCTCGACCAACATAAGTAACTCCAAATAGCTTAAGTGGAATGTCTAAGCTTCCAATATATCTGACCGTCTGAAAATAGAAGAAAGTAAGTGAGAGAGAGGGAGACAGAAAGAGAAAGAGATAGGGAGTGAGAAACAGAGGGACACAGAGGATCTGAACGTTTGATGACTCACTACTTAAACATGGTTAGAATGACTAACCAAAATGTGATTCATAATTGTCATATAGACGTTTTCAGGTATTTCTGGTATACACGTGAGTTTCTAAACTCACATAGATGACATATTCACACATATGTGACATATTTGTATATGTGATGCTATAACAATGCATATGTGGCGTTTTTACAATGTCTTATTAATGAATACAAAACCATCTTTTTTATCTTCGTAGAAAAGATCATATATATAATGGTTTGTGTGGCAAGAGTGGTTGTCCTCCAACGTGAACCATGGAGGCTTACAGATTTCGTCATGGACTCGTTGCTTTATTGGAGGACTTGGAGGGATGCGGTGTGGACATTTCATGGGAGCATCTATGATGAGGTGATGAACTTATAGACTTGGTTTGATGTTTTTAGTTGTTGTTTGTAAATACTATGTCAATTTATCTTATTTCATGAATGTTCTTTGTTAGAGGACATCTGATATAGATGTTTTGATCCTTTGGAGCATGTGTATGGTAGTGGTGTGCCACAATTTTGTATTTGACTCATACATGGTAGTTGATTGCCACACTTTTGTACATGCTTCATTTATGGAATATATTACTTTTTTGTACATGGTCCATGGTTCATTCTGCTCATCTCTTATGTGTCTAATGTTATTTTTCTTTATGAAATCATGTTTTGGTTGCCATTAGAGTACACATCATATGTACTCATTTTTTTTTGGGTAGAGTGTATTGTCTTTTGCTACACAACATGATGGTAATGTTTCTACAGCAAGAGACAACACACTCTACATGAAATCATGGTAATTTTGCAGACATGATCATTGGTATGTGCATTGGTACTTCGAGATGGTCGTCGTTATGTGTGATAGTACTCCCAACAAGGTTGCCTATATAGGAATTGCTATGAGTACTAGTAATACTAATGCTTATATGATGCTTATACTAACACCTATACTGGCTACTTGTTATTGATGCCTATGCCGCCCTTACACCGACCTCGATGCAAAATCTTCCTCGTGCATTTGCCTTGATAAAAGCCTCTGTATATGCCTGATATGTTGTATTGTAAGTTAAAAAGATCAAATAGGTTTTTAGAGAGAGAGAGAGAAATACACAAAATTATTTATAGATCTCTCTTCACATGCATACACATGCACACATTTTACTGCCTCTGCATTCTTTGGATTCAGTCGATATGGCCTACTTCTTGCAGGTGCGGCTCCCTCTACTAAGGGTATTCGGTGTAGTCAAGCTCCTCTAGTATCCCTATTACACCTTTGTAGGACCATGGGAAGACATTTTTGTAAGCAAAAAGTAAAGAAGTTACCTTTTGTAGTAAGGGGGGATAATGCCATAGCCAAGAGGGCAAGTGGACTACTTGAGGGTTTTCTTCATCTCCTACATTTACTTCTTGAACAAGTGTTTCAGAATTGGTCTTGCTTGAGAAATCATCTCCACTATATGTAGGAGTGAAATTTAGCTTATATTCTGCAATATATTCTGTGGTCCATCCTTGAGGTATGTCCGAAAAAGGGGAGATCTTCTCTGCATTCGAACTCATAACCTTCCTTTCGTGATACTTCTTTATTATTTGCCTCTTCAAAGTTTGTATTCAAGTGCAAACTCTTATTCTCTAATTCCTTGTGAACTTCACACCCTTTTTCTACAAATCCTTCATCTACATCTTCTTCCTCTATTTCATTGATTTCCACTTTAACACTCTGTACTTTCCATCATCCAATTCAATAATGTATCATCTTCTTGGTGTAAAGAGTGCATTACCTGAGTGTCCACAGTATACCGAGTAGTTTTCCCTACGTCGTATCCTTCTTCCAAATGTAGTTGCAGTTGGCTATTGGTGCTCGTTGAAATCCACAGTTTGTTTTTCCCCCAATCTCGCAAAGCTTTTGCTTGTCTTAGCCAAGGTCTCCCTAGGAGTAAAGGATAAGAGGTCTTCTGTGGAAGTGCAATAATAACAAAATCTAGAACAAAGTGGCAACCATGTACTATCATCAGTACCTTTTCAATAATGCCAATTGGCATAACCCGATGTTGATCTGCTAGTGTAAATGTGAATGATGCCATCTTGGTGGGGTTCAAATTCAGTTTCCTCATTGTGAAAGCCGGCATAAAATTGATACCAGAGCCTCCATCTATAATCACACATGTGAGAGCTTCTTCCTTTATAAAAACAAATAACCTTGAGCTTTGGTAGTCTGCCAGGGGTGGAGGAGGAAAATCAACCATGAAACCATCTATACTAGGTGGTTGAATGAAGTGAGCAGAGTGTATAATCTTTAATAAGTCACTTCTTAGTTTTGAATCCATCTTTATGAGTTCCTAAAGACTAACCTTGTGATGGATTCCTTTCAAGATCGGCTCAATGTTTACCTCATGTGTCTCTTCTTGCAAACTTCTTGGTTGATCCCTTAGTGAAGTAGCCATCCTTTCATAAGCTCCTTCAATATCTGCTTGGTGATGATGATGCACCATAGTCTGCTCTCCTTCTTGAGAGCTGAAAGATGAAATCCTCATAGTAGAAAAACAAGCTCTCATGCTTGCATGCCGTACTCTGCATAGAGGCTGCAAAACATGTAGAAAATATAGTGGATAAGGAGCATGAACACATACTTCTCAGATGTTACAAATGCAGTCCAACCTTTTAGTATGTTGCTGACCAGGCCACTATATGATTTATCAAAGACCATATACAAAATTCTCCCAATGGCCATTTGGAGTTTCACATGGACACTACCGATAACATATGTGATGCTATAAAAATGCATATGCAATGTTTTTACAATGTCTTATTAATGACTATAAATCCATCATTTTAATCATCGCAAAAAACACCATTTATATAATGGTCTCTATATGATGCTTTCAAGGATGATGCAAAAGGGCATCTAGCAATGACATTTTATAGTGTCAATATTCACTACATGGTTTCAATACTTGTATTGAGGCTTTAAATTCCTATTAAGTGCCATGATACAAAGCTTGAAGGCTCGTGACAGTAGACATTCAAAAATGGGTGTCCCTAATTTTAGACAAAATAACTAGTTTGAATGGGGTAGCCATAAGCTTTATTGATCCCTTGAAAGGGCTGATATTAAGCATCTCATGACGTAAGTGGTAAGGGGTGTCCAACTATTTTTGCATGGATTGACCCCATAGAGGTGAAGGACCCAACCAATTGACATATCGCTCAATCAAAGTGTGCAATATCTAGCCTGGAGCATTAGACCACTCAAGTGCTTTACTATTCTAGACATGTTTGGCTCATAATTACCTCCTCTCTCCATGTTTTAAGTTTAATTTTCAAATTGGCATGGATACCAGTGGGTGCAAGAAAAAAAATATCTTATGAGAGTTCTTGCTCTCTTCTTCCCTTTGTAAGCTACATTTTGTATGGACAAGGTTGCACTTTGAAGGTCTACCATACGCTTCTATTTTTAGTGTTATCTACACAGAATACATGTATTAAAATGTCTTCTTCGAATGAACGTCTTCTTGAACTTGCTCCAAACGACTAACCTTTGTCACCTACATTGGTATGGACAAGTTTGCATTTTGATGGTCTACTTTGCATAAATCCATTTTGTCAATCTACCATGCATTTCAAAAACTTTTGCCTCATTACATTTAATTGCTTGCATGCATGCGTGCTATGAAATTTTAATCTTAAAATTCAATCATCTAATGTATGTAAAACGACAATGTTTTAGCTCAGTGCTCATGTGGAGTCCCATTGTTGACGTTCAAGCACTTAATCTTGCTTCAATCATCTAATGTATGTATAAGCACAAGGTTTTAACTCAATGATCATGCGAAGTTCTATTGCACAAGTTCAAGCACTAAATCTTGCTTCATGTACCAACAATTTGAATTGCAACCTTGAATCTTAATATAAAATACAGGTAGATAAAGATTATTGTATTATATGGATGCTTTAAGTGTTAATCTTACTTCCATGAGGTGAATTGTTTCATTCTCGCATAGTGCTTTCAATAAAATTTTGTTTTACGTACATATGTTTAATATTTGAACGTTAATCAATGATAAGTATACATGTTATATTTTGTGAGAATGATTTTTTATTTTTATACCATTCTAGAGCGAATTTTTATAATATTTTATAGTGTTCAAGGAAAGTTCCAAAATTCTACCCAAAGTGGAAACTTGGTAGGATTGGTTTTATTATGGATGAATATCAGACACCATCTAAAGAGGTACATCTTTGTTCTCTATAATTTGCAAATGCGAATGTTGAGAGTCTGAAAAGTTATGCCAACATATATGCCTTGGTCATCCTAAGCCTTGTAGAAAGCCTTGGATTGAAGATGTTGCAATATTAATATTTATTTTTAGACATATCATGTTACATTCTGTGAGATTGCATGATGTTTAAAATAGTGCATGTCATGATCTATTCAATTATTTATGGGAAGAATACAAGGTTTGAAAGTGTCCTTGTATTTTAGCATAAGGCTTTTGAGTTCTCTTATTTGGTAAAGAGAAACACATGAATACGTGCATCCTAGGCATGGTTTTTTATTTTTTGGTTTACCACCATGACCCTATCTACCAAAGTATATCCCAAGAATGTTTTAGTAGATTTTTTGCTTTGAGCGACTCATTTCACAAAAAGATCAACCACACATACCACCAACTTGTCTCTCTCTCTCTCTATGTCTCTCTCCCTCTCTCTTTCTCTCTCTCTCTCTCTCTCTCTCTCTCTCTCTCTCTCTCTCTCTCTCTCTCTCTCTTTCTCATGCTCAATGTATCTCTTGTATATTACTTGATTTTTTCCATATATTCTTCATGTTCTTCTTGTTTTTCTTCGTCTTCTTCCCTTTCTTATTCTTCTTCTTCTTATTATTATTCTTACTATTATTTTTGCTTTCTTTTACCTCTTTTATTTATTTCTCAAGGCAAACAATTGCCTTTCCTCTTACTTGAAGTTCCTAGTGAACATTGAGATAAAGTAACACAACAATAAATATAATCTTGTCTTGGTAATATAGGGGGATTCCTACTAATGGTGGTATGATGGGAATGCTAAGAATATAATGTGATTGTGAGGATCAAATGATGAATGGTTAAGTTCATGGGGCTAATAATGTTGCTTTGAAGAGAGGAGACTCCATACAAGTTTCTCCCTTGCAAATGAGCCTCAAGCTTTAGAGATCATGCTAAGTAGTTTATTCATTTCAGTTTCTCAATTGACAAGGGAAATCTATCACCCATAATATCAAGTCTATGACTATTTGCTATTATCCCTTTGATGAGTAAGGACTAATGCATAGATATGAGAGGATCAGGGCAAGAACTTGCTCTCGACCAACCTAAGTAACTGATCCAAATAGCTTAAGTGGAATCTCTAACCTTCTAATATATGAATTTATACCACTATGGTACCTTTTAACATGAACCACAAAACTCTATGTCGAAAGAGACAACTTCTCATTAATCTTTAGTAGATATGTATGCTTGTATGTAAATCCATATTTGTAGTAATATATATATATATATATATATATATATATATATATATATATATATATATATATATAGATATAGATATGTGTGTGTGTGTATGTATATGTGTGTGTATGCTTCTGTGTGTGTTTATGTATGTATGCTTGTGTACCTACATAGGTATGTGTATTTGTGTGTGAATGTATGTATGTTTGTGTATATATACGTATGTATAGATGTACATGTGTATGAATACACGTTTGTAGGTATGTATGTATATATACATGTAAGTTTTTTTTGTATGTATTTTTGCATGTATGTTGTTTGTATATATGCATGTATGTATGTATAAATGTATATATGAATGTATGTTATGCATGTATTTATGAATGAATGTATACATGTGAACATCTATGCATGCATGTACATATGAATGTATGTATGTATGTATATATTTTTGTGTATGAAGCTATGTGATAATGAATGTATGTGTATATGTATGTGTGTATGTATGTATGCTGAATATATGTATGTATGAATGCATGTATATAAGCATGTTTGCGAATATGTATGTATATATGTGTCTATGTGTATGTATGTATCTTAATTTATGTACATGTTTTTCTATCTATGCATGTGCATTGTTATGAAAATGAAAATTTAATGCAAAAAGAATGGAAATTTTATTTACAATAAGTTGGCAGAGTCTTGAGTCTGTTCGCTTCTTTGACAGACTGAAAATAGAAAAAAGTAAGTGAGAGAGAGGGAGAGAGAAAGAGAAAGAGATAGGAAGTGAGAAACAGAGGGATAGAGAGGATCTGAACGTTTGCTGACTCACTGCTTAAACATGCTTAGAATGACTAACCAAAATGTGATTCATAATTTTCATATAGATGTTTTCAGGTATTTCTGGTATACATGTGAGTTTCTAAACTCACATAGATGACATTCACACATATGTGACATATTTGTATATGTGATGCTATAACAATGCATATGTGGCGTTTTTACAATGTCTTATTTATGAATATAAAACCATCTTTTTTATCATCGTAGAAAAGATCATGTATATAATGGTTTGTGTGGCAAGAATGGTTGTCCTCCAATATGAACCATGGAGGCTTACGGATATCGTCATGGATTGGTTGCACTATTGGAGGACTTGGAGGGATGTGGTGTGGTTATTTCATGGGAGCATCTATGATGAGGTGATGAACTTATAGACTCGGTTTGATGTTTATAGTTGTTGTTCGTAAATATCATGTCCATTTCTCTTATTTCATGAATGTTCTTTGCTGGAGGACATTTGATATAGATGTTTTGATCCTTTCGGGCATGTGTATGGTAGTGGCGTGACACAATTTCGTATTTGACTCATACATGGCAGTTGATTGCCACACTCTTGTACATGCTTCATTTATGGAATATATAACTTTTTGGTACATGGTCCATGGTTCATTCTGCTCATCTCTTATGTGTCTAATGTTATTTTTCTTTATGAAATCATGTTTTGGTTGACATTAGAGTAAACATCACATCTACTCATTTTTTTGGGCAGAGTGGATTGTCTTTTGCTACACAACATGACGGTAATGTTGTTACAACAAGAGACAACACACTCTACATGAAATCATGGTAATTTTGCAGACATGGTCATTGATATGTGCATTGGTACTTCCAGACGGTCACCGTTATGTGTGATAGTACTCCCAACAAGGTTGTCTGTATAGGAATTGCTATGAGTATTAGTAATGCTAATGCTTATATGATGCTTATACTAACACCTATACTGGCTATTTGTAATTGACGCCTATGCTGCCCTTACACCGACCTCGATGCAAAAACTTCCTCATGCATTTGCCTTGATAAAAGCCTCGGTATATGCTTGATATGTTGTATTGTAAGTTAAAAAGATCAAATCGGTATTGAGAGAGAGAGAGAGAGAAATACACAAAATTATGCATAGACCTCTCTTCGCATGCATACACATGCACACATGCACACATTAAGATATGGACCTATACATAGAGACATAGACATTCACATATACACATTCACAAATTCACACTTTATACATATAAATACATACACATTCACACATATACGTATACAAAAACATATGCAATCACACATTCAAAAAAACACATACATGTTAAAATATATAGAGATAGACAAAGATATACATAGCACACATACAAATATTCATAAATATTACATATTCATACATACAAATATTCACAAATATTACACATTTACATATACATAGATACACATTCACACATATACATATTCAAAAAAGATATGCATTCACACATTCACATGCACACATACATATTCATACATATACACCTACACAAAGATTAACAAATCACACATACTCACATTCACAGAGATTACATACTCATACACATATTCACAATTCTTACACATTCACACATATACATATTCACATACTAAAACATATACATTCAAACATACGCATGCACACATTTGGATATACACAAATTCACACATACACCAAGATACACATTCACACATGCACACATACATATACACAAGGACAAACAGGTTCACACATACACACATATACATGCTTGCATGTACACATGCATACATTCACATAGACATACATACACAAAGATAAACATATTGACAGAACATATGCACATAGATTCAACATGCATATGCATGCTTTATTTACCTTTGAGGTCACAATTGGTTATTAAGGTTTATAAAATGGAGTATTGGATAGAGAACATGTCATTATCTCTAGCATGGAGTCAAGGTTCTTAACATTGGTGTTAGAGCCAAAATTTAATTAGGACCTTGGTGATTCATCATCTTATTTAATATTTCATGTAGAGCTTTGACTCAAAATGTCTTTTCTAACCACACCGCAACCCTCTTTATCAATTGTAAAAGGCTTTATGCAAAAAAGAAAAGAGATAACCAACATATCAATGACCACATGGTTCTACATAATCCTTATGCATAGAAGCATACATAGTGTGAACGTGCTCAATAGATGTAGTAAAATGGTACTGAAAGGCTGAATTCACAGCCCAAACAATGTCCAAAAACACTTGCAAGTGTTTGTCAACTTTGATCTTTACGCTAAAAAACTTGCGTAGACTGGCTATTCCCACCAAAACAAAAGCCTTTCAAGAAACGTATAGAGTTACTAGCATAGCTAAAAACAAAGCCCTAAAAGGTGAAGATTCGTTGTGAAAGAAGTACAAAGAGCACCGTTCTTGATGTCATTGAACCTATGTCAAGAGAACTATGCATGAAAGTAAAATTCGTTGTAAGAATCACCCAAAAAAATGCTTCAAAACATCTTTGAAAGAAAAGAATGAAGTTTTCAAGGCCCAAAACATGCTTAAGGTAATTTTAACCTTAGTCTTAGCCCTACTTCAAACACCATGAGAGTATATATTACTCGTAAGAGATTTTCGGTTAAGCAAGCTTTCAGGGGGGGTGGGGATAGTATTGGAATGGGTGACCTTTTAGGAAGCACAAAAAATTCTCTTCCTTGATCTTTGAGGCCCTCTCTTGCACAAAACCAATGCTACCAATAATGATTTCGTTGACTCGAACCACAAGGTATGCCAAAGATATATGCCTTGGTCATCATAAGCCTTGGAGAAAGCCTTGGATTGGAGATGTTGCAATATTACATTTTATTTTTAGAAATATCATGTTACATTATGTGAGATTGCATGATGTTCAAAATAGTGCATGGCATGATCTATTTAGTTAATTATGTCAAGAATACAAGGTTTGAAAGTTTTGTTGTATTTTAGGATAAATCTTTTTATTTCTTTTCTTTATTAAAGAGAAACACATGAGTACCTAGATCCTAAGCATGTTTCTTTTTTGTGTTCTCACCAAGACCAACCTACCAAATAATATCCCAAGAATGGTTCACTAGATTTTTTTTCTTTGAACTAGTGATTTCACAAAAGGATCAACTGGAGATACCACCATCTTCTCTCTCTCTCTCTGTCTATCTCTCTTTCTCTGTCTTCTTCTGCTCAATGTATCACTTGTATCTTACTTGATTTTTCCCATCTCTCTTCTTTTTCTTCTTCTTCTTCTTCTTCTTCTTCTTCTTCTTCTTCTTCTTCTTCTTCTTCTTCTTCTTCTTCTTCTTCTTCTTCTCATTCTTCTTCTTCTTCTTCTTCTTCTTCTTCTTCTTCTTCTTCTTCTTCTTCTTCTTCTTCTTCCTCTTCTTCTTCTTGTTATTGTTTTTTGCCTCTCTTGTTTCTGCCTCAAGGCAAAAACTTGTCTTTCCCGTTACTTGAAGTTCATAGTGAATATTGAGATAAAGTAACACAACAATAGATAATATGTTCTCTTGGGAATATTGGGGGATTCCTACTAATGGTGGTATGATGGGAATGCTAAGAATAGAATGTTATTGGGAGGATCAAAGGATGAATGTTTGAGGTCATGAGGCTAATAATGGTGGTGTGAAGATAACAAATAGCTTCATAAGGTGTCATTGGATGTAGGGACTTCAATGGAAGCCTATTAATTAGGTATGTGGCTATTGAAAGAGCCCCTACGCATAGGTAATTTGGAAGTTTCTTTTCATTCATCATTGATCTTGTAGCCTTTACTATTAGTCTATTTCTTTTCTCTGCCACTCCATTATGTTCAGGAGTGTACCTTGTTGTAGCCTCTCTCTTTATGCCTATCCTATGTCTTGTAAGAATGAGTCAAATTCATGTGAGAAATACTCATCACCTCCTTCAAAATTGAGCCTCTTCAAGCTTCTACCTGTTTGATTCTCACCAATGCCAAATACTTCTTGAAACAAGTGAAAACTTCATCTTTATGTTTCATAAAGTAAAGAATTGTCAATCTACTATAGTCATCTATGAATTAAACATAGTACCATGATCGTGAGATTGATGGCTCTCTACTGGGAGCCCACACATCTGTATGCACAAGCTCCAATAAGTCTTCATACATATATCCTCTTCTCTTGAGTGGTTGCTTTTGTGATTTTCCAAATTGGCATGCTCCACATTTGTAAATCATGTGTTTCTTGGACACATTTGGAATGCCAAGCACACTCTCATCCATGCATATTTGCTTTAGTGTCCTTTCCCCTATATGACCTAATCTCTTATGCCATATCTCTAATTTAGATAGGATCTTTGTAATTGAAGAGAGCACTATTTTGGGTATCGTCAACTTCAAATGTAGAGTCTACCATATTTCTCATCTTTTGCAATCCTCTTGAAGCCTTATTGAGGATCCTCCACATATGTTCCATGCCTTGTGAATCTAACACGTAAGCCTTTCTCAACAATCTACCCAACACTAATTATATTTTTTGTTATGGTTGGCACATATAATACCTTACTCAAGAGGTTCATGTTACCATCAAATGATTTAACATTTCCAATCTTCTTAATGTTGGAACATCAAGCTTACACTATGCTTGAGGTGGATTTGATCTAGACCAGAGGCTATCACATCGAAAGAATATCCATTGGAGAGTTCTTTTTCTTATGCTCATTTATTGTAGTTTTTTGAGAGATTTTTGATGGTTCATTTACCGTTGTAAAAGCCTTAAGCTTTACACATGTAAAGGTAGAAATATAGAACCTAAATCCCACGAATTTGTGGTGGTTGAAGTTGCATTCAATCAAGCAATCAATCACCTAAACGTAGATCAAACTAGATCTTCACTTTTCCTAGATTGTAGGAAAGTGAGTTAATTCCTTCCAACAACCATTCCCACCTTCATTTGAATTCAAATTTCACTTGTAGAAGTCCTGGAACACTTCTAGAGTCTATATAAATACTTGAAAACACTTGTACAATACATGGAAGCAATATACATACACTTCTAACCATCATTGTCTTGCTCCTTCAATTCTCTGCATCATCTTCTTCACCAACAGTAATCTTTTAGAGGTTTCTGCTCTCTCTCTCTCTCTCTAGAGCTCCAAATGGGGTGTAAGTATGGGTCATAGGAAAGGTATAAGTGTCTAGTTTATGATGATAAATTTTCATAACATTTGCTTCAATAGATTGGGAGAAATCTGGGTTTTTCAGTCTCGGGGTCAATCTCTACGTATTCCTGAAAAATAGGAAGTACCACCGGTGAATGTCGCATTCATTCCTATAACATATTTTGCTTATTTCTTATACTTCTGTTCATTCTATACACTCAAACATATGTGTATGACTCCCATGAATGGATTTTCTCTAATTGTAATCACGCTGGTGGCTATGGGCATTTGAAGTTCATTGTCTCTTCCATAGATAGTAAGTTTTTTGAGCTAGTCGACCCACGAACCTATCTGTTTTGTATCGACTCATTATCCTTGATGCTCCAAAGTACATAGTGTGTTTCTTTGCACTTACTGCATGCCTATAAGGTCTATTTGAGTCTCCATAAGCTCAAGGGCTGGTCTTGTGCCGGTTGGCTAGACCAAACTTTGTCGCTTTGAAACGCACTTTTCTACCTTCTACAAGCTTCTCCAAGTTTCTTTCAGTGGTATCAGAGCTAGATCAAGATGGGTGACAGCTTTCCCTCAATGATCAAGAAGCTTGATTAAAACAACTACGCGGCTTGGCAAATCAGGATGGAGGCCTATTTGCAAGGTAGAAATCTTTATGGAATTGTAGCAGGTGATGACTATTCCGAGATCCAATGGAGGACCTACACAAGAGGAGACAGATAAGCTCACACTTTGGTGCGCAAGGGATGCTCAAGCAAGGTCGTACATACTAAACTCTATCTCTGACTTTCTATTACCACATATTAGAGGATGCAAGACATCTCAAGAGACTTGGGATGCCCTCGAGACTTTCTTTTCTACTAGTACCAAAGCAAGAAAGAATCATCTTTGGAATGAGTTCAACCAAATGAAGAAGACGCCTAAAAAAACCATCACAGAGATTGTTACCAAGGTCAAGGAGGTTGCAGATCAGGTAGTATCCATTGGAGAGCTGATTGAAGAAGAGGTCATCATGAGGCAAATTCTCAACGGCATTCGTAGTGATAAGCAATTGCAATCCTTCACGACGCCTTATGATCTCATCATGGATGTGCAAACTCCAGACTTCAACATCTTTCTTGGACAACTCTTCAATCAAGAAGCCAACAATAGCATAAAGGAAGGTAACTCTTATCATAGTAATTCAATTAGTGCTCTATAGGCAGATAAGAAGGATAAGAAGCAGAAAGGCAAGAAGATGAAGAAGAGACTTCCCAAGGCAACTTCGCAAGCAAGAGCAAGTGGAAAGGGAAGAAGAAAGGACCAAAGCAATACAAAGCCAAAGGTCAAAATATTCAACCTTGTGCCATATGCGATAAGTCCAACCACACCACTCATAATTGTTGGTTCAATGGGAAGACCAAGAAAGGAAGTGGCAGAGGTGCATATGGTAGCAATAGAGGCAGAGGTGGATACAACTTGAACAATAACAATAGAAGCTATAATAGAAGGGACTACAAAAATTATTCAGAAGATCAACCACATGAAGACTCATTGCTTCTTATGAATCTAAGCCACAAAGAAGGTAAAGAACATGATCATTTGTTCTACATAGATTCAGGATGTTTGAATCATGTTGCAGGCAACATTGCTCTTCTATCTGGCTTGGAAAGTCCAAAGCATAGACATGAAGTGCAAACAAGGGATGACACAAAGCACAATGTGGAGAAGATTGGTAATGTCAAAGCTTCCAATGGCAGGACAAACATTCTAAGTAAGGTTCTCTATGTACCCACTATCACTAAAAACCTAATAAGTGTAGGCCAAATAGTTGAAAAAGGCATGCAAGTTAGGTTCACCCAACATGGAGATTTTGTGGAAGATCCATGTCAAGGCTTCAAAAAGATAGCCCGAGGTGAGAAGCATGGTAGGCTCTTTACTTTTGAAGTAGTAGAAACCAGGAACATAGCTCTATTCACTTTTGGGTCTCAAACCCTAAGTGAGCTTGAAGTGTGGCATAAGAGACTTGCTCATGTGAATAAAAGAACCTTGAAGGATATATGCAGGGATCAAAGTGTTCTAGGACTGCCGAACATATCAAAGCAACACATGATCAAGAGGTGTGATGCATGTCAGATTGGGAAGGCACAAAGACAACCATTCAACCACAAAGGCTACATCCACAAGAACTTATTGAATTTAGTACATAAAGATGTATGGGGACCAAGTCAAGAACCTTCATTGGCAGGATCAAGGTATTATGTCTCATTTATTGACAACCATAGTAGATGGATTATTCTATACTTTATCAAGAGAAAGAATGAAATGTTTGATTGCTTCAAGAAGTATCTTGCACATATGGAGAATCATACAGGTAGATCACTAAAGAAGTTCAGATCTGATGGAGGGGAAGAATACTTCTCCAAAGAGTTTGATGAGTTCAAAAGGGAAGTGACTACTAGGTACTCTCCTCAACTAAATGGAATTGCAGAGAGGAGAAACAAGACATTGGTTGGATCAGCCCGAACCATGCTTGAAGAAAAGAAGTTGCCACATTATCTATGGGCAGAAGCTATTTCAACTGCTGTGTACCTTGTCAATCGACTACCATCAAAATCACTTCAAGGTATGACTCCTTATGAAGCATGGCATGGAAGAAAACCTAGTCTTGGACATTGCAAGGTTTTTGGTTGTTTAGCTTATGTTCATGTACCATCACAAATAAGAGGTAAGCTAGATGAAAGGGCAACAAAGGCAGTGTTTATTGGATATGATTCAACTCAGATGGGTTACAGGTTCTTCAATCCTTCAACCAAGAAATTCACTACAAGTAGAGATGTTGTGTTTGAAGAACACAGGTCTTGGTATGATGAAGACAAACAAAAGGTAACACTAGCATATGAGCTTGATTCTGACTTTCATCAATTAGGAAGCAAGCATGATACACAGGTCCAGGATCCAAGAAGTGATACAGACGATGACCAAGATGAAAGAGAAAAGGATTAGAAGCTATGGAAGTCAAGAGGCAAAGCAAAGATGCAAGAGGTTGGAGAATGCTCCAAACAAGCACCTAGAAGATCAACAAGAGAGAAGAAACAACCAGAAAGGTATGGATATGATTCCACATTTGTTACGAAGCATTCAATCTACTTGGCAAAAGACTTTATTTCAGAGGAAACCTCAACCTATGAAGAGCCAAAGGAAAACCCTAATTGGGAAGAGGCCATGAAAGAAGAGATAGATGCATTGAAGGAAATGGACACTTGGGATTTGGTTCCAATATCACCGAATCAAAAGGTAATTGGTTGCAGATGGGTATATAAAGTTAAAAGAAACTTAGATGGATCAGTTTGCAGGTACAAGGCAAGATTAGTTGCCAAAGGATGCTCACAAACTCATGGTATAGACTATGAGGAAACATTCTCACCAGTTGCAAAGATGACTACAATCAGGACATTGATAAGTGTAGCTCCTACAAGGAATTGGAGACTCCTCCAACTTGATGTGAAAAATGCATTCTTAAATGGTTGGATAAGTGAAGAGGTATACATGTCACAACCACCAGGTTTTGAAAATCCTAATCATCCATCTTATGTTTGTAGCCTTAAGAAAGCATTGTATGGATTGAAACAAGCTCCTAGAGCTTGGAATTATAGGTTGGTTACATATCTTCAAGATCAAGGGTTCAAAGCTAGTAGCTTAGATCCTTCTCTATTCATCAAAAGGGATCACAATGAGGTTATCTATCTATGTGTATATGTAGATGATATTATTGTGACAGGTGATGATCTAAATGGCATTCAAAGGATCACGAGACACATGCAAGAGGAGTTCAAAATCAGTGACCTAGGTGAGCTCACACATTTCCTAGGTATGCAGGTGATATATACAGATGAAGGAATGTATTTTACTCAAAGAAGATACATTCAGGATCTTCTTCTCAAGTTCAAAATGGAGAACACTAAACCTGCAGGTACACCTTTGGAGATGAATCATAAACTTAGTGTTTGTGAAGGTGAGAAAATTGAAGACATTAAAGAGTATCAAAGCTTGGTAGGTAGCTTGATATATGCTACTCATACAAGGGCAGACATCTCATATAGTGTGGGAGTGCTTAGTCAGTTCATGCACTCAACAAGAAGACCACACATGGATGCGGCTAAGAGAGTACTTAAGTATCTCAAAGGTACAATCAAGGAAGGTATATTCTATCCTTAATCTTCAGATTTGGATATCAAAATATACTCAGATGCAGATTGGGCAGGAGCTAAGGATGATAGAAAAAGTACATCTAGTTACTTAGCATTTGTAGGTTCAAAGCTAGTGTCATGGAGTTCCAAGAAGCAACCAACAGTTGCTTTATCCTCAATTGAAGCAGAGTACAGAGGCTTGACCATAGCAACTCAAGAGGCAATATGGTTAAAAGCATTGTATACAGATTTGGGACTTGTGAGTTCCAAAACTCACATATTTGGAGATAATGTAAGTTCGATGCATCTAGCGGAAAATCCTATTTTTCATGCGAGAACCAAGCACATAAAAGTCCATTACCACTTCATGAGGGAGAAGCTCATGGCAAAGGAGATTGAGATTTCTTTTGTTCCTACTGAAAATCAAGTAGCAGATATGATGACGAAGGCACTTGATGGAATAGAGCTTTGTAGATTCAACGCTATGGCAGGTATTCAACCTATTAGAGAATGAAGAGTCAAGCATACTTTAGCTTGAGGGGGAGATGTTGGAACATCAAGCTTACACCATGCGTGAGGTGGATTTGATCTAGATCAAAGGCTATCACATCAAAAGAATATCCGTTGGAGAGTTCTTTTTCTTATGCTCATTTATTGTATTTTTTTGAGATATTTTTGATGGTTCATTTACCTTTGTAAAAGCCTTGAGCTTTACACATGTAAAGGTAGAAATATAGAGACCAAATCCCACGAATTTGTGGTGGTTGAACTTGCATTCAATCAAGCAATCAATCACCTAAACGTAGATCAAACTAGATCTTCACTTTTCCTAGATTGTAGGAAAGTGAATTGATTCCCGTTAACAACCATTCCCACCTTCATTTGAATTCAAAATTGACTTGTAAAAGTCATGGAACACTTCTAGATTCTATATAGAGACTTCAAAACACTTGTACAATACATGGAAGCAATATACATACACTTGTGACCATCATTGTCTTGCTCCTTCAATTCTCTGTATCATCTTCTTCGCCAACAATAACCTTGCAGAGGCTGCTGCTCTCTCTCTCTAGAGCTTCAAATGGAGTGCAAGATGCTTCATTGGACAGTTATAAGTGTCAAGTTTATGCGTATAAATTTTCATAGAATTTTCTTCAGTAGATTGGGAGATATCTAGGTTTTTTTGTCTCGGGATCAATCTCTATGTATTCCTGAAAAATAGGAAGTACCACCGGTGAATGTCGCATTCATTCCTATAGCATATTTTGCTTATTCCTTACACTTTTGTGCATTCTATACACTCATCCCTATGTGTATCACTCCCAAAAAAGGATTTTCTCTAATTGTAATCACGCTCGTCGCTATGGGCATTTGAAGTTCATTGTCTCTTGCATAGATAGCAAGTTTCTTGAGCTAGTCGACCCGCGAACCTATCTATCTTGTATCGACTCATTTTCCTTGATGCTCCAAAGTACATAGTGTGTTTCTTTGCACTTATTGCATGCCTATAAGGTCTATTTGAGTCTCCATAAGCTCAAGGGCTGGTCTTGTGCCGGTTGGCTACACCAAACTTCGTCGCTTCGAAACACACTTTTCTACCTTCTACAAGCTTCTCCAAGTTTCTTTCACTTAACACAATGTCTAGTTTCATCACATTTTTGCAGTTGATGCTTCCCTTTAGGCTCTTTAAGATCATTAGATTACACTGCTACATTTCTAGCCACGTGATTAGAATAACCGGAATCAATATAGAATGGATGCTCATCATTTTTACCTTGCTTGGATGTCGTTTTCATGATGAATAGAGAGTCCTCTTGGTCTTCTATATAGTTGTTGTAATCTGTTCTACCTCTGAGGCCTCCTTGTAGCTTTTGTTGTAGCCTTGGTTGTAATTATGATGGTATTTGTGTCCTCCATGATTGAATCTGCCTCTAGATTGTCCATAGCCTCTACTGTGGAAGCGTCTTCCTCTTTGATTCTTGGTGTTCCTGAAGCACTCATCTCTGGTATGATTGGTCAAACCACAGATATTGCAAGATGAAGAGTTGTATGGTCTCCCCTTTCCTTGCTTTCCTCCTCTGCCCCTACCTATTGCACCTCTTCTTCTACCTGTAAAGTTCACATGAGAGGTACTTGTATCCTATTCATTCATCTTACCTTTGCCTTTTTCTTTATTCTTATATCTATATGTAAAGGAAAAAAGGTTTATTACTTCTAGAGTTTTCTCCATTCTTGTTGACCTTTATCTCATCTATGAAGAGTTGGCCCATCAATGTGCACAAGTCAGGTATATCCATGTCCCTATATAGGTCCATTGCTATGATAAAGGACTTCCATTTGTCATCAGCCTTGATGCCATTTATGATCAACCTTACTATATGCTCCTCTTCTATTTCTTCTCCAATGCTCACAAGTTGATGAGCTACATCCTTCATCTTTGACACATAGTCAGCTATAATTTTCTTTGGTTTCTTCTTCAAGGTTCTAAATTCCATCCAAACCTGGTTCTTCCTTTCCCTTGTATTTGATGAGAAGTATGAAGAAAGTACTTCCCCAGTCTCTCGTGAGGTCTTGCAATTCCTAAGGTAAGGTAATAAGAAATTAGATATTGAGTTAAGTATATAAGACCTAGCTACAACATACTTTGCACATCATCTAGCTAGCCTTTCTTGATCCTCTCTTGTAGGTTGGACTTTGCTTTTGAATGTTCGAATTTCTTCATCTCTAGAGATATATACATACAAGCTTCTTCCTTGGAGGTAAGCCTTGATTTTCAGGGACCATGCTGGATAGTTTCCCCTGCCCAATTTATGAATGAATGATGGGAATCCATCTCCCTTTTACTTTATTATTTCTCTAATACCACTATTAGAGGAGATGGTGGATAGACTCAAGAAATGAAGTGGTGTTGCAAATCCTTGCTTCATATCAGCCAAGAATACGTTGAGAGTGTAAATTAGACCCCTTGATCTTCCTAGGAGCCATCAATAATCACCTAAGTTCTTTGGAGTATGATCCTCTAATCAATTGATCAAAAATGATGAGTAGAAGATTCAACTATGAGCTAAGACTTGCTATTTTTGTCTCCACACATGCTTAGTAACTTGAGCAGTACTCTTAACCTACTAGCAATTGATCAAATTCCTTTTGGGAATGTTCAATTGACTTGGATAGCTACCAAGCACAAGTTAGTTCACTAAGAATGATCAAGTGTACACTTCTAATCATGCTTAGCAAGTTTGATGACTATTAAGACATTTTTAGGCTTCCAAAGTATGCAAACTACTGAGTAAAGCTTCAAATATATGTCCAGATTGCATAAAGCAATGATAATGAAATTTTGTAGTAGCAAAATAGACAGTATGGCGAATCTATAACATATTAAATCACATCAAATGATCAAGTATGCAATGAGAATCAATTCTGAGAAGTTTAGTGTTCTAAGATAAACATAGCAAAGAAATGAAGTAGAGATGTAATCAATGTATATGTATTACATCACATAGAGTTACAATGACATTGGCAATGTATAGTTGCACAATGTGAGGGTAGTAATGGAGCTATAGGATGAGCTCACTAACACGAAAGATGCCTCTCAAAATGATCTTTAAATCGGGCTTGCTTTCACACGAGATATTGAACCCTCTTTTATAGCTAGAATTGGAGCCATTTTTTGAGTTCAAATTCAAACTCTTACCATAATGTGAATCCTAAAATCTAGGACTTTCTTTCTCATCAATCACTTGCCATGTAATCATGATTTGATTCCTTCTAATCCCATGTTAGAATAAGTTCTATGACAAAATGCTCTTTTACAAGGGAATAGTCATATGTGACTGTAAGTGACGATATGAAGTGAATGCTAAATATCCAAGTATGTAGGCTTGGACTCATTTGCACCAACAATGGTGTAGATTCAACATTCATATGTGGGCTTCAATTACTCTCGAGGTCACAATTAGTTTTTCAGATCTATATAATGGAAAATTTGGTGGAGTCATATGTCATTCTCTCTATCATGGAGACTAGGTTTTTAATGTTGGTATTAGAGCCAACCTTTCATGAGGACCTTGGTGATTCATCATTTTATTGTAGATTATGATTTGATGGAGAGCTTTGAGTCAACATCTCTTACCTAAGCTCTTATGATCCATGAAGAGGATTATTTATCTCACATTCTCTCCCACTCTCATGAGGACTTTAGTTCCTTGTTTGTACATTTGGAATATTGCTAGTTTCTCTATATGTTTATCCCTAAAAAAAGGAGTCCTCTATAGGAGACACGAGTATGAACCTATTCTATAGCCTTGAACATTCTTTAATGAGGAGAACACCACCATTTCTCACATTGAGAGTAGGAGAAGTGCCTATTGAGTGCCCGTAACATGCCCATGAGAAGATAAGATGAGAGAAAGCACTTTCTCTCTCTCTCTCTCTCTCTCTCTCTCTCTCTCCCATTTGGAATTATAAAGGATAGGTGCAATTTTTCTTTTTAAAGCATAGGTGCAATTTTTCTTTGTAATGATCTCAAAAACATCAATTTAGGTGTATGTTGGATAAATCATTTGTGTATGCATGCCTCTACTAATCTACATCCTTCAAACTAGTGTACACACATCTCTACTAATTGGTATCCTTCTAAATAGTGCCTAATTGCTTCCTAACTATGCCTAATTTATTTTTTGTATGGATGAGAATACCTAACTCATATCTTCCCAAGTGCATATTTATCCTAAACTTTACGAATATGGTTTTAAGGCCATCAATAGTTACTACAAGGAGGTGCAATGCGACCATGACCATTGAGGAATTAAGGACCAAGAGGAGACATGAGAGAATCTTTAGAGTAGTTTATACGTTCTTTTGCAGTGCCCATCCTAGATTTTTGGAACATTAAAGAGGTAGAGTTAAGAAAATTAATGCATGAGGTTTGCTACCCATGAGGGAATTTAGAGGAGAATGGTTTATTCTAGAGCTTGTTATGTTCTTCACGATCCCTTCTCTCCATCATTTAGCACTCATGAATAGTTCATCCAAGTTTTTCTTGATTTGAATTTAAAGCATTCTATGTACTCTCTCACTCTATATGAAGATAAATGTAAATATTTTGCTTTTAACAAAGAGATTCAAGGTTCTTTGGTGTTCTAATCTTCATTAATTAGCGAGAATCAAGGAAAGAGATGGAACCATAGAAAATATGAAGATGGAAATAGAGTTTTTGTGGCATTTTTCCCTATCATTCACATGTGCGTTGGTCATCAATTTAAGATGAAGAATAAAAAGTTTACTACCTCTTGATAAAAGAAGGCTTTAGAGATTGCTAAAATAGTGCAAGATACCATTTTCCTCCCCTCTTGAAAGGTAAAGTTTGTTGACTAGGTTTTTTCATGACTTAAATGTGTTCTGTATTGTTTGAAACAAGTACATGGCTTAGCATATTGGAAAGAATCTATAGAAACTTCCTTTCAATAGGGGACCAAAATAGAAATGGGTTCCCAAAATTAAATGGTCTACCTGCATCAGCCAAAATGATTGTGGGGGTGTGGGCATTATGGATATTCAGGGCTTGGCTGACAAGTTGGTGGCAAAATGGATCATGGGGGCTTGGTGCAACTATGAGACTTCTTGGCCAAGCTCATTTTAAGGAACAAGAATATGCTTCTGTTCTTGGTACTCCCTAGTTTGAGGGACTTGGTCCTACTCACCCTCGTATTCTCCTTGATTCTCATTTCCCCTAAAGGCTCAAATCTTGTGTGCTCCTTGTGGAAGAGTTGGAACAAGCTTAGAAAATTTGTGAGAATCAAAGAACATTAGAGATGGGTGGCAAGCTAAGACAAGATTACTCAATCTGATTTCTAATCACCGGCATTAGTTGTGTGGCTTTTTGAAACCTCCAAAATGCTAAGAGGATTTGGAACAAGGGTTTAGACAATGGAAACACCTATGGATATACAAAGTAGGCCAATGTATCAGCTTTGAAGACATGGATCTTGAAATAAGAATGAACTACGAAGACTGGAATCTCCTTCAAAGAAAGTGCCTTGGCAGTTGTCATGAATCCTTAACAGCAGAATTACTTATCTCCTTACTTTTACCACTTACACTTTTACTGACACTTTTAAATATGAGCTGAGGTCTCTTTCTTAACCAAACAAATCACTTGGATGAGCTGCTAAGTAAAAGATTGTAAGATCCACATAATGTGTCGCCCATGATATAGTAATGACCCTCAGGAGCACATCCCTCACATAATTCTTGTAGCAGCTTTTGACCATCTGATCACAAAAGAAATCATCTTTTGATGTCTCGAAAGCTCCAGCATCATCTTTTGCCTGCCTTACATATAGAGTGGTGGAAGGTGGTGAGTGGTGAGGGTGGGGTGGGGAATGTTGGAAGGTGTGGGAGTGGTGGGAGGTGGTGGTGGTGTAGGTGGAGTTGAGGGTCGGCAGAGTAGGACAATAGTAAGAAGTAGTGTCCTATTGTCATAAGTATTTCCTAGTGATTGGGAAGATCTTTATTGTCTATTTATGCTTGATTCACCCTACTTGGGACCAATTCCAATGGTTGTGTTACTCTTGCCCCTTGGATGATTAATGACAAGCCAATTAGGCTGATTGGAAATCTTATTAAGAAGAGTCATCACGTTGTGTATTGAGATTTTATCTTTTTAAAGACTGTTGTGTATTGGGGAAGAGAGGGAGCATGGGAGGTTGGGCTACGGGGGAGGGTGCACTACGAGTGTTGTGGGTGGGTATAGGAGGGGGAGACAGAGGTGGTGGGAGTGGGCTAGGGGAGGTGATGGGAGTGGGTTGTGGGAGGTGGTGGAAGGGGATTGCGGGAGGGGAAGAGAGAGAGAGAGAGAGAGAGAGAGAGAGAGAGAGAGAGAGAGAGAGAGAGAGAGAGAGAGAGAGAGAGAGAGAGAGAGAGAGAGAGCGAGAGAGAGAGAGAGCAAGTGGGAGGGCTATGGTTCGGGTGGGGGCTACAGGGAGAGAAAGAGAGAGAGAGAGAGAGAGAGAGAGAGGGAGAGAGAGAGAGAGAGAGGGAAAGATAGAGAGAGTGGAGGGTGGGGGGGTGTCACTCTAGCACAATGGTGAGTACCAACGTGAGAAGATTCACCTCATAATTGTCAATCCGTGGAGACGTGAGGACTAGTATGAAGACTATGAGCAAGTGAAGGCACAAGTGCGTGAGTGAGAAGCACACAAGCATGCACACACATACACACACACGCGCACACAAGGCAAGAACAAGGAGAGGAACAATGGAGTTCTTTGCATTAGTCAAAAAGTCTCTTACATAAGCTCAATTCACAAACAATCTAACCCCAAAAATGAGCTCTCTAGCTCTTTTTATAGTTTTCTAGCTAGCTTTGGTCTTGTCCAAACCTAGTGTCCGGCCTAGTTAAAAATTAGGTTCTAGAGCCTATTTGGGGGCTCAAACAGAGTCTAAAAATTATGAAAATTGGTATGTAGCTAGTTCTAATACTCCTCAAGCTCGAGGACTCCTCGGCTTGCACAAAATGGAGTCTATTCTACCAAAAACGGAATTTACAATGTTTGTGTAGTGATTAAAATCACTTGAGTTGTGAATGGTCCATGGGAAAAAATGATTGGGCCTTGTTGCCGTATTGTGCATGACTCCTCCGTTGCGCTAATATGCTCTTCATCTGACTTGTATGCCAACACTCCCCCCTTCCTAGCGTCTGTCGCCCCTGACAGACCTTTGTTCTCTCGGATGGTCGATATAGTATTGGATGACATTGGTGGCCAGTTCATGTTCTCCTATCCTTAAGCCTCTTGCTAGATCAGCTTCCAATGCATCCCAATTTATTGCACCAGGGACATCTGGTTGCGGGGTGGTGTAGTACTCAGAGTACATTGCTTGTTCACAAGCAAAAAGTTGGAGCAGATGTGTGGGCTTCGGTGCGAAAATCTCCGAGTGATACTCCCAGAAACCTGATCTGAACATTTCTTCAAAGGTCTGTTTGTAACAGGCAGGGAGGTATTTGATGCGCGCATGCCAGGTGTAAGCCACACGAATACTGGGGGTGGTGCTCATGTCATACACCAAGTCATAATTTCCATTGCTGAACCCCGGGAGACGTACCTGTGGTGCGGCTGCATTTCTAAAAGTTTTTCAGGACTACCTGCATCATATCTAAGATTTTAAGCATCATTTGTGCTGCTACATCTTGCATGGGCTTCAAGCGCGGCATCTAGTGGCGAATGGTTCCCATCATATATGCTACCGACGGTGGTCCCTGTGGTGGCGCAATGTACGGGTAGTTCAGCCATTCCTTGCATTGCGCGTTGTTCTGTACCTTGATATTGAATGCCTTCCAAGACCTGCGGCGTGGGACTGGACCGTAGCATGGATTATATAGGAGGTGTAAAGGTGCGTTGTTCCATGTGCGTAGCATTTCTGGATATGTCTCTAGAAGTTTCTGCCGCCAGGTGGGTTGACGAATTTTGCCTTTTTGCACCTCTGGAGGAAGGTCTTTGGGTTGAAATTGGGTCGCAAAGGTAGGAATCTGACCCGTGACTCTTTGTATTTCTGCATTATAATCAGCCAAGATAATATAATACGGCCTGTATTGGAGTTCAGATGAGAGGATCAGGCGTCTCGATGACAGGTTCTTGAAGTAAGCCGATTGTAGCACAGTTTCCTCTATGACCCTCATGGCCTGATTTTGCACTACTGTGCGCTCTTCGTGCGAACTCCCGATTTCCTCCACTTGACGTAGCCATGGGGGCCGTGGTGCCTCGAATGTGTCCTGAGCTTCTTCTGTTTGTTGACCTCCTGGGAATGGTTGTGGATTGTATTCTTCGTCAAACGTTTGTTCCACAGGAATTTGCACAACTTCTTCGTCCGTGGGAGCCTCTAGAGGGGAAGGTGGTCTCTCATATTGTAGTAGACGTGTTTGCAATTCAGAGACCTATTTCTGGAGATCTTTTATGGCCTCTGCGTCTGTGAGAAGTGAAGCCGTGGAAGGTGTGGTTGGGGAGGCTGCTGTTTGTCCTTTTTGGTGTTCCTGCTTCAATTGTCCCAGTTCCTCTGATAGCTTATCATGTGCTTCAAGCAGCATGGCATAGTCTTCCAATATGATCTTGATATTATCGGGGGTCACTGCTTGAAACTTGGATGGGCTGATGGGTGCCCCTGGTGTGCTCTCAATAGCTGCCTCCAGGTTCTCTTGATTTTGTACTTGCAGTCGTCGATTCTCTTCCTGAGCGGCCGCGAGATGGCGTTTGAGTAGAGCCATATTTCGCTGGAGCTTTGAGTTGCGTTCCAGCTGTGTCCGTAGGTGACCTTCTACCACCTGTATCGCTTCCTGATCTGTGTTCTGTAGCTGTACCTCCAATATGCCATGAGCTTCTTGGAGAGTTTGGAACTGTGTGTGGAGGCGAGCATTTTCCTCTTCTAGTGCCGCGAGGCGGTGCTGTAGTGTTTCTGAGTGCTCGTGCAGACGTTCATTCTGTTGCTGGAGCTGAATGTAATCTGTCCTTAAGTTTGATATACAAGCAAGCATGGTGTCCAATGCACTTCCTATAGATGAGTGAGTGGTGTTTACAGTGGGAGATGCATGGGAAGGGAATTGGGGATGGGGAAGAGTGAATGATGTGTCTATTGAAGTCGTGTGTGTGAGTGAAATTGGTGGAGGGGGAATGGGAGGAGGTGGAATCGTGGGGGGAGGTGCCGTGGGTGGTGAAATGTCCATACCTTCAGGAGTGGGTGTGAGTGTGAGATCTGCCATATACATTGGGATGGTAGGTGGTGTGCGTGTGGAAGTGGTGAATAGATGCGAAGTGGGGTGGGGAGCTGAAAAGGAAGGAAATGGTTGAGACCCTGGTTGAAAAGTTCTAGCAAGGAGGTCATGGAGGGATTGTAGAAATGGAGAGATGGAGGTCGGGGGTTGAGGTGGTAGATTTGAGGAGGGCATGAAGGGTTGCGAGGTAGCAGGAAAACCCATGAATGTGGATCTAGGGTCAGGATGACCTATGGCTGAGGGCATGGGGGATGGTTGTCCTAGGGCAGGCTCTATGAGCGGTTCGGTGGATTGTGTCGTGATGGGGGTTGCTTCAAAGATTGGGTTATCAGAAGTAGAGAATAGGGTTGAAATAGAGATGGGAGTACGGAAGATGAAGGTTGGTTCGGTGGGTTGAGTGGTCGAGGTGACTGCCACTGTTTCTGCTCTAGGAGGCGATGGTGGGGGTGTGGGTGGTAGTGGCTCGGTGGATTCCTCATGGGTGACTGAGTGCTCTTGGCTAGCCGTTTTGGTTGCTTGGGCGGTTGTCCTGATGGGTTCAGATGTAATAGTTGGCTCTTCTGCAGTTGTAATGGGAATCTGGATATTCTTACCTGAGCGTGGTCGTGTCTGGAACCTTCGTGGATCATATTGAACTGGGGACCTCCGAATGGCAGTGCGCACTGCTTCCACTACCCCATATGTTTCTGCCATCAGTAAGAGACCTTCCCTATACTCTGAGTCAACTCCTGCTTCTTCCAACAATTGAGTCATGAGTACTCTGCTACTCTGTTCGGTGAGTAGTTGTTGCGATCGCACTTTTTCCATAATCTAATACAGCCTTCGGAGTTCTGCTGTATAGGCTGGTGCTTCAGTGGTCTCCTCTTCATAAGCTCCTTCTTCCTCTAGGTGTCCTTGTTGTTGACCTGGCTGATCGTCGCTCCAATGTACATGTCGGCCGTCTGTAGATTTTCTTCTTCTTCGTGAAGATGTGCCTTGTTCCTCTGTATCTGAATAAAACTCCACATCAGAGAATTGTGTACTTTGTAAGAATGCTTCGAAGTCCTGGGGGTCCATTCCTTCAGCATCTCCAGTTGTAGCAAATTCAAATTCAGGTGGAGCAAGAGGAGCTGAAGGGGTAGCTTGTGTCGTAGTTTCAGATCCCGACCTGGGTATCCTAATGGTAAAGGGAGGTACAGTGGCCTCCCTTCGTGGCGATACCTCAGGAGTAGTCAGAACTTCCCTTGTCTGGACACAAGGGATCGCACCCCTCATGCGCTTGGATTGGTATGTGGACGTCTTGAGCTTCTTAAACATTTGTAATTGTGCCCAAGTTAAGGCACGTTCAATGGGAACATCGTATGCTAGGCACCGGTAAATAATGCGTGTGATTGCACAGCATCCGTTCACCACTAATTTCCTAGAAGATCGTTTGTTTGCTTCATACAATTGATCTATAATCCATACCGGTAGCTTAATGGGTAACGCACCTGCTTCCGCTAAGTAGAGAGCGAACCAGATTCTCTTGTGTGGTTGTGTGAAGCGGTCTTGGCCGGGAAAGGCAAAATGTTGCATGCACATGCGGAGAGGGATGGACACGTTTGGTGTGAGTGCTGCCATGTCTTTAAGCTTCAATAGTTTCCTATCCTTCATGTTAGTGGGAACAAGAGCATCCTTTTCAAAGGGTACATGTGTGCCGTGCATATTCAAAGCGTCGCTTACCAACTCCACAGTAAGTTCAAACCTCTTTAACTCGTTGTTGCCCAGCAAGGAGGGAAGAACAAATGATCCGGGTTTGTCCTTTTCTTCATTAGCTTGTAATGTGGAGACCAAATAGTAACATCGGAGGAGATCTGGTTTAGGTAGTGGGGCTTCAAAGTATTCGGCCAGCCCTGCTCGTTGCCATATGGTCTGGAGGTCCTCGGTGTTCTGTAAAGTCTCGAACTCCTTGGAGAAAAATTGGAATCGAACCCATGATCTGTCATACTCGCACTTAGACTCCCATATATACTTGGCCTCTCCTAATGGACCTGGCATGCCATTGAACCAATGAGAATTGGCATGGACTCTTTCTGTGATCCCTGTGGGTGGATCCGGCACCGGGATTTGCTGAAGGTGCCTCAGCTCCCCTGGTCGTTCAGTTGGTGGAACATCCATAGGTAGACTATCCACATCAATTCCTGCAGTGAGTATCCCTATTTGTGAGCCCGAACCTGTCGCTTCTGCCATTTTACTTCTTGCCTTCTGATTCTGTGAGAATATAGAATCATGCGTTAACATCGTAATGGACAGAATAAATCCGTAGTTGTCCCCGTCACAACATTAACATGAGGTAGATGGTGAGTTAGTGGTTAGTAAGTGCACGAAGACAGTGTGTGTAGTTAATGCTTGGGTATTCCTAGGAGACTAACGCAGTTAGTAAGTGGGGGTGAATTTACAAATTGGGGTCGGGGGGTTTATTACAGGTCTTAAGCTGCCAAATGCAGTGGATGGGTTTTTCTCTTGGTTTCGTAGAGACGCTAGAGAACATTATAGGTGTATCAGCTTGAACATGAGGCCTTTTATGGACCGATTTACAAATGATTCTGTTCGTGCTCATGGGCCTTGGTGTGTTCGTGAGTGTTGAAGACGAGTGGATGCTGGTTGTGCGAGTGAATGGGTTACGCTGTATAGGTTGTGGCTTCGGCGTAGCTATTTGCGCCCGCAAGCAAGTCTTAGGCACCCAAATTTGTCTTGATTGTGGCCTAGCCTTCATCGACTTCTTGGGCACCCAAATAGATTTCACGTTAGCGGAAGAATTTCCGAAAGACTTCTTATTAGTGTCGTGTTGTTGGTGACTAATAAGAGGTTTTGCCCGTGTGGTTGGCTGGAGTGCAATCGGGTGTTCGCCTTTCCGCACCCACACTTGTTTCACTTGCTGGGACATTTTGCTGCGCAGGTACTCTGGATCCCGGACATAGGTAGTACTCTGCTTCTTCTGCCTTGGATCCACCTTTGGTTGTTGCCTCCTTCTGGCCTTTGGAAAAGAAGGGAGTTCCTTTGCATCCCTGACTCCTGTTTTGCGAGTATCATTCCTCTGCATCACATAGCCTTGGACAAGAACAGCATGATCAACTTCATGTGCATCCCTGGAGGGACCAGGAGTCCGTGTCTTTTCTAGTTCCTTGAGTGCTCCATTATTTAACTCAATTGTAATTCTAGTTTGATTCACCCATATCTGAAGAAGTCCACTTCTTAGGTTTAAGTTGACTGCTTGGTCATAGATCCAGTCTTGACCCAAGACAAGAGGTTCAGTGAGATCCTCATCTTGACACACTAGTACTTTAACTGTCATTGCCTCATCCTGAATATAGAGGGGAAGTTCCACCTCGCCTATGCAAGGGGTTTCCACGCCTCCCAATCCTATGAGATATGCTTCCACCGGATTGACAGTTAATTGCAACTCTTGACAAAAAGACAATTTAACAGCACTAGTGGTTGCACCTGAGTCAATCAAAGCTCTTACAGTCCTTGCACTCTCTTCTTGTCCTATGTCTAAGGTTATGAAAGGACGTCGGTCAGTTATTCTCTGTGAGCTAACACCTGAAACTTCACACATAGCCACGTCATATCCTTGATCTGCATATGCATCTTGCCTAGGGTGCTCTCTACCTTGTCTTCTTAATTTCATTCTCCGGATGCGCTCTAGGGCTTCTGCTTGAGCTTCTTCTCGAATTCGCTTTTCTTCCTCTTTACGTTTCTTAGCAGTATTGAGTCGGCTTAGCATTTCCTCCGTGAGGGGTTCCTGATACAACTTGACTCTGCATCCGCTAATATAGTTAGGGAGAACATTACCTTCTAAAGTGGCTAGTTGTACTGCTCCACTCGTGGAGATCCTATTGATGATCATAGGTCCGTAGCCTCTTTTTTCTAGCTTCCTTGCGTGTTGTTTCAATGTGTAGACTAAAACTAGATCTCCTACTTTCAAGCCCTTATCCTTCACATGGGCATCGAAATATGCCTTCTGTCTGTTCTTGGCTGCATATATTCCGGCAGCGGCTCTCAATCTTGTTTCTCCTAATCGTTCAAGGTCAAAGATCCTAGAGGAGAGCTCATGACCTGTCCATTCGTGCTCTTGTGCTATTTTCAATGTAGGTATCAAAAAGTCTAAAGGTAGCACCGCATTTTGACCAAACACCATTTGAAAGGGCGTGGCTTGGAGTACCGTCTTGTAGGCAACTCGGTATGCCCAAACAGCATGGTGTAGCTGTTTGTCCCAATCAGAGCGTTTATTATTCACTAATTTCGTCAATACATTGCATAAGATCTTGTTGGTGCTCTCAGCTTGGCCATTTGCTTGAGGGTGATAGGGGGCAGACTTCTTATGTATTACCAAGAATTCTTGGAGCAGATTTTCAATAACTTCGTTCAAGAAGTGAGTGCCTCTATCGCTTACAAGCTCTATGGGTAGTCCGTATCTAGTGAACACATTCTCAAATAAAAACTTAGCAGTTGTTTGAGCATCGTTCTTCGTTGTGGCTTTCACCTCCACCCACTTTGTTAGATAGTCTGTTGCAACAATGATATATTCTGCATGGGAACCCTTAGCTGGGGGATTAATAGGACCTACGAAGTCTATTCCCCACTTAGAGAAAGCACGTCCACCCATCATAGGTTTCAGTGGCATCTCATCTTTAGGTATAGGATACTGGGTTCGCTGACAGACATCACACCGCTTCACATAGGTATGTGCGTCCATGTGAAGGGTAGGCCACCAGAAGCCCGCAAATAGTATTGCCTTGATCACCCGATCTGGTCCAAAGTGTCCTCCTGCTACACCTTGGTGAGCAGTGTCCAAGATCTTGAGATACTCACTCTCATGGACACATAGTCTCAGGTAACCGTCTTTACCACGCTTGTATAGATTATCACCAATGAGTGAATAATCCTGTGCTTCTTGTTCTAAACTCTTTTGCCTAGCCAGAGTCATGTCTGGAGGGAATGTTCTCGTCCTTAAGAAGGATACTAGCGGTTCACTCCAATCTGGCACTATGGACACTTGATAGAGTGTGGCATGTTCCACAGGTGGTGTAGTGCAACAGATTGGGCATTCCTTGCACACGCTTTGGACATCAACTTCCATAGTTGGCCAATGTACTCCGAGTCTCCTTAGTGTCTGTAAGGTTCGTTGCTTTGAGTAGTGTTGCTCTAATGCACCTACATGTGCTAATTGCAACCATTTAGCGTACTCATCCTCTTCTACGCAACAAGCCAAGATCCCTTGATCTGTGTGCTTGTACATACTTCCTGCCATGATGTGGTACTTTTGGGCTCTCACAACCTCCCTATTCCGTGTGTTCACCACTGGATGATTAGGCCCGTACGTCAATACTGGTACTAATGGCTTAGCCCACTGTGGCACCACTTCTAAATTGAACAAGTAAGCATCAGGAAGATCATCTGATACTCCCTGTGGGGCTTCTCCCGACGTGAGCCTAGAGAGATGATCTGCCCTTAAATGAGTTCTTCCTTTTCTTACCACAACCTCAAAGTCATATTCCATGAGCAAGAGAAACCACCTCACTAGTCTTCCTGTATTGCATGGTTTGTTTACGAGGTATAGCAAAGCCTGATGATCAGTAAAAAATTTAAACTTATTTGCAAGCAAATAGTGTCTAAATTTCTTGACTGCATATACCATGCCTAAGCCTTCTCTCTCTGTAGTGGTATAATTTCGTTCAGCTCCATTCAATTGTCTACTGGCATAGGCAATTGGGAGATCCATATTGCCTTCACCAGTAGGTTGTGCAAGCACACATCCAATGGCATAATTGGATGCATCCACATGAACATGGAATGGCTTATTCCAATCTGGTGTGGTCAAGATTGGTGTTGAACATAATCACCGTTTAAGCTCCTGGAAGGAGTTCTCACATTCATCAGTCCACTCAACGTTAGTCAGAAGTCCGTACATGGGCTTTGCAATGATAGCATACATGTGTATGAATCGTCGGTAATAACCACAATGCCCCATGAAAGCTTGTACTTCCTTGAAATTTTTTGGCCTAGGTAGTTCTGCTATAGCTCTCACTTTCTCTTCATCAGTGGATATGCCATTCTTTGATACTATGTGTCCTAGAATCTTGCCTTGCCTGACCATGAAAACACATTTCTCTAGGTTCAGGTAGACTTGATATTCTCTACATTTGTCGAAGATTTGCCTGAGTTCAGGGATATGGGTTTGTCTAATGTTCGAATGAGCACAAAGATCATCAACGTAGACTTCTAAGTTCTTCCTCAGGAACTCCTTAAATACATGGCACATCAGCCTCTGGAAGGTAGCTGGTGCATTGGTAAGCCCAAATGGCATTACACGAAAGGCAAATATGCCCCACTCTGTGGCAAAGGCTGTCTTATGCTGATCCTCTGGAGCTATGGCTACTTGATTGTAGCCCGAAAATCCATCAAGGAAGCTGTACACTTCCTTGCCTGCCACTCTTTCTAAGAGATGTTCTGTGATGGGAAGTGGATAGTTATCTCGAATCGTGGCGGCATTAACCTTTTTCAAGTTAATGCACACACGCAGCTTGCCATTCTTCTTGGGCACCACTACGATGGGGGATACCCATTCAGTGTGCTCAATTTCATAGATAAATCCAGCTTCAACCAGTCTATCTATCTCTTCTTTGATCTTAGCAGCGTAATTATCGTTATATGTGTAGGGCTTTTGCTTAGAGGGTTTAGCATCTGAGGTCATGGGGATGGTGTGTGAGCATATGTCAGGGTCAACACCTTTCAAATCCTTGTAACTCCAAGCGAACACATCTCTGTATTCCCTTAACAAGGCAATTAACACATGCTCTTCTTCCTTTGTTAGGTCATGGCCTATGTACGTGCATCTCTCCTCTCCTTCCTCTAGGGCCACAACTATTTTCTTGGTGGTTTCTTTGTTATCATAGGCCTCTCCTGATTGTGCCTCTCGCTTAGGCATTCTGATCATGACTCTTCTGTCATCTATCTCATATTTCTTAAAATTTTCTAGGACCTCAAACAAAGATTCTTCCTCTTCTGGTGAGACTTCTCTCTTCTTCCGTTTCTTTCCTTCTTCCTTTGGGGTCACATGTGTGGCTAATCTTACATCATTTGTAAGCTCTCCATGCCTCTGGGGTTGAAATTCTACTTCATGGAAGTATTCTTCATCTGATGCAAATGGTGGGTCCATGATGATTGACTCTAGGTCGGAGTCACTTGCATCCTCAAAGGCATCAAGGCTAGGTTCGCATTCTTCTAGAACTGCCTCTCCCATGATTGGCTCTATGGAGAAGACTAAAATATCATAGCCATCCTCATCACAGTGAGGTGTCCATTGTTCTTCATTGATGGCTACGTCCATTGTTGCTAAAATTTCTGCCCAACCGTGAGGTTCAAATTCTTCGTCTGGAAAAACTACAGGTGCATAGGCTGGGTCTTGGATTGATCTATGGGTTTCTTTCGCACCTACCTCTCTGGCTTTCTCTCTATTCTCTTCTTCTACTGCTACCTTGCACATCCATAAGTGAGTGTCTTCATGCATCCATGAGGATCCAGACCCTATGGAATGCACCGATTCTGTATCATCTTTGGCTCTATGGATGGGATTCCATTGGATAGGAGGGACATCTCTATGAGAATAATCCTTGAGATTGACTTTGGTCGTAACACCCAAGTGTTGCAAATACAAGGAGTTGGTTCCCCAATCCTGTACCACTTGCAACTGTCGCATAAATGGTCTTCCCAAAATCATCTCATAGGCATGATTTTTGCTGAAGTCGCATATGGCAAATGTGTGCTCAAACTCGACACCACAAGTGGTGAGAGTTATTCCTTCTAGCAATCCTAGGGGTCTCTCTATGTGACCATCGGCCATCTGCAATTTCATTCTCGTTGGCCTGAGTGCCGGCTTGCCCCAACGCTTCCATAGGGAAGTAGTGGCAATTGCAACTCCTGCACCTGAGTCCAAAATTGCCTTGGTGGTGTGCTCCTGGTAGGTGATGGGAAGATAGGTGTTCCCTTCTTCACCTTCACACATATCTCCTATCTTATCCAAGGGAATTTCTGGCACTGTCCTATGGGATTCTACCTGGGAACGAGGTTTTGCTATCTCTGGTACTTGTTTGGCTACATGTTTCCATAATTCAGGTCTAACCTTGAGTAGCTCTTCTAACTTGAGATTACACTGCACGTTAGTGTTCTTCACTACCTCTGTGTTCCTAGGTATGACTGAATCTTCGTTTCTTACCATGACTGTAGGTGTTCTCATACAGGTGGACTTTGCTTCCCATGGTCCTGTGAAGTGGGGTAACTCTTGTATGGAATTAGATTCAAAGTCCAATCTCTCGTGAGATTGAGTACTCTCATGTTCCCCGTAAATAGATGGGATGTCTTGTGGGAATTGGTCGTGTGCATCATCCACAAGTTCAAAGGGAGGGGCGACTTCACTTTCGTTATCCCATTTGTCTTCTTGAATCTCTCGTAGGAAGTCTGGTGCAAACCGATTCATAGAAGAGGAAGTGTTTGGCTCCGTAGGATTAGGCACATAAGCAACCTGGGAAGGAGGGCTTATTCTATCGTTGGCTCTCTCCTCGTTCTCATAGATGGCTGGAGCACAAGCTTCCTGGGGAGGATTACCTATTCTATTGCTCTTCCGAACAGGCTCATATGCTCCCTGAGAAGGAATGTAGGCAACCTGTGGAGGTACATGAGCTTTCGAGGGAGGCTCATCTGCCTTTTGGGGGGAAAGATAAGCTTCTTGAGGAGGCACATGGGCTTCCTGAAGAGGCTGGCTTATCCGTTCTCTTCCCCTTTCCTTTCTTTGAGGGGAAGGTTCCTTTTCTGAGTGTGCCATTAGATTCTCCATTCTTCCCAGAGAAGGGGGGTTGTCTGGTTCAGTGGAATTGAGTACATAAGCTTCCGGTGGGGGATGGGTCATGTTTTTGCTTGCTTTATCTCTTTCTTGATTTTTTTCTTCCTTGGCAGATCTTGCAATTATGCCCTCTAACTTCTCTAGAAGTCCATCCAGGTGTAGTTGCGTCTTGGCTGAGCCCGAGCAATTGAATAGGCGACTAGCTTCAAACATAGTCTGAGCCAATGCGACCATTTTCGTGCAAAGCTTGGTTCTTTCTATCTCTAGGTCAGCTCTAGGGTAGCACTTGTCATGATCCCTTACATTTGGCCCTTCTTGGATTCTGGCCTGATATGCTTTAAGCATCATGTCTATGTCTTCAGGAGTGGGATCAGCTAATACTGATCCTGCTCGGGGTGGTGGGTGGGTTACGTGGGGTGTGTTAGAGGGTGGAGGGATGGAGGGTGATGGGGATGGTAGCGGTGGAAATGTGTGAGAGGGCGGTTGAGATGTGATCTCTATGATTTTGGCCTTGGTTTCTCGTAGACTTTCCTCTAGTTCACTCATCTTCTTTGCCCATTGCCTTTTCATTCTTTCACGACTATCTCTCCAAGCTCTAGTTCTTTTCTTTGTCATGCTCTCGGTTTCACTAACTTCTGGGCTCTTTTCCTGGCCTACAGTTTGGTTTTGCTGCAAAGCTTGAGCTCTTGTGACCACTTGCACTGGCGCAGTGGAGGTCACACTCCCTGTGGAGTCTACAACCAACCCAATAACATTTATAGGAGTGATTTTTGGCATATTATTAGGATTTTTAGGGCAATCTCGTAAGAGATGCTCTTTCCCACACTCTTGGCAATAACCTTGGATCGTTACAGACTGGGGTTGTGTAGGTGGAGGCAAGGGACAGTCACGAATGAGATGATCACCCTGACATCGGTAGCATGGTCCTCTAGGGAATGGGGGTCTTATCTGCCTAGGTTGGGGTCTGGGGTTGGGGTTTGCATACATGACATTTGTGTAATCTAATTCCCAACTAGGTTCATTTGGCTCTTCACTATAGTAAGACTCACCATGTTCAGGAGACTGCATGTAGTATGCCTGGGGACTATCAACATGTGTAGAATCGAAGCTATGGTCACTGGGGTCACTTTCTGAAAGCAATGGTGTTACGGGGACTATAGCTCTATTCAGGTTTTCTTCTGCAGCTGTATACTTTACCGGGATCACGTTGGATGGAGCTGGAGGTTGTTGGACTAACACGGGCTGAGGCCTTTGTTGGTTTTGGTATGGTTGCTGATAAGGTTGCTGTGGCCTCCCATATGGTTGTGGAGGGTACTGGTTCTGGTATCTTCCCTGTGGTGGATAGGGTTGAGGGTAAGTTTGCCTGACTGTTTGCTTATTGTAGGGGCAATCTTGTGCGGTGTGATTGGTGTACCTCCATTCTATGGTGCAGTACTGGCTACTAGGATTTACTTGGGGTTGAGCCATAATGGGACATACATTCGCCATGTGGTCGCCACCACAAGTGTAGCATCTCTTCACAGAGGCAAACCTTGGGATCTGTTTACCAGTGACACCTAATTTCTGAGCTACTTTCTCTGCCAGTTCCTCAATTGATGTGGACTGCGTGGAGGAGAGACTAGAGACACTATCTGAATCTTTGTATATCTTGGAAAGCTCTAATTCCTCCCCTAGGTTATCCTCGAATGTCAATGCACATGCGTACACACTCTTCTATGTTCCTAGGGTCCTTCAAGTACACATAGGATCTTAACTTTGTACTCAGCAATCCATCTAAGAATAAAGCCACTTGCTTAGCTGGTGTGGGGAGCTCCGTAATAGGGCATCTTTCAAGATATTGCCTAAATCTTCGTCCTACAAGTCTCACAGTCTCTTGAGGGGTTTGCTTGAAGCTGTGAATCAATGAGGAGGTATTATGTCTTATGCCACTCTTAGAGAATTCAATAACGAAAGCCTCCAGGAGTTGGTCTATGCTCCTAAATTGTCTCTCATTCAATGGTTGGAACCACATAAGGGCTGTGTTCCTAAGGGTTAGACCAAAGGCATTATATTGTGTGAATAGATCCTCCACTTGTTCTGCTCTCAAGACTTGCCTAAACTCTGCCACATGATCGTATGGGTCTCCTGTGCCATCAAAGTAATTTTTCATGGACTTAACTAGCTGAGTTGGTCTCAAAGTCCTGGTGTGCTCTCTAGGTCGTGGTAGAGGGAACTCATCCGCATTTCTTTGATTCCTGTGAGCTCTATGCATCTCCGGTTCTATTCTATTCGTTTCCGTCCTCGTTCTTTCTCTGCCCCCTGAGTTGGCAAAACTTACTTCTGGCCTATCTCTATTTCTATCTCTTTGAGTTCCATGAGCTTGGGATGTTCCCGCTCCAGGGTGACCGTAGGACACATGTGATCTTGGTTGGGGGAAAATGATTTCACCTTTCCAAGTGTAAGCATGCCTGTCATTTTCAATCACCACGAAGATCCTTTCTGAGGCGTGATCTAAGTAGGTCACTCTGCCTGGGCTATCAGGATCCTTAAGCTCATAGATCATGATTGTTCCTACATCAAATGGCCGACCAGATTTATATCTCCAAAAGGCTTCTTCAGTTTCTCGG
This sequence comes from Ceratopteris richardii, assembly GCA_020310875.1. Lineage (NCBI taxonomy): Eukaryota > Viridiplantae > Streptophyta > Polypodiopsida > Polypodiales > Pteridaceae > Ceratopteris > Ceratopteris richardii. Next base: position 157,307,066 of record CM035424.1, read on the forward strand.
TTCAGAAGGAGATCTATGCTCTTATTATCTTGGGGAATCCACTCTGGTGTGATTATTCTCGTAAGAACAGATTTGCCTCGGGGTGTTCTAGGTTCTACTCCCATGTTTCCTTGTTCCAAATCACCTAAGTCCGCTTCTGAGATTACATTTCCAAATTCATCTGTCCTATCTGGTTGACTGGTGACAACGTATATGGTTCCTTCTTTGTCCAGGTATGCACCGTTTTCAAACTTGACAGCTGGATGCTCTAGTCCTATGGATTGGTCAGGGTTTTTAATCTGGACCACGGATCTTCCTAGGCCATCCTCATAGATGCTAGCACCTAATCGGTTGTTCCTAAGGTATTCCAACTGTGTTTTGTAAGGGCCTTCTACCCTGTACAAGTATGGCACACCAGAACTCCCCGTAGGTCTGTCCATGCCTTGAGACATCTCTGACTCACTGGTCTCGGAGCTAGGGTAGTACGAGTGGTGGCTCAACTGCTGGGCCCAAGACCTAGCAGTGTGGTTAACACTAGCCTCTGAAGATCTAAGGCTTTGTCTCTCCCTTACTAGATGTCGTCCTGATCTAAGGTTCATATGTCTATCTAAGTAGCCCAATTCTTTGCCCAGAGTACAACCTCGTTGCTGATTACTATAGATTAGTCGCTTGGTTCTTTTTAGTTATTTTATCGTGTTTAAGGTCTTGTCTGATATCACATCGTCAGGAATATTTGAATGTTGTTTCGCACTTACAGTTGATCGTTCCACGTTAAGTTCTTTTCCTTTAAAATTCTCGACAGTACAAGGATTATGCCCTTAGCTTGAACTTGAAAGTTTAGGTATGCTTCAACTTGATAGTTGCCTATCGTCGCCCTAACTTACTCCTACTTCTGATCGTTCTTAGCCTAAGCTAGGAATTGACGAAGAGGAGATGAGAGTATTCCGACCTTTCTTGCTGAACCTTGCTCTTTAGTGCTCGAGAAGTTGATTCTCAAGCTTGCGCAAAACCCTTGCTTGGACGCTCTCAATTGCTTCTCAATAGACCTGCATCAATCCCAAGATTAGCTCCCAGTCGACCTTTCAATTGACAGACAATTTATTTCAGACACTTTCTTAATGACCCTTGTTCCCCCTTTTGTATTGCTAGAAATTTCCTCTCGAGCTCCCTTGGTGTTTCTACCCCTCTGTGTGTCAACTTCCAAATATCCTATCTGAAAATCAACGCGTTATTCTTATAAAAAACAGTTGAGGGCGTGTAGTATATGCCAGGAGCTTTCCGACAAGCCCTAGAGCTCAAAAAATGGATTTTGTATGAAAAAGTTCTGACCGTTCAGGGTTTAGGGGGTTAACTAGACAAACAGAACCTTTCAGGGGTTTTAATGCATTTTTCTAAGGCCTTTGTAAGTGTAGGAGTATTTGAGAGTGCAAATATGCCCAAAATTTAGCCTAAATTTCCAAAAATTTACCCCTTAATTTTTGCCGAAAATGTCTGTCTGTCGCGATAGACGGTGTCTGTCGCGATAGACGGTGTCTGTCGCGATAGACGGTGTCTGTCGCGATAGACGGTGTCTGTCGCGATAGACGGTGTCTGTCGCGATAGATGGGTCTGTCGCGATAGACGGTGTCTGTCGCGATAGATGGGTCTGTCGCGATAGACGGTGTCTATCGTGGAATTTCGGTCTGTCGCGATAGACGGTGTCTGTCGCGATAGATGGGTCTGTCGCGATAGACGGTGTCTGTCGCGATAGACGGTGTCTGTCGCGATAGAGGGGTCTGTCGCGATAGACGGTGTCTGTCGCGATAGAGGGGTCTGTCGCGATAGACGGTGTCTGTCGCGATAGACGGTGTCTGTCGCGATAGACGGTGTCTGTCGCGATAGACGGTGTCTATCGTGGAATTTCGGTCTGTCGCGATAGACGGTGTCTGTCGCGATAGATGGGTCTGTCGCGATAGACGGTGTCTGTCGCGATAGACGCTGTCTGTCGTCTGTCGTGATTTGGTCTGTCGCGATAGACGGTGTCTGTCGCGATAGACGGTGTCTGTCGCGATAGACGGTGTCTATCGTGGAATTTCAGTCTGTCGCGATAGACTGAAAAAACGCAAATTTTTGAGAAACTTCTAGTGATTTAGAGTGCCCTAATGGTGTAGGTTACCGTGCCAAACATGCATTCACAAAATTTTAAGTTTTTCTCTCTGTCCCGACAGACAGAGGTCGTCGTCCCGGGACTTGTGCAGAGTCTGTCGTACCTGCGTGCGCACAGTACTGGAGAAGGTGGTACAGCAAGTTCTTGCAACAAAAGCTCAAAAACACGCCAAAAACAGATAGCATGCAAGTTCTCTCTTGCTCTCTCTCACAATGAAATGAGGGAAATGAGGTGGGGAGTGTAATATGACCAAAAAACTGAAATTTTGGTGGAGATGGAGATGGAGGTGAGAGATGGTGGGGATGATGATGTTGATGATGGTGATGCGAAAGTAAGGAAAAATGAAGAAAAATAAAGAGAAGGAAGGATATTACCTATAACTCCCATGTCTCAACTCGACGTCTTACCATCACACGCTCGTCCTCGAAGCTCTCTTCCCAGCAACGGCGCCAAATTTGGTGTCACTCTAGCACAATGGTGAGTACCAACGTGAGAAGATTCACCTCATAATTGTCAATCCGTGGAGACGTGAGGACTAGTATGAAGACTATGAGCAAGTGAAGGCACAAGTGCGTGAGTGAGAAGCACACAAGCATGCACACACATACACACACACGCGCACACAAGGCAAGAACAAGGAGAGGAACAATGGAGTTCTTTGCATTAGTCAAAAAGTCTCTTACATAAGCTCAATTCACAAACAATCTAACCCCAAAAATGAGCTCTCTAGCTCTTTTTATAGTTTTCTAGCTAGCTTTGGTCTTGTCCAGACCTAGTGTCCGGCCTAGTTAAAAATTAGGTTCTAGAGCCTATTTGGGGGCTCAAACAGAGTCTAAAAATTATGAAAATTGGTATGTAGCTAGTTCTAATACTCCTCAAGCTCGAGGACTCCTCGGCTTGCACAAAATGGAGTCTATTCTACCAAAAACGGAATTTACAATGTTTGTGTAGTGATTCAAATCACTTGAGTTGTGAATGGTCCATGGGAAAAAATGATTGGGCCTTGTTGCCATATTGTGCATGACTCCTCCGTTGCGCTAATATGCTCTTCATCTGACTTGTATGCCAACAGGGGGACTGTGCGGGAGGGTGGGGGTCCTGGGGGGAGAGGGAGAGAGAGAGACAGAGAGAGAGAGAGAGAGAGAGAGAGAGAGAGAGAGAGACAAAGACAAAGAGAGAGAGAGAGAGAGAGACAGACAGAGAGAGAGAGAGGGAGAGAGAGAGAGAGAGAGAGAGAGAGAGAGAGAGAGAGAGGGAGACAGAGAGAGACAGAAAGGGGTGGAAGGGTTGTGGGTTGGGTGGGGGCTACGGGGAGGGAGGGGGGAGAGGGGGAGAGAGAGAGAGAGAGAGAGAGAGAGAGAGAGAGAGAGAGAGAGAGAGGAGGGTGGGGGGACTAAGCAAGAGTGGGGATCACGGGAGAGAGACAGAGAGAGAAAGAGAGAGAGAGAGAGAGAGAGAGAGAGAGGGAGAGAGAGACAGAGAGAGAGAGAGAGAGAGTGAAGGGGGACTAGGTGGGAGGGCAGGGGCTGTGGGTGGAGCAGTGCGGGTGGGGCTGTGGGTGGAGTGGTGCGGGTGGGGTTGTGGGGGAAGAGAGAGAGGGAGAAATGGCTTGTTTTCCATGCCATAGACCCCCTCATCAAGCCTTTGTACCATCTAGGTGCAACTTTTCCTTCATTCGTTTATTGAATAGAACAAAATTAACTATAAACACTGAATGAAACATGATATGTACAGTGATTGAAGTTCTCCCATCTTGAATCAATTTAGGTAATTCTTCACCCCGGATATATTAACCAGGGGTATCCTCTTAAGCTGCAAATCCTCTAGATGCACTGCTCCATGTGGTAATACCTTTACCACTCTGTATGGTCCTATCCATTTAGGTGCCAATTTGGTTGAAACTGCAGGGATTTTATGCACCAAAACCAAGGATCCTTCCTGTACTTCATTGGTCCTAAGATATGTGTCGTGCAGTCTTTTGTGTTGTTCTTGTGTTGCTTGAAGTTTTTGCATTGCTCCTTCTCTGTATTCTTCTAATGCCATTAGTCTCCTAATGGGAGGTTCAATTCTAATGGTTTGGGCTCCAATTTCTCTTTTGATAATAAATTCGAATGGTACCAATGTGGCTTCTCCATATACTAAGCGAAATGGATTTTTGCCAGTGGTTCCTCTTCTTGTAGTTCTTAAAGCCCAAATTGCATCGATCAATGCTTGTGGCTAGAAGCTTTGATGATCAAAAGATAATTGGCGAAGCAACCCAATCAAAATCGTATTGGAGCTTTGTGCTTGGCCATTCGCCCTTGGATAGTAGGCACAAGATCTTTTATGAAAGACCTTGTACCTTTCGAATATGAATTTGAGGAACTAATTTACAAAATGTGTGCCCCTATCACTAGTGATTTCCAATGGCCAACCAAATCTTGAAAACGTACGTTTATACAAAAACTTAGCTACTCTTAAAGCCGTGCAGTCCACAGTAGCTTTAACCTCTATCCATTTAGTTGCATAACATGTGGCCATCAAAATATACTTCTTACCCCCAGGTCGACCAGTTGGACTAATTGGTCCTATGAAATCAAGACCCCATCGTTCAAATGCGAGCCATCTTGTAGATATGACTAATGGTTGGAAATTCAATCTAGTTGGCGTAGGAGCACATCTTTGGCAAATGTAGCATTCTTAGAAAACTTGATTGCATCCTTGTAGATATGAGGCCACCGTAGTTCTTTGTGAATGATTCTATGAGCCAATTCTTCCCCCTTTTGATGCCCTTCATTGTGTGCTGCCTCAAGCAAAAGGTTCACCTCCTCTAGATAAACACACTTTCTCAAGATATGATCTTGACAATATCTATATAAATTCCCATTTATAAGTGAGTACACTTTGGTTTTAAGGAGTAATCTTCACTTTTCTTTAGGTGTTAAGTGTTATGGGCGTTTTCTAGTAGTCAGGAAATGGAGAATTCCATCATACCATTTAGCCTAAGTTGCTACTAAGGAGAGATTACTATCCACCAATTTATCATTAATACATGTTGCCTTCTTGCTCATTGCGGTCTTGGATACTTGATCTGCATGCAGTGCTCTCTTCCTGGCTTAATATGAATATCAAAGTTGAATTCTTGAAACAGGAGTAACCATCGCCAGACCCTTCCAGCCACTCTAGGCTTGTTTATCAAGTACTTTAAGGGCTGATGGTCAGATATGACTATAAAATGTACACCGAGAAGGTAATGCCAAAACTTTTAAAGAGCAAATACAATAGCCAAACCTTCCCTTTCGGTTGTACTGTAGTTTCTTTCTGCCTTAGTAAGTAGTCTACTAGCATAGAAGATAGGTCTATCAATCCTGTGTGAGGATGGTTGAGCCAAAATGGCACCTACAACATGAAGACTGGCATCTGTATGCACATGAAACTCCAATGACCAGTTAGGAACACTTAAAAGTGGAGTAGTACATAACCTAAATTTTGGTTCACAAAATGCTTTCTCAGCTTCAGGACCCCATGAGAAGGGGACTCTTTTACTATTAAGCCTTGACAAGGGCTTAGCTATTTCTAAATACATTCGTATAAATCTTCTATGGTATCCTGCATGGCCCAAAAAACTTTTAACTTCCTTTGGGGTTTGTGGAATAGGGATGGAGTAACCTTTGCAGGGTCAATCATTATCCCTTCAGCAGATACTATGTGACCAAGAAGAGTGCCCTTAGTGACCAAAAAGTGACATTTAGCAGGATTTAATTTCAAACCTGTTTTGAGACATTGCTCAAATATTTCCTTTAGATTTTCCAAATGATCATGGAAATCTTGAACTATTTCTCTTCTATCTATGCCTCAGAACATTGAAAAGTCATCAATGAAAATGCACAGAAAGGTAGTTAACCACTTGCCCAATATTAGATACATTGTTCTATTAAATGAAACTGGTGCATTTTTCAAGCCAAAAGCCATGCGGGTATAGACATAAGTGCCCCATGGAGTGACAAAGGCTGTTTTGTCGCTATCATCAGTATGGATCACTATCTGATTGTAGCCACTAAAACCATAAAAGAAGCTATACAAAGTGTGTTCAGCTACTTCCTCAAGTACTTGCTCTCTGAAGGGCATAAGAAATCCATCTTGAATAGTTACCTTATTCAACACACGAAAATCAACACAAACTCTTATTTTCCACTATTTTTCTTGGGTACAATAATCATAGAAGAAAGCTACCTAGAATTTTCTACTAGAACAATTATAACTACTTCTTCTAGTTTTGTAATTTCCAACTTTACTGCCTCTGCATTCTTTGGATTCAGTCCATATGGCCTACTTCTTGCAGGTGCGGCTCCCTCTACTAAGAGTATTCGGTGTAGTCCAAGCTCCTCTAGTATCCCTATTAGATCTTTGTATGACCATGCGAAGACATTTTTGTAAGCAAAAAGTAAAGAAGTTACCTTTTGTAATAAGGGGGATAATGCCATAGCCAAGAGGCCAAGTGGACTACTTGAGGGTTTTCTTCATCTCCTACATTTACTTCTTGAACAAGTGTTTTAGAACTGGTCTTGCTTGAGAAATCATCTCCACTATATGTAGGAGTGGAATTTAGCTTATATTCTGCAATATATTCTATGGTCCATCCTTGAGATATATCCAAAAAAGGGGAGATCTTCTCTGCATTCGAACTCATAACCTTCCTTCCCGGATACTTCTATATTTGTTGCCTCTTCAAAGTTTGTATTCAGTGCAAACTCTTATTCTCTAATTCCTTGTGAACTTCACACCCTTTTTCTACAACTCCTTCATCTACATCTTCTTCCTCTATTTCATTGATTTCCACCGTGCAACACTTTGTACTTTCCATCATCCAATTCAATAATGTATCATCTTCTTGGTGTAAAGAGTGCATTACCTGAGTGTCCACAATATACCCAGTAGTTTTCCTTGCTTCGTATCCTTCTTACAAATGTAGTTGCAGCTGGCTATTGGTGTTTGTTGAAATCCACTGTTTGTTTTTCCCCCAATCTTGCAAAGCTTTTGCTTGTCTTAGCCAAGGTCTCCCTAGGACTAAAGGATAAGAGGTCTTCTATGGAAGTGCAATAATAACAAAATCTAGTAAAAAGTGGCAACCATGTACTATCATCAGTACCTTTTCAATAATGCCAACTGCCGTAACCCGATGTTGATCTGCTAGTGTAACTATGAATGATGCCATCTTGGTGGGGTTCCTCATTGCAAAATCCGGCATCAAATTGATGCCAGAGCCTCCATCTATAGTCACACATGTGAGAGCTTCTTCCTTTATGAAAACAGATAACCTTGAGTTTTGGTAGTCTGCCAAGGGTGGAGGGGGAAAATCAACCATGAAACCATCTATACTAGGTGGTTGAATCAAGTGAGCAGAGTGTATAATCTTGCTTAGGGCCTCTCACAGAAATGCAAGTGTCCCATTGGGCATGCCAAACTATAGAGGAGGTACTCGGGTGCCTACTTTTAGCAAATGTAGGCAATGTGCTCTTCTAGTACTTCGCCTACTCTAGGGAAGTATACCCTTTGACATTCCTGTTGGCAGGCACGATTGCAATATACACACGGTATTGTAGACCTTCAGAAAGATAATTAAAGACAAATGATAATACTACAGAATGAAACGACTCCTTAGTTCGAGCAGATGATTAAGATGTAGGCAAAAAGAATGCTCCAATAGTTGATGCTCGGTGCTAACATGTCAATCTAGCACTAAGAGAATCAAGACAAGAGATTCGTCCAATACAATGAGCATAAGCAAATGAAGACTTGCACTGGTGAGTACAAAGATGTGAAGAGTTTCTCTAAGATGAAGAGCATGGAAATATTACTGTCTCACATTGAATGACAAAACCAAGCCACTTCTTCACACTCTAGTGCTATTAGCCCGCCACTAGGAAGCCCACGCTTTGTATCCTCACCATAGAGTGTCTTCCTATAGTAGGCTTGTAGTCACAGAGTGCAAAGAGCGGTCCAAAAGACATGTCGGAATAAGCCATGTACGTGTATCTGTGTGTGTCCAATGAGTACTAGTCCATTGCTTTTATAGGCTCCAATAGGCCAAGAGGGCCTTGCCGATTTCTCACATTCACTGAATATGCGTCGCTTGATTGCCCCTAAAATTGGAGGGATAGGTCAAATATGGTACTCGCCTCTAGTTTAGAATTAGAACCTCAAAAATTGGCAATCGTCATGAATGGTTAGCAGCAACAGCCATTTATGTCCTTACTTTTACCACTTACACTTTTATTGAAACTTTTGAATACGAGGTGAGGTCTCTTTTTTAACCAAACAAATCACTTGGATGAGCTCTTAAGAAAAAGATTGTAAGATCCACATTATGTGCCACCCGTGATATAGTAATGTCCCTAAGAAGCACATCCCTTACATAATTCACATAATTCTTGTAGTACCTCTTGACCATCTCATCACAAAAGAAATCATCTTCTGATGTCCCGAAACTCAAGCATCATCTTTTGCATGGCTTACATATAGAGTGGTAGAAGGTGGTGAGTGGTGAGGGTGGGGTGGGGAATGTTGGGAGGTGTGGGAGGTGGTGGTGGTGTGGGTGGAGTTGAGGGTGGGCAGAGTAGAACAATAGCAAGACATAGTGTCCTATTGTCATAACTATTGCCTAGTTATTGGCAGGGTCTTTATTGTCTATTTATGCTTGATTCACCCTACTTGGGACCAATTCCAATGGCCGTGTTACTCTTGCCCCTTGGATGATTAATGACAAACCAATTATGCTGATTCGAAATATTATTACGAAGATTCATCATGTTGTGTATTGGGATTTTATCTTTTTAAAGACTCTTGTGTATTGGGGAAGAGAGGGAGCACGGGAGGTTGGCCTACGGTGTGGAGGTGATCGCAATCCGGGTGGATCGGGTCCGGTCGTGGCACACACAGGGTGTATGAAGCTAATGAATGTTGGAAGGTTTAAGGACATGAAAGTGAAATTAATTTTGAGTATGGAGAAGAGAGAGATGTTGAAATGTTTAAGGGAATGGGAATGTAGGAGTGCAAGTTAGATTTATGAACATGAATGATAAGAATGAAAGAGAACCATACACACGAATCAAATTTGGAAGGAAGAATGGTCCATTGAAGGAGCTTCTTAAACACTTCCTAATTCTAATCCATATGCATAGTCTTCTTTGGATGATATGTATGCATGACGTGAATAGATGGAATCCTTACACATAAATCAGTTTTGAAAGGAAGAATGGTCCAATATTGGAGCTTCTTATACACTTTCAGAAACTAATAAATATGTATGGATATGTATGGATTATATGCATGCAAGTGAATCATGATGGTAGAGTTTACTCACAAGCTCAATGAGACATCCTCACTGGTTCAATGCAATCGTGCGGAGCCTTCTCACACATAGAAGAAAATAGAAGACATTTAAAAATACTTAAGATACTGAGAGACATGTGAGAAGAGATAAGTGACAAGTGACATGAATTAAAAGAATTTGAATTAAGTTACATGTAAAATATCGTCGTGGTACGTTGTCGGGTCGTGAGAGATGCTCGGATGGTGGATCAAGTCATCCGCCTAAATCGTTCGGCACACGCAGGGTGTCTGTAGCAAGTCAGGTACAAGTATAACTTTTCCTAAGGTCCGTAAGGTGAAGCGTTCCTATAAAGTTCAACTGCATCAAAATACGAAGGTAGGATAATCTTTTCACTAACTATTTGATCTTTTATAGTTTCGTTTGTTTCTTCTTGGATAGTTTCTACGTTTCTATCTATACTTGGAGGAAAATTTTCTTCACTAACACTAGGAGGAACAATAGAAAGGAAAGTTATAGTTGTTCTAAGATCGTGCAAAGATTCTTCTACTATGACTGCTTTTATTGATTCTTTATCTTCTATTGGTTTTGGAAACAACAATTCAAAAGTTGATGAAGGTAGAAAGGTGTTGCTAGAAGAATTTTCTTTAGACATAAAAGATGATACTAAATTAATAACCAAAGTCCTATACAACCTCAAGGATGATGTTTAAAAATGACAGTCTAAAAGATAGCCTATACAAGCTAATAAAAGTTTCAAACTAAGGACAATCTCTGCTTTCAAACTTCAGGTCACATGTGTATCTCCAGTTCGCCAATAGCTTCAGTTCACCAAGAGGCTGCAATTCTTCATAAATCAAATCTGCAAAAAAACATTAGGATTATAAGTAATGTTACAAGAAACCTTTGGAAACATAAATAAATTTACAAAACTTAAATCACATGTACGTATAACATTCTCATTCACATGCATATACACATACATATGCTCATGCATACATTAACTCATTCATATTCATTCTAAAACATACATTCACACACATGCTCATTCATTCACTTTCATGCCCATACATACTAACCATGCACACACTAATGCACATGCTAAGATGCATATTTTTTAATATACACATGCATTCACTCATGCACATGCTCTAATGCACTTGCACACTCATACACATTCATGCTTATGCATACTAATCATGCATATGCATATACACACTCACATGCATACATCACTCACATGTATGCTCTCATGCACACATGCACTCTTACTCACAGTCATACATACATGCATACATTTCACATGCATATAATGCATACAATGACACATATTTAATATACATAGTCTTTAATATAAATATGCATACTAACCATGTAAACATGCATGATTTACTTAAGCACACATGGATGTAATTACTAAATAACAAATCATTTAATAAATAATACTTACTACATAATGAATTAATTATTTAATACTATTAGTTTAATATTCCTAATGCTACAAAAGAAACACCTAATTAAGCCATATCGAATACACATTCTCTCTCTCTCTCTCTCTTTCTATCTCTGTCTCTCTCTCTCTCTCTCTCTCTCTCTCTCTCTCTCTCTCTTCCTATCTCTCTCTCTCTCTTCTCTCTCTCTCTCTCTCTCTCTCTCTCTCTCTCTCTCTCTCTCTCTCTCTCTCTCTCTCTCTCTCTCTCTCTCTCTCTCTCTCTCTCTCTCTCTCTCTCTCTCTCTCTCTCTCTCTCTCTCTCTCTCTCTCTCTCTCTCTCTCTCTCTCTCTCTCTCTCTCTCTCTCTCTGCCGTGCGCAACGCCAGGGGGGGAGGGAGTCTCTCTCTCTCTCTCTCTCTCTCTCTCTCTCTCTCTCTCTCTCTCTCTCTCTCTCTCTCTCTCTCTCTCTCTCTCTCTCTCTCTCTCTCTCTCTCTCTCTCTCTCTCTCTCTCTCTCTCTCTCTCTCTCTCTCTCTCTCTCTCTCTCTCGCGCGCTCTCTCTCTCTCTCTCTGCCGTGCGCAGCGCCAGGGGGGGAGGGAGTCTCTCTCTCTCTCTCTCTCTCTCTCTCTCTCTCTCTCTCTCTCTCTCTCTCTCTCTCTCTCTCTCTCTCTCTCTCTCTCTCTCTCTCTCTCTCTCTCTCTCTGCCGTGCGCAGCGCCAGGGGGGGGAGGGAGTCTCTCTCTCTCTCTCTCTCTCTCTCTCTCTCTCTCTCTCTCTCTCTCTCTCTCTCTCTCTCTCTCTCTCTCTCTCTCTCTCTCTCTCTCTCTCTCTCTCTCTCTCTCTCTCTCTCTCTCTCTCTCTCTCTCTCTCTCTCTCTCTCTCTCTCTCTCTCTCTCTCTCTCTCTCTCTCTCTCTCTCTCTCTCTCTCTCTCTCTCTCTCTCTCTCTCTCTCTCTCTCTCTCTCTCTCTCTCTCTCTCTCTCTCTCTCTCTCTCTCTCTTTCTCTCTGCGCGCGCGCTGCGCGCTGCAGACAGAGGAGAGAGGGGGGGAAAGTACACACACACACACAGTACACACACACAATACACACATAACACACATCACACATACATAAAACACATACGTGCACATACACATAACATGCACACATAACATGCACATACACGTACACATAACACGCACACACATGTGCACATCTCACGCACACACACGTGCACATCACACACACACACGTGCACATAACAGGCACACACACGTGCACATCTCACGCACACACACACTATTGCAGAGACGCAGACCAAGCCAGGGAATAGGCATGGGCATGCTTCCAGCCGGACAAGCAAAATCATAATACACAGCAGTTACCTGACGGCTCAATATCCCGAGCACGAGGAGGCTCTAATGAGAAAGAAGGAGAAACAGAAGAAAGTAAAGAGCAGGAGACAGTACCTGCAAAAAAACATTAGGAGAAACTTGAGCTCAACACACATTTAAATACATACACAAGTCCTTCCTAATCCACTCTTTTGTTTTCCTGCTTTCTCTCACATCCATTCTTTAACCCACACTTATCACCACTCTTTCATTCGACTTTTCTCCACTTTAATTACACACTCTACTTATACCATTCTTTTCATCACATCCTTTTTGCACTTTAAATGCATACTTAATGTAGACCACTCTTTGATTTTGCCCTCATAGTTACCACACTTTTAACCACTCACTTTATCCACTTTAATTACACACTGATTTCACACCATTCTTTAAACAGCACTCACATACACCGCTCATTAATTATCCACTTCATTTTCATTTAAATTGAATTATCCTAAATTGCTTAATTAAATAATTCAGTTAAATTAACCTTAGTTTATGATTTTAATTCTTTAAAACCTTAGAAATAAAGGTACATACACTATGTAATTAATAAATTAAACCATAATTTATTTTTGTAAGTTCATCAATGTTTAGAGATAAATCAATTCCATTAAATGTTAATTATTTTAACCCTTGAAACATCCTAAACCCTTAGAAAACCTACTAAAAACCCATCAGAAACTCATGAAAACCCTTTAAAACCCTAACTCTAACCCATGATAAATCATCTAAACCCTAGCTTTAACCCATTGGACTCATTTAAGATCCTTCAGATTAACCCTACCGACTTAAACTTATATAAACTTATGAAATCCTAGGGTTATATACCCATGCTTCTTGCATGTATAAATAGAACAACTCATTAAATATGAAATTAGAGTAAACCCGAATATGAACATAAAAGGTTTGAGATCACCAATAAAGTTGTTTTCATTTTCTCTGTCATTAACTGGAAAGTTGAAAACTTTCCGACAACGTCATGCTAAGCAGTCTACTGATCAAAGGTGGTTCTGACCCTCAAACCATGACAGTTCAACCGAATGTCACACGTAAGAAGGTGAGTTCCACTCCAGTGACCCTATGTCTGTCTAGGCTCGTAACGTCTAACTAAAGAAGTCTAAGACTCATTAAAATCAGCTCTAACTCACTCACATGCTCCACCGAGGGTGAGTCAAGATACAGATGCTGGTTTCAAGAGCCTATCCTAGATTGGAGTTCTAACTTAAATTTGAAACTAGGTTCTATACTCATACTAGCTCACCTTGGATCCTCACTCCCTCAACCGAGGGTGATCGTCTCAAGGAAACCCTAAGCTAGCATGAGCCCTATGGATGCCTAACAATGATGCTCTAGGAGTTTGGAGGGGGGTTTATATAGTTTTTTGAATGAATTTGAGCCCTTGGATCTAGAGAAATCAACTCTCAACTCTAGGATCACTACTTTCGATTACAACCATTTGGTTAATCAAATCAATGGCTTGGAATTGTTCTTTCTATCAAATCTAGTGTAAAGGAGTGAAATTTAGGCGCCCTCATTCTCCACCATTGGATCTGGGGATGATCTGGATCGTCGGATCAATGCTCACATCATTTTGGATAAGATAAGCCACTATTTTTGGAGAAAAGCTGCATTATTGATCTTTGATTGTCAAAAAAATCTTCTTTTATGGAAAAACTCGTGGATCCTCCTTGCTTTAAGCATAAGTGCATCTCCACCCTTGAATATAAGCTCATCTTGATCGTACAACATGGCTCAATCAGCTTTCGCCATGTGGTGGCCCTTCAACCCTTCAATTTGCTTAAACTAGAAAACTGCGGTGATCCTGAAAACTGGACTTTGTACTCTTTGACCCTCCAAATAGGCTTTGATGAAGATGAAACTTTGTAGGACTATGTTTCCAAAGATCTCCTTCAGGAATATGCAGAAAAAACTCCCATCTGAATCTCCCTTGTACAAGTTTGACTACATTTAGAAGCTTGCAAGGTGGCATTAAGGTATCTAGGAAGCTCTGATAGCCTTGAAAATTTGTACAAATATGTAGCCACATATGATCTTTATGCATGCCAAACCATATGGCTAACATAAATTTCTATACAAGAATTTGTAGGGTCAAACTAGAAAAATTACATTTTTACAAAATGAACATAGCATATCAATGTGCTACAAAATCCATTTTCTGCTGAAATTTGGGCTATAGACTGCCTTTGACAATCTTTACAAGTATATGGATTTTCATCTAATTTGGTGACAATGAAATTTTTGCCCTAATTTCCCAACTTTGACCAGCTTTGACCAGCTTTGACCGCTACCATGGACTTTCTTGATTTCTTTGAAACTTTGTATGTGACCTTCCTTTGACATCCTTGATGCATCCTGGACTTCTCGGGGAATTCCGGCTACCTTCACCAAATATGTTTTTTGTAGGCCTTCACAAGTGAGAGAGGAGAGAAAATCTCGACGACATTCGCCCCCACTAAACCTGTGATTCCTCCGGAAGCGCCACTCTAGCATCTGTGAAAAACAGAATGTTCCAGGCATCAAATTCTTTTATAGGCAACATAAGGAACATCGAAGGAAAATTGATTATATGCATGAATAAGTAGGTAACGTGACATGAAGCAAAATTTGCATGAAAGAAAGAATTGAAACAGGCAACAAGAATATGCATGAACAAATAGGCAACATATATGCAAATGAACAAGCAACATTGGCAACAAGAAAGAAAAAAAACAAGCATCAATATGAAGTGGAAGTGGATGTATTGAGTCGTTTTAAGCATTAGTTCCTCTCATCTTGAAGAAAATTTTGTACCTTTTTCATAAAGCAATCTACCTTAAATATGATTATAAACAAAGATTTAGGATTTTGAAGAGACATCTTTCATCTTTAGCTTATTTTAGATCAACTCCTTTCCTACATAAATATGAATATGCTCTTTCTCTAATAACATGCAAGGAAATCTAACTAAACTCCACTAATGCATAAATCTGCCTATATAGCCCGTGATTTATTCTACTATGCCTTTGGCTTGCTCTTTTTTTTTTCGATGATGATGATGATTCGGAAACTTTATGGTTACAATCACTTTTTTGGGGTGGAAGAAAGTGTAAACTTCTTGGTAACATGTAGCATTTTTTTTATTTTATTATTATTTTTTTTATTTTTTTTTTGACGAGGAAAAATTAAACCTAGATACAAGGTACAACCATTTTTGATGACGGAGAACAGTCGTTTAAACTCCGATACAAGTGCTGTGAGATGGACTAAGGATGTAGAAACATGCAGTAGCAGGAGCTAGGATTTCAACAATTATGCGTTCGATACACGATATATATGCATGTTTATATATGACAGTCTTGTCACCAAAATAAACCTCCAAATCTACATGCCCTATCTTTCCACAATCCTAGATTATAAACAATTTCTTTGTAGATAAGTTACTACTTAAGATAAAATTTGACACAAGTAGAGAAATCATCATTTGCTCCTTTTTTTTTACTCAAGTGATGTGGATATTCAATGCAATGCAAAGACTGAAAAAAAACATGCATGAAACAAGCATGGAAAAAAAATAGAATGAACTTGAAAAAAAACAAAGCAACATGAACTTGAAAAATTAATGATATTTTTATATGTTTTTTTTATTTTTTTTCCTTTTTTTATTTATATTTTTATTTTTTATAACATGGATACTCCTGTTTATGAATCGGCCTCATTGTTGTCATCTTCTTCAATGTCCTCATTCAAAATGTACTCGTCATTATCACGTTTCTTGAATAGCTTTATCCTTTTACCTACAATCAAAGTTTTTAGTGCAACACCATTTAATTCACAAAGAGCATACGTACCATTGTTGTTGACTTTTGATACAATGTATGGCCCAAACCACCGTTGAGTGAGCTTTTTGCGTGCATCATATTGAGAGTCAAATGTACTATCATAAATGAGCACCCAATCTCCTACTTCAATTGGCTTAGGACGCAATCGATGAGTTTTATCAAAATAATGCTTGTTCTTCATTCTAGATTCTCTTAATTTTTCAACAGCATCATCAAGTCTTAATTTACCTTGTTCTAACTATTTAATGCGCAAACTCAAAAAATCATCAGTACACATGTTTTCAGACCAAGGCAAATTTGACCATGCAGAAATATGAGACTGAATTGGAAACAATGGTTTTTGACAGTACATGAGTTCAGCAGGCATATATCCAGTAGTACGTGTGCATGACATTCTATCTGCCCAAAGTGCAAAAGGTAAGAATCTAGGCCATTGTTTGATGTCACCGTTACATGCTTTAGATATGGCTTTCACAATAGGTGGATGCCCTCTCTCTATTTTACCATTGGCCTCTGGATTATATGCAGTAGTGAGAGACAAACGAATATCGTGACGCTCAAAGGACTCTTTAGCTTCTCTCGCATTTAACTCTCCACGATCGGCAACTACTTTCTCTATGTACCCAAAGCGACTTATGACATCTTCAAGCAAGAATTTGCAAACATTGTAAGTGGTCTTAGATCGTAGTGCACGTCCCTCTACATGATTAGTTAAGTCTTCTCGTGCAAGTACAATGTAACGCATTTTGTCAATACCTTTAGGCATAGTTACAAGATCTACTACCCACTTGTAGTGAATACAAGGTGGATAAGTAGGATGCAACGGATCTCTATGTTTGACTGATGAATGAAGTTGACAAGTAGAACATGTAGAAACATAGCTACTAATGTCAACATACATCCTAGGCCAATAATAGGTACTTCTAATTTTTTCATATGTTCCAAAAAATCCTTTATGACCGGCCCATAATGTCTCATGCATTTCCTTCATTACTTGCAATTGAAGACCTCGTTTTCCTAGGACTCGTTGTGGATTCTTAACCTTACCCTTAGCATGTCTCCAAAGATAACCATTACATAGGAAAAAGTTATAAGCTCGTTTCCTAATGTTACGGAATCTATTCGTAGTCCAGCTAGGTAATGGTTGTAGTGTATTGAGATACTTTCCTATGTCTCTCCATTCATCTTCGTACTCAGAATCATGAAATTTCTCATACTCATATATATGTGGAACATAGTCAACTAAATTCACATTCTTTATTAGATCACTTTCAAGATCATCATCAAATCTAGCTCTCGATAACATATCAGCAACTGAGTTTGACTTACCTGAAATATGAACTAACTCAGGATTTATGAACTTAATATATGAGATCCATCTAAGCATGGCTATATCAGGAGATGAACAATTGGCTATCATTACAATGAGAGGCAAACAATCAGTTTCAACTTTGACATTTGCACCAATGAAATATTCTTTGTCTGTTTTCAAAGCTGTTACCATACCCCATAGTTCTCGTTTGATTTGTGGATATTTTCGTTGTGTTTCATGTAGAATTTTGGCACCAAACCTAATTGCATATCTATTCCCTTCACTATCATCTTGACTTATGACCCAACGTATACCAATAGGACTAGTATCAACAGTCAATATAATAGGTTTGTTAGCAGAATAGTCTACACGCTTAAGGATGGGAGCTTCAAGCAATAATTTCTTCAATTTACGCATAGCTTGAGTGTGTTTGTCAGTCCAAATAAATTTTTGTTTCTTCCTCAACAAGTCATAAAGACAATCAGCAACATGAGCAAAGTGTGGGATCCAAATAACATAAAAGATACAAGCACCAAGAAATCTACGTACCTCACTCACGTTGTTACATGTTTCAGAAAGCTTGCTAATGGCATCAACTTTTTGTGGGTATGGCTTTCGACCATAATGGCCACATAAATTTCCAACAATAAGCACCTTGATGACACCAAAAACAGATTTCTCTATGGAAAATGTGAGACCTACCTCTTCAAATCGTTGAAATATTCTTTCACAATCAGAGATATGGTCAAGAACAAATTTACGACATCCAAATGAATCTACAGTAATGTCCTTTACACGTTCCTCACTCCCTTTAATTGGAATATCATCAATGAATGGCATAGTTATATGAGGGATAAAATCATGTAAGATCATATTCATAGCACTCATCATATGAGCCACAGAATTAGTCGCTCCTTGAGATAAAGTACACATTCGCACTAAGCCTAAAGGAGTTTTCATTGTGGTTATGTCACGACTGTCGATTGCTAACTGGAATTGGTCATATCCTTAATATAAATCACCCATTGAATAGATAGAATGTCCTGAAAATGATTAAGAAAACTCATCTACAATGGGTCCTGTTCCTACATTCCTTATGGTGACTTTATTGACGGGTTGGAGATCTTGAATAAAACGTAGTTTCCCATTCTTTTTAGTCACAGTGAACCATCTGTTTGAGTAAGGTGCAAAAGATGGCTCTAAAATTCTCATGTTTATCTTCTCCTTAAGTAGTTTCATTAGCTCAGGTAAGTGAGCCTTTGGAACAGGTATAGGACGAAGATTCCATGGAATATGTGGAGTAGTAAAGATTATCATGGGTGCAACTAGCTTAGGATCTACACAACCAATCTCATGAGGATACATAGTAAAGGCTTTTCCATGGCTACGTATGACTCTCTCAAATTTATCTCTCTCTGCTGGCAAAAGAAAGTCATCATCTCTACCAATTTTCACCTGTTTGATTGTCTCATCCGTGAATGTATGTCCTATGTTTTTGTTATCCCGAAGAATTGGATCATTTTTCACATCAATAATTTTTTCATTACTTCCTTGAGGTAATGGTTGAGCTATGGGTTTGATTTTTTTGTCTGCAGTTTTGTACTTTGTTTCAACTAAGGCATCATGTGTTTGGTTAAATTTTGAGCAGTTGTCAACATTGAGAGCATACTCTTGGATTAGAGCATACTCATCAAGGGAAGAAATCAGAATAATATGGGAATTAGAATTTTGTTGAAGACATAACTCTAACTCCTCAAGAGTAGAGAAACAATGAGATGTCTCAATCACATGCTCAATGTTCTCATCATGTTCCATGATTTTGTTGTTTTTATAATTTTTTTGGGTTTTTTGGATAAAAGACTTGGACAATTGACTCTTATGAAGAAAATCTAATCTAGAATGTGGAAAACAAAGTGACAAACTATTGTACATGTTGGTTGGATGCGAGATGTCAAACCAATATCCACTGTTGTCCCGCTCAACAATGGATTCTATCCGAAATTTTGATCATATGTAGCTCCAAACATGAATCGAGGTGCACAATCACTACAAGCATGCTCATGACCATGAGTAACAATAGGTTTCTTTCTAATTGACAATCGATTCCTAGGATGGTTCACTCCTACTGTCATGACTTGAAGTGATTGCATTCCATCCTTAGACTTAAATCTAGCATAGGTAGACCCATCATCCATGGCTTTAGTTTCCATACGACTCTCACAAATAAAGGGTTGACCTAAGAGAACTTCATAGGAGCAATTATCTTGAATAAAAAAGTGAAACTCTTCTGTGATTCCTCCTATGGATATGGGCACACTAGCACAAGCTCCATACAGGGTACCTACACCATTATCTGCAGTTCTCATACACCATCCACAATCTTTATCTATGGGCCATCGAAACTTATCATAAACTTCTCTTGAAATCACATTGATTTCAGAGCCAGAATCTACTAATGCATTTACAGTGATAGTGTTCTTATCATTTCCTATTTTAACATGCATCTCTGATGTACCTCTAGACCAAAATGTTCTTTTAAAGTGACTTTCAGGATTGTTTTCATGATTTTCATGGTCACGTTGAATAGGTCCTAAGAAATTTTTATTAACATTTACTTCATCATCATCGAAGTCCTCTTCATCAGATTCATCAAAGTTTAAGGCTTCATTCATAGCTTGATCTTGATCTAGAGAATCTTGCATCTCAGTATCTAGATTAAGCGAAAACCTCTTCCTTTTAATTAGGCCGATAAAGTTATCTTCAGGCTTTGCAATAGAGAAAACTTGTTCTAAAGACATAGTCACTTGACTCTTAAGCAAAATGTCATCTAAAATCTCCATAGGATCTATTTTTTTCTCAATTTCTGAAATCAAGATGGCTTTAGGTTTTCTCTTTGGTTTCTTTTGTTTTTGCTCAGGATTTTGTTTTTGTTCATGTTCTCGTGTTTGGTCTTCTGTTTGTTTTGATTGTTCTTGTTTATCTAAAGGCTTTGGTTCTGTTTTTCTTTGCTTCGTCTTCTTCCCTTTTTGTTTCTCCTCTTGTTTTTGTTCATTGGGTTCCGATTCTTGTTTTTTATCTTTGGATTGTGATGTTTCTCCTTGCTCTATGATTGTTTCTATTCCCTCTGAGGTTTGTTTTCGAGTCACTCTTCTTTCACTAGGCTCAGCTTCATCTCTTTTTTGTTTTTCTTCTACATTGGATATGTGAGAAATAAGAGATTGATCTTCTATCAGTGACTCCCAAGCCGTTATTCTCCTAATCTCATCTCGTGCTCTTACAAAAGCCTCTATGGAAAAGTCAACTTCCTTTGTGGGTTTACTTGATTCTACTTGTTTTTCATCAAGAGCTTCTAGTTTCACTCCTCTAGTTCCTACATCCGTTATAGTTATATTTTCATAGTGTTTTTTCATTCCTCCCTTACCATAATTTCCTTGCAAAGGTAGCCTAGATCGATAGTCACAGATTTTCTTGTCTATGTCTATTACTAGTCGTTGCTCCTTAGTAGCCTTCAATAGTTCACAATCTCTCAAAAAGTGCTCTAATGAATCACACCAAGGACACCTACGAAGGCCATGCACAAAACCATTTTGATTTTGAGGATTTTGATTAACTTGTGGTGGGAACTTTTGAAACTGAGGATTTTGTTGATAAGGTATTGCTTGAACAGGATAATTAGGATTTTGAAAAGGCAATTGATGTATTTGAGGAGCTTGGGGAGCAACATGTGGTACTTGAGGTGCAAGAGGAGCTTCCATATTATACGGTTGATGATTTTGAAAATTTTGATTTTGAGGATTTTGAAAAGCTATTTGAGAAGCTTGAGGATACATGTTTTGATACATTTGAGGATTTTGCACATGAGGATGAGGATTTTGCATTGAAGGATTATGCATTGGAGGAACTTGATATGCTTGAGTAGGAGCTACTTGTGGATTTTGATTGGTAGCTATAACATGTTGATTAGGCTCTTGAAAAGTCATTGGGTTCATTTGATTTTGGAAAGTTTTGGTGTAACTAGATTGTAAAGCATCTATAGTCTTGGCCAAATTGGATTGTGTAGCAATAAGACTTTCCATTTGCTTATTGAGAATATCCACTTGAGATTGTTCAACTACACTTTTATTTGGCTCTACTTTAAAACCTTGAATAGGCTCCATCATTTGAGGAATAGGAGTAGAGTCAAAAAGCATAGCATGGGATTGTTCTCTAACTTGCTCCTTAGTTTGTGGAAGGCTAGCTTGAGGAAGACTAGTTTGCTCATAAAGCATGGATTGTCTTTGATGTCTATGGGCTACAGCCTCTACTACTTTACGCACTTTTTGCCAATTGTCAGTAAGACCATAGCGCTTATCTGGTTCTTCTAGTCGCCGTTCAACTTCCCTACGAGTTTCAGGATGAAGAAGCTTAAGAAAGTTGATCACAAGATCAGGTTCCAAAGTTATCTTATCCTCATCAAGAAGTTGCTCATAGCGTCTAATATACTCATTTTGTAAGTGAGTAATAGAGCTACTAGGCTTTGGGGAATTGACCAATCGTAAGAATCCATCCCGATTATGTTGGCTATAATCTTCAAGATAGAATTCTTTGAGCATCTCCTTTCTAAAATCACTCCAAGAAAGACTATCATATTGAGTGACACGGTTTATGATAGAGCTATCAACAATTCGTTCAAAGAATGATATCAAAAGATCTTCGGGAAGACCAAAAATCATAGCTTGCTCTTCAAACAAATCTAAGTAGCTTGTAATGTTGATGCCATTGAATTTTCCCTTCTCTCACAACATAGAAGAGACTATTCTTTGGCCTTGTTTCTCAACAATAAGGGATTTGAATCCTTCCTCCATCTTATGTGAACAAGCAAGTGATGCACGATGCTCTAAATCTCTCACAAATGCGTTTACTTCATGACGAAGATGTGCACGATATTGTGAGAAATCCAGTGTAACACTCAAGAATGGTGATAATGATATGATGAGGATAAAAAATATGAAACAAAGGATATGGATCACAACCTCCCAACAAGATCAGAAGCAAATGCCACAAAGCGTTTCACGTCGCGTTCAAATATGGAGGTGATCGCAATCCGGGTGGATCGGGTCCGGTCGTGGCACACACAGGATGTACGAAGCTAATGAATGTTGGAAGGTTTAAGGACATGAAAGTGAAATTAATTTTGAGTATGGAGAAGAGAGAGATGTTGAAATGTTTATGGGAATGGGAATGTGGGAGTGCAAGTTAGATTTATGAACATGAATGATAAGAATGAAAGAGAACCATACACACGAATCAAATTTGGAAGGAAGAATGGTCCATTGAAGGAGCTTCTTAAACACTTCCTAATTCTAATCCATATGCATAGTCTTCTTTGGATGATATGTATGCATGACGTGAATAGATGGAATCCTTACACATAAATCAGTTTTGAAAGGAAGAATGGTCCAATATTGGAGCTTCTTATACACTTTCAGAAACTAATAAATATGTATGGATATGTATGGATTATATGCATGCAAGTGA
>CM035424.1:157348353-157360853 GCA_020310875.1 Ceratopteris richardii
TATGTATCAGCACAAGGTTTTCACTCAATGTTCATTCGAAGTCCTGTTCTACACGTTCAAGCAGTTATTCTTGCTTCATGTAGCAAGGCTTTGAGTTGTGACCATGATTGCTAATCGAAAATAAAACTCCATAAAGTTTACTGCATTATATGGATGTTATAATTATTGATCTTACTTTCATAAAGTGAACTGTTTCATTCTCTCATAGTTCTTTTGAATTCTCATGCATTATTCTGAACTCCATGTAGCTATAGATGAAATTGCACTAGTAGTAGTGGAGGGAGCAATGATATAGGAAGTGGTCCTCTATGCCATGCCCTGGATCCCCTTCTATAATGTGTTTGAGGTAGAGCATGATTACAAGTTGGTACTAATCAATAATCTCAAGCCATCTTAGACTTCAAAATAGGAAATAGAGGATTTAGAAAATCCTTCACTTGCAATTCATAAACACCTTGTCTGTGACATTTACGAGGAATATTACCATTATTAATAAGAGAATCATCATCATCAACAACTAAATATTCCTCTACATGTAGTAGAATGGTCTCAATTATATTTTATTTTAATATAAATTGATGACAATTAAGTTATTGAATCAGTTACATACCCAAGCATTGCTCCAAGTTTACGTAGTGGTCCTCACTCAAAAATACCATAATTTCTCTAATGTTTAATACATTCTAATCATGGTATTTGATATAATGCATAACAAAGATTGCACCAACATATAGAATGCTCTCGGTAGAAAAAATCATCATAAATTGTAATGGGAGCCACATGTGAATTCATTGCATGGGTAGGAGATGATCGAGAACCATTTGATTGAACGGATTCTCATTAGAACATAACAAAAATATAACATAGTAAAAGTTAAAAATATCCATATATATTGAAAATTTATCATTCATGTACGTAACTATAAAATATTAAAATTAAAAGTTTAATGTACTTTTAGTAAAAATTCATTGCGAAGGTAGGAGATGCTGGCGGAGTACCCTTTGCTTGATAGTGAAGTAAAATAAAAAGTGCATTAGATAGTAAAAGTTTATTACGTTTATATAAGTTAAAACGATCAAATAGGTATTGAGAGATAGAGAGAGCAATACAAAAAATTACACATAGATGTCTATTCACATGCATATACATCCATGCATGCACACATTCATGCATCCACACATTAACACATGTACCTATACAAAAAGACAGAGAAATTCACACATACACATTCACACGTTCACAAACATATACATACCTACACATTCACACATATAGATATACAAAAAGATATGCAATCACACATTCGCATACACACATACACATACACATACACAAACATATACACATCACACATACACATATTTACAAATATTACACATCCAGACATACACATATTCGCACATTCAAACATACACATATACACATTTATATATTCACAAGTTCTCATTTACATATACATACATACACACATTTATATATTCACAAGTTCTCATCTACATATACATACATACACATTGACACATATACATATACACAAAGATATGCATTCACACATTCACATACACACGTACATATTCATACATATACACATACACAAAGATAAACAAATCACGCCACAAAGATAAACAAATCACGCATACACATATTCACAAATATTACACATTCACACATACACATATTCATAAATATTACACATTCACACATGTATATATTCACACATTCATACATATACATTCAAACATACACACCTTCGCATATATGCACATTCACACATACACAAAAATACACACTCATACATGCACATAAAGATACACACATTCACACATACACACATGCATGCATGTACACATGCATAAATTCAGACAGGCAGACATACACAAAGTAAACCATATTAACACAACACATGCACACAGATTCAACATGCATATGAAGGCTTCATTTAACCTTGAGGTCATGAATGGTTATTAATATTTATAAAATGGCAGGTTTTGTAGAGAGTCACATGTCATTCTCTCTTAGCATGGAATCTAGGTTCATAACATTGGTGTTAGAGCCCACCTTTCATTAGGACCTTGGTGATTCATCATCTTATTCAAGATTTCATGGGGAGCTTTGAGTCAAAATCTCTCTTCTAACTTGAGGAGAACCCTCTTTATCAAATGTAAAAGACTATATGCAAAAAAAAATTGTAACCACTATATTAACAACCATATAGCCACACATAATTTGTATCCATAGAAGCATACATAGTGTGAATGTACTCAATATATGCAGTAAAATGGTACTAAAAGGCTGAATTCATAGCCCAAACAATGTCCTACAACACCTACAAGTGTTTGTCCACTTTGTTCTTCAGGCTAAAGAATTTGTATAGAATTGTGATGCATACTCCCACCACAACAAAAACCTTTCAAGAAACCTATAGATTTGCTAGCATAGCTAAAAGAAAAGTCCAAAAAGTTGAACATTGATTGTCAAAGAAGTACAGAGAGCACCCTTCTTGATGTTCTTGAACCTATGTAAAAAGAACTCTGCATGAAAGTACTCCAAAATGGTTCCACGAATCACCCAAAAAATGGTTTAGAACATGTTTTAAAGCAAAGACTAAAGCTTTGGAGGCCTAAAACATGCTCAAGGTAATGTTAACCTTAGCCTTTCCCCTTCTTCAAACACCATAAGAGTATACCTTAGTGGCAAGAGTTTTTTGGTTAAGCAAGCTTCGAGGGAACAGTACTTGGATAGTACACAAAATTCTCTTCCTTCATTGTTGAGTTCCTCCCTTGCTCGCAACCAATGGCACCAATAGTGACTTCAATGACTCAAACCACAAGGTATGCCAAGATATATGCCTTGGTCATCATAAGCCTTGCCGAAAGCCTTGGAATGGAGATGTTGCAATATCAAATTTTATTTTTAGACATATCATGTTACATTATGTAAGATTGCACGATGTGGAAACTATTGCATGGCATGATCTATTCATGTAATTGTGTGTCACTAGATTTTTCGCTTCACCACAATGTTTAACTATATTTTTTTCTTTGATCCACTTATTTCACAAAAAAATTAACTAGACAAACCACCATCCTCTCTCTGTCTCTCTATGTTTGTGTATGTTTGTGTGTGCGTGTTTATGTATCTGCATATGTATGTATGCTTGTGTACATAGCTATGTGTATTTGTGTGTGAATGTATGTATGTGTATTTGTGGGTGAATGTATGTATGTTTGTGTATATATAAGTATGTATAGATGTATATGTGTATGAATACACTTTTGTAGGTATGTATGTATGTATATATCATGTAAGTTGTTTCCGTACGTGTGTATGTATGCCTGTATGTTGTTTGTGTATGTTTGTATATATGCATGTATGTATGTATAAATTTATGTACGAATGTATGCATGAATTTATGTATGAGTGTATGCATGTAAGCATCAATGCATGCATATACATATGTATGTATGTATATATGTTTGTGTATGTATGTAGCTATGTGATAATGAATGTATGTATATATGCATGTACGTATTTGTGTATGATGAATATATGTATGTATGAATGCATGTATATGAGCATGTTTGTGAACATGTATGTATATGTGTGCATGTATGTATGTATGTATGCAAATTTATGTATGTATTTGTATATTTATGCATGTGTATATTTATGAGAAAGAAAATTTAATGTAAAAAATGGAAAATTGATTTACAATAATTTGGCATAATCTTGGTCTGTTCGCTTCTTTGACAAGCTGAAAATAGAAGAAATGAGCTGAGAGAGAGAGAGAGAGAGAGGGAGTGAGAAATCGAGAGACAGAGAGAGGATCTGAACGTTTGCTGAATCACTACTTAAGCATGCTTAAAATGACTAACCAAAATGAGATGTGTTTTTTTATTTGTTTTAGGAGTATAACTATTGTGCATGTGATTTATTATTGCCATATATGTGTTTGCTGGTTTTTGTGGTATACACGAGAGTTTCTGACGTCACATAGATCACATATCCTCACATATGCGACATATTTGTATATGTGATATTATAACAATGCATGTGGCGTTTTTACAATGTCTTATTAATGAATATAAAACCATCATTTTGATCATCGTATAAAACACTATATATATAATGGTTTGCGTATGATGCTTTCCAGGACGATTCAAAAGGGCATCTAGCAATGACATTGTGTATTGTCAATAGTCATTGTGTATTGAGGGTTTAAGTTCCTATTAATTGTTACGATACAAAGCTTGAACGCCGATGATGGTGGACATTCGAAAAGGGCTTCCTTAATTTAGGACAAGATAAATACTTTGAACGGGTAGCCATAAGCTTCATTGATCCCTTGAAAGGGCTGATTTTTAGCATCTCATCACCTAAATTGTAAGGGGTGTCCAACTATTGTTTGAATAGATTGAGATATCGCTCACACAAAGTGTGCAATATCTAGCCTCGAGAATTAGATCACTCAAGTGCTTTACTGTTTTAGATATGTTTGGCTCACTATCGGCTCCTCTCTCCATGTTTTCAGCTTAACAAAATATCGTATAGGAGTTCGTGCTCTCTTCTGCGCTTTATCAGTTACATTAAGGGTCTACCATGCGCTTCTATTTGGAAGGCTATTTTCTTCGAAAGCTTTTCCCTTTGTAACCTACATTGCTACGGAAAATTTTGCGTTTTGATGGTCTTCAATGTGCTTGATTTTTTATTCTACATCGGTACATCGGTCTACTATACATCGCCACATCGCTTCGAAAACATTTGCCTCATTACATTTATTGAGCTGCCATCTAATCGCTTTTAATATGTGTACAAGCACAAGGTTTTAAGTCAATGACCATGTGAAGTCCTACTGCATAAGTTCAAGCACTTAATCTTGCTTCATGTACCAACAACTTGAATTGCAACCTTGACTCCTAATAAAAAATAGAACTAGATAAAGATTATTGCATTATATGGATGTTTCAATTACTGATCTTACTTCCATGAAGTGAATTGTTTCGTTTTCGCATACTTTTTTTTTATTTTTCATGCATTATTCTTACTTCCATGTAGGTATAAATGATTCATGTGTGTATGTATCATTCCATAAAAGTTTCTTTTATATACATATGGTTTATAATTGAATGCTAATCAATGATAAATATACATGTTGTAATTCATGAAAATGATTTTCTTATTTTTATACCCATTATAGACCATTTTTAGAATATTTTATATCTTTCAAGGAAAGTTCGAAAATTCTACCCAAAGTGGAAACTTGGTAGGACTGGCTTTATATATTATTGATGAATATCAGAAACCATCTAAAGAGGTACATCTTTGCTCTCTATATTTTTCGAATGGCAGTATTGAGAGTTTGAAAAACCATTTCATTTCCCTTGAAGACCAATTAGAATTCGTTTTGTAGGAGGCACTGTAATTTCGTAGCAATTATCCCCCTTGATAGCCATTCTTTTCAAAGCTTGAACCTTATGCTTTTAACTGGTAGATGAGGACCAAAAAAGCCGGTCAAGCAAAACTTTCTTTGTATTTTAATTTTCCTTCTCCTTGTATCGAGGAAAGTGACATTTTGGACATCTTAGCCTACACGTTCATGAAAAGAAAGAGGACTATTTGGAATAATATATTCAGATATAGATAGAAAATATAAATGAACTCTTATTAGCCAGCACGCTCATGAAAAGAAAAACGATTATTTAAAATAATATATTTAGACATAGATAGAAAATATAATTGAACTAGTAATATGACATATCTTCTAAGTTTCAAAGAAGATACTTGGATCGTATTACCTTCATGCATGGTTTCTTGCGAACCAAATCCCAAGTCATTTTCTTGAAGTGCTTCGATTTCCTCTTACCGAGCTTCTCTCCATTCTTCCTTCTTATTAGCTTCATCAAATGAAGAAGGTTCTTTTGCCATAGAGTCTTTAGCCATGTATATAGAATTCTTGGTGACTAGTGATCTGGCATAGCCATACCTTATAGGTTTCTTACTTTCCCTTTGAGATCTTCTAAGTGTGTGATTGGATGACTCTCAAATGTCTTCCAATTGTTTGAATTTTGTCTTGCCCTTGGACTTCCAAGCTTTGAAGTCAATTTGTTCTTCATCTTCTGAGTTGGCCTCTTCTGATATTTGTTGTTCTTCTTGAGTTAGAGTTGGAAAATCACTTTCCAAGTGATAAAGTAGCTTTTTGCTCTTGCAATCATCTTCAAAACATGAGGTATTTTCATCAAATATCACATCCCTACTAACTATGAATCCTTTGTTAGTGGGATTATACAACCTATATCCTTTCTAATTTTGGTCATACCCAATAAATATACATATTTAGCTTTTGGATCAAGCTTTTCTTTTCTCTTGTGAGGGTATATGTGCATAACCAATGCACCTAAAGATTTTACAATGATCTAGGGAAGATCTCCTCCCATTCCATGCTTCATAAGGTGTCATTCCATGTAGGGACTTGGACGGAATGATATGCGTACATATACACCTAGAAAAAGATATACAAATCACACATTCACATACACACATACATATTTATACATATACACATAGGAAAAGATATACAAATCACGCATACACATATTCACAAATATTACACATTCATACACATATTCACAAATATTACATATTCACACATATACATACTCACATATTAAAGATATACATTCAAACATACACATACACACCTTTGCATATATGTACATTCACACATACACAAAGATACACATTCACACATGCACATATATATATATATATACACACAAAGATAAACGCATTCACACATACACACATGCACATATGCCTGCATGTACACATGCATACATTCACACAAACAAACATAGAGAAAGGTAAACATATTAACATAACATATGCACATAGATTCAACGTGCATATGGTGGCTTCTTTTATCCTTGAGGTTACAATTGGTTATTAGGATTTATAAAACGGCAAGTTGGGTGGAGAGTCACATGTCATTCTCTCTAGAATGGAATCTACGTTCTTAACATTGATATTAGAGCGGACCTTTCAAGATGACCCTCTTTTTTATTATATGTAAAAGGCTTTATGAAAAACAAAATAAAAATATAACCATTATATCAATGACCACATGTCTATACATAATCCTTATCCATAGAAGCATACATAGTGTGAATGTGCTCAATAGATCCAGTCAAATGGCACTAAAAGCCTGAATTCACAGCCTAAACAATGTCCAACAACATCTCCAAGTGTTTGTCAACTCTGGTCTTAAGGCTCAAAAACTTGCATAGAATTGTGGTGCCAACTTCTATGACAACAAAAGCCTTTCAAGATACATATACTGTTACTAGTGTAGCTTAAAACAAAGCACTAAAAGGTGAAACTTTGTTGTCACAAAAGTACAAAGACACCCTTCTTGATGTCGTTAAACCTATGTAAAGAGAACTGTGCTTCAAAACATCTTTGAAATAAAAGAATGAAGCTTTCAAGGCCCAAAACATGCTCAACGTAATTTTAACCTTAGTCTTTCCCCTTCTTCAAATAGCATAAGACTATTGCTTAGTAGCAAGAGACTTTTGGTTAAGCAAGCTTGGGGGGGGGGGGGGGGCAGTAGCGGGATGGGTGACCTCTCAGGAAGTACACAAAATTCTCTTCCTTGATCTTTGAGGTCCTCCCTTGCACACAACCAATCGCACCAATAATGACTTCAGTGACTCGAACCAGAAGGTATGCCAAGGTATATGCCTTGTTCATCATAAGCCTTGCAAAAAGCCTTGGATTGGAGATGTTGCAATATTATTGCTATACATATCATGTTACATTATGTGAGATTGTATAATGTTGAAAATAGTGCATGGCATGATCTATTGAGCTAATAATGCAAAGAATACAAGACTTGAAAGTTTCCTTGTGTTTTAGGATAAATATTTTGACTTCTCTTATTTGTGAAAGAGAAACACATGAGTACCTGGATTCCAAGCATTTTTTTTGTGTTCCCACCATGAAAAACCTACCAAATAATATCCCAAGAATGTTTCACTAGATTTTTCCCTTTTGAGCCAGCGATTTTACAAAGAGATCAACCAAACATACCAAGATCTTGTCTCTCTTCTTCTCTCTCTTTCTCATGCTCAATGTATCTCTTGTATCTTACATGATTTTTCCCATATGTCTTCTTCTTCTTCTTGGTCTTCTTCTTCTTCTTCTTCTTCTTCTTCTTCTTCTTCTTCTACTTCTTCTTCTTCTTCTTCTTCTTATTTTTCTTCTTCTTCTTCTTCTTCTTCTTCTTCTTCTTCCTCTTCTTGCTCTTCTTCTTCTTCTTCTTCTTCTTCTTCTTCTTCTTTTTCTTCTTTTCTTCTTCTTCTTCTTCTTCTTCTTCTTCTTCTTCTTCTTCTTCTTCTTCTTCTTTTGCTTCTTCTTATTTTTGTTTTTTTTTCCTCTCTTGTTTCTTCCTTAAGGCAAACAGTTGCCTTTCCTATAATTACTTGAAGTTCATACTTAACATTGAGATAAAGTAACATAACAATAAATATTATATTCTCTTGAAAATATTGCGGGATTCCTACAAATGCTGAAATGATGGGAATGCTAAGAGTAGAATGTTATTGGTAGGATCAAAGTTTGAATGTTTGAGATCATAAGGCTAATAATTATGGTGTGAAGAGAAGAGATCCCATGCATGTTTCTCCCTTGCAACTAAGCCTCAATCCTTAGAGATCATGCTAACTAGTTTCTTCCATTCAATTTTTCAATTAATGAGAGAAATCTATCACCCATAATATCAAGTCTATGAATTTTCTCTAATATCGATAGGAAGAGTGATGAGTAATGCATAGAGATGAGAAGATCTTCACAAAAACTTGCTCCTAACCAGCCTAAGTAACCCCATATAGCTTAAATGGACTCTCTAAGCTTCCAATATATGAATTTATACCACTATGGTACCTTCTAACATGAATCTCAAACATCTATGCAAAAAGAGAAAACTTTTTAATAATCTTTAGTAGATATGTATGTTTGTATGTACATCCATATTCGTAGTTATGTATGTATATATATATATATATATATATATATATATATATATATATATATATATATATATATATATATGTGTGTGTGTGTGTGTGTGTGTGTGTTTATGTTTGTGCACATGTATGTATGCTTGTGTACATACATAGGTATGTGTATTTGTGTCTGAATGTATGTATGTTTGTGTATATAGACATACGTGTAGATGTATATGTCTATGAATACACGTTCATAGGTATGTATGTATATATACCTGTAAGTTGTTTCTATATGTATGTATATTGTTTGTGTATGTTTGTATATATGCATGTATGTATGTGTAAATGTATTTATGAATGTATGCATGTAAGCATCTTTGCATGCATATACATATGTATGAATGTATATATGCATGTATTTAGGTATAAATGTATGATGTAGTACCCATTTGTGCCCAAACATGAGGCATGTTGAGTGTGACTTTGAAGTGATGGATAACATATACTCAGATAGTGCTTCAGCATATACCTATGACAATATTAAAGAAAGGAGCTGGTAAGGACGAAATTGGTAAAAACAAAGGGGGTTTGGCCACCTTAACAGCCTTAACAAATATTGTTGTCCCTAAAAAACCTAAGTAACCTCTATAAGGAGAGCAATTAAGGTCATGAACCAACTTCAAGGGTAAGCATCATATTTCTTGTCTAGAATATTTTTATTTTTAAATTAAGATTCGTATGATCACATAAGGTTCTTTCTAGCATTACATAAGCATATAGGATGGTATGATACAAAGCATGCATTGTTCACTCTTTTCACTTCTAATCTAGATAGGTTGAACATAAATAGTACTAGTAATTCAAATAATCCCATTACATCACTTGGAATGGTATGAAGATAACATTGTTTAGGAATTAGGCCAGAGAATAGTCTAAATAAAGCTTGGAGTCAACTACTGTTAGAATCTCCTAACTTTTCTTTTCAAAGGTGGAGAATAAGAACACATGAATGATGAGTGTGTCACTCTCTTCCCATCCATTATATCCCCTTGTATTCAAAAGAGCAATGCTCTAGAATCATCTAGTATTAACATGTGACCACCATACAAAAATCATTCCCACTACCATTGAGTACCTTAGTGATGGGGGATAATTCTTACACCCCAATACAACAACAGAAGATAGCTACCCACCACTAGGTCCAAAAGCATTGATATATGCTTGCTCTTCTAAATATTTCTCTCCATTTATATAGAGACATAGATAGAAATTTGTAGCCTTAAACTAGACTTTAAGAGCTAACGAAAAAGCTTTATAGCATTTCAAATGGATGTTCCATCTATATGAACCATCGATTGCGAGAAAGGTTACTTGCTTGCAATAATGTCTGCCTATGTGTAGAGATAGAGGTTCACAAACTTAGTAGTTTATCAGAGCACACTCACACAAAGAACTTAGAACTTTGGAATACGTTGGGACACTATATGAGAGACCAAATAGACCTTTAAATCAACGAAAATGAGTAAAATGAGAGGAGAAACAATGCTTTCTAATGTACTACAATTAAATTTGGAAAAGAGTAACTACACCTCTAGATAGAGGGGAGAAAAGGCATGCAAAAATGAGCTAAGAAAGAAAGGGCGCTCTTGGCTGGACTTTATGAATTCATTAAACTAAGTGGGAAACTCATGGAATGCATACAACACAAGAAAAAAAAACAAGCGTTGGTTCCTATATAGAGTTTTGGTTTTCCTACAATCTAGCTAACCACCCACCAATAATTGTAGATGCACATTTTAGTAGGTGATTGATGATATTTGAATTTTGATTGAGTTTGGCAAAGCTTTTAACTTGATTCCATAACTTTGAATCATGCTTTTGGATTGATTCACTTGCAAAAATCATGGAAGAGTCCTTTTGCATGGTTGAGACATGATTTCTAACACTCCTCCTCAAGTCTCAATGCCTAGATTCTTCATTCAAATGTATGCCTTGATGTATTGTAGCTCTACTCCATCCAAAGCTTTGGTAAACATATCCGCATATTGTCCTTTGTATTGACATGCTCCACCTAGACATCCTCTTTATTGTCTTCTCTCTAATAAAGTGGTAATGCACTTCTATATGCTTCAACCGTACATAGAACACTAGTTTTGGATCCAAGCATATGCTACTTATGTTGTCATAAAGAATAGGTACTTGCTTAACCTGCAAACCAAGATAAAAAATCCACTTCTTGAGCCACATGAGATCAAATGAGACATTTTCTAAGCCTCCATTCTCAGCTTGTGTGGAGAAGAGAGTCATTGTTGGTTGTTTATTTGACATCCATGAGTTGGTATTATTCCATAAATACTTTAGCCCTTGATTTACTAATACTTTGAGGTACCCAAGTACCCTTTTGAATGCAACAAGATGAGCTAATCTTGGTTCCTACAAAAATTGAGATAACACTCCAATTACATATGCACTATCCCCTCTTGTCATAGTAGCATAGAAGAGAAAACCAATTATTGACATATACATAGTCACATCCTTCACTTCTTCACGTTCATGAGAATTTAGTTTAATACTTACTTGTAATGGATTTGAAATAGGCTTGCAGTCACACAAGCCAAACTTCCTCAAAAGATCTAGAATATCTTTTGTTTGCATCAAGCATATACCTTCCTCTTTATATAGTACTTCAATCCCAAGGAAGTACCTTAAATCCCTAAAGCACATATTTTAAACTCACATCAAAGTTGCATCTTTGTTTCCTTTATGTTGGCCTGATCATCATGGTAAACATCAAGTCATCAACATATATACGAATGAAAACAATTTTGCTACCTTTCTTCTTCACAAACAATGATGGGCCTATATGACCTTGATTGTATGCACATTTTATCAAGATGTCAGCAAGTCTTTGGTTGCAAGCGGTTGGGGTTGATTGAGTCCATAAAGAGCCTTCTTAAGCCTACATACATGATTTGGAAACCTTTCATCTTGAAAGCCTCAAGGCTGCTCCAGAAGACCGTCTCTTCAAGCTCTCCACTTAGGAAATCATTCTTCACATCCAATTACTACATCTTCCAACCTTTTGAGGCTAAAATTGTAATTAAGTTTCTTATGGTTGACATCTTACCGCGAGACTAAATGTTTCCTCAAATTATATGGCATAGGTCTGAGAAAAACCATTGGCAACCAACCTTGCTTTATACCTAGAGATGTTCTCATGTGCATGCCTCTTTACCTTGTACACCCATTTGTTGCCATTCTTTGTTCTTGGCATCAACAAAAAAGTCCCATTTTCTTCAAGTGCCTTGACTTCCTCCTCCATGGCTTCAGTCCATTCCTATATGCTTATTTTCTTCTTCTAGAAATCTATGTTCTTCTCAAGCTATAACTTGACTCGTGTAGGCATAGTGTCTTCCAATGAATGAATCATATGTTAACCTTTCAAGAAGGTATTTAACCCTATTGGATGACCTTAACTTACCACTAGGTGGTAAGAGT
>CM035424.1:157365853-157463353 GCA_020310875.1 Ceratopteris richardii
CTAACCTTAAAGTAAATGCCCAAAAAGTGTCTTGACTAAAACATAAATATAAATTGATAATGATAAGTATCTTTTTAGTACAATCATAAAAGAAGATAAGTATCTTCTTAGTACAATCATAAAGATAGTTACCATAAGCTTTTGGGCGGCTTACGCAAATACATGGTGGAGTTAACCTTAAAGAAAAATACCAAAACGTGCTTTGCGTAAACCATTAGTAAAACTAAATAGTGATAAGATGTAGTGTTTCCTCAGCATTGATGCGCAGGTCTCCCTATATTGGAGTTTGATCGCTGCCTTTTTTCCAAAAAAAGTGTGCAATCCATCAAATTTAGAAAAAAACGAGTTTCTCTAAAACTTTCGCAAAAAGCCATGCGATCGTAGTGTGTTTTCTTTCTTTAGCGTACCTGTCAACAATAGCAGAAAACACCAAGAAGACATATCCGAAAACATCCATAATTAGACATGGTGACACGTGAGCATCAGAACCACAGATTCGAATAGAATTAGATAAGCCCTCTCTTTTTTTTTAAGTGTTGGAAAAAACGGCACTTTTGAAAGCCCTATAACTCAAAAACGGTGAGGAATTAGCTTAAGCTTGAGAGAGACACTTTTATTCAAATTTTTGATCTGCACGATAGTGTTAGAGATGTCCAAGGTCCAAATCCACCTCCAAATGCCACATTTGAGCCCCGCAAGTTTTAAAATTCTAGAGAGAGCGTAAAATCAAGACATTTTCTTACAATGAACTAAATGTAGGACCCTGAACAAGGTACTTAAAACATGATTCACAAAAATTTCACACAGGCACTTTTATTCTCTTATACTTTCTCTACCTTTCCCTCATATAGAGTTTTCCTTAATTCTTTCATCTTCAACTCCAAAATTCCACTAGAAAACATGATGCGAATAAGGTCTAGTGAGAGAATATGAAACTTGTCAACCCAAAAATTTTCCTACCTGCATAAAATGACCTAATTATTCATTCGAAGCCTTGTCCCCAAAATGAAATTCAGAAAACTCAAAATGAATTATTTCACTAAAGAAGAGGCCCATTACAATTCTTCCCCACTTTAAGAACTCTGTCCTCAGAGTTGGAAAGAGGGATAATGTGTTAGAAAATCATCTAAATTCACCCAACTCGAATCTTCTACTGGATATGAGTGCCATTTCACCAAAATTTCTACTATAGATCTATTTCTAAGAAATCTTTCCTTCCTATCTAATATTATTTCTGGTTGAAGCTCAAAAGAGCCATCATCTTTCAGCTTATAATTGTCTTGCAAAACATGAGCAACATTATACACATATCTTTTAAGTAAGTTGACATGAAATACAGGATGCACATTTAGATATTTAGGTAATTCCAACAAATAGGCAAGAGATCCAATCTTTTTCAAAACTTTAAAAGGACATTCATATCGAGGAGAAAGTCTATGATCCTTCCCTAGCAACAAGTTAGATCGGTGAGGATTAACTTTAAGAAATACCATATCATCAACTTGGAATTCAAGTGGTCTTCTCTTTAAATCATAGAACTTCTTTTGTCTTTTCAGAGCTTCTCTTATATGTTTCTTAATTTTTCCAAGTTCTTCATCCATCTTATCAACATTTCTTTGGATACTTCTGCTTTATTTGGAAAACCCAAAAATGAAGGTGGAGTCAAACAATTATAACCATACATAGCTTCAAACGGAGTCATTTTTATAGACGCATTCCATGCACTATTGTATGCAAACTCAACCAAGGGTAAATATTCACTCCAATTATCCTGCTTTTCATTCACATACATATGCAACATATCTTCAACTACCCTGTTAACCCTCTCGGTTTCCCCATCACTTTGTGGATGGAAAGTTGTACTCATACGAAGTTGAGTTCCAATGGATTCAAATGTCGCTTTCCAGAAGTTTGACGTAAATCTAGAATCTCTATAAAAAGTTATGCTTTTAGGCATTCCATGCAATCGAAATACTTCTTTTACAAAGATTCGTGCAACATTCAATGCAGTATCAGTCTTTCTCATAGGAAAGAAGTGTGCCGTCTTGGTAAGCCGATCGACTACAACAAATATAGTATCATGCTTACTTCAGGTCATAGGTAGCTTAGTGATAAAGTCCATAGAAATAGACTCCCACTTCTGATTTGGAACATCCAAAGGTTGAAGCATTCCTGGCATCCTCCTAAACTCGGATTTCACCTGTTGGCACTTCAAACATTCACTTACATATTTTCTAATATCCTGCTTCATACATGGCCAAAAGTAAGAATACTTTGTTTTAACATAAGTCCTTGAATAACCTGGATGTGTAGAAAATGGTGCATCATGACAATCATGCAAAATTTTTACTTTTAATGGAGATTTAGACGATATGCATAGTCGATTGTTACAATACAATGTTCCATTCTGCAAATGAAATTTTTCCTCATACATCGATCCTCTGTTTGCATCCAACGAGCTCAAAATAGGTGCATAAAAAGGATCGTGTTTTATCTCTTCTTGAATTTGATTGAGAAAATCAAAATTTATTACAGAAACATGATTACACAAAGGTCTCCGACTCAATGCATCAGCAACCTTATTTTCGTTACCAGCGAGATACTTAATGTCAAAATCATACTCACTTAATAATTCAATCCAACGCTTCTGCCTATTGTTAAGCAATGGTTGTGTGAAGATGTATTTTAGACTTTGATTATCTGTTTTCAACTCAAACTTAACTCCTAACAATAGATGTCTCCAATGCTTAAGTGCATGCACAACACCAAGAATTTCTAAATCATGAGTAGGATAGTTAAGTTCATGTTTTCTTAGTTTTCTAGACTCATATGCGACCACCCTGCCATCCTGTGAAAGAACACATCCTATTTGACTACCACTTGCATCACATGCAACCACAAAAGGCTTTCCCTTTTTTGGTATTTTCAAAACACAATTCTCAAGGACTTTTTGTTTCAATGTTTCAAACAATTTTTGACAGGCATCACTCCACGTAAATCCTACATTCTTTTTAGTTAATTCGGTTAGGGGAGTACCTATCTTAGAGAAATCCTTAATATGTGCTCTTTGATATTGTGCCAACCGAAGAAAACTTCTAACATCCCTTATAGTCTTAGGAATCGGCCAATCAACTATTGTTTTTACTTTATCTTCATCTAAAAAGATTCCTTCTGTTGATATTACTCTTCCTAGATACACAAGTTTATCCTTAGCAAAGAAACATTTACTCGTTTTTCCATACAATTTGTGTTCTCTAAGAGTTTGCAAAGTCTTCTTGAGATGTATCGCATGCTCAGAATCATCTATAGAGTATACAAATATATCATCAAGGAATACTAAGATGAATTCATCTAGGTATTCATGAAAAATATTATCCATCAAGCACATAAATGTGGCAAGAGCGTTTGTTAATCCAAAAGGTAGAATCGTAAACTCATAGTGACCATATCGTGTTCGAAAAGCCGTCTTAGGAATATCCTCTGTTTTATTTGTAATTTCGTGATATCCAGATCTTAAGTCAATCTTTGTGAATACAGTCGCTCCACTTAATTGTCCTAATAAGTCATCTATGTGAGGGAATGGATACTTATTCTTAATTGTTCTTTTATTCAACCCCCTATAGTCAATGCATAATCTATAAGAGTCGTCTTTGTTCTTTTGAAATAAAACAGGTGCACCCCAACGTGAGACACTCGGTCTTATTAAGCCTTTCTTCAAAAGATCATGTAATTGAATCTTAAGCTCCTTTAATTCATCAATGTTAAATCTATAGGGTTCTCTAGAATAGGGTTCACTCTCTGGATATAGGTTAATCCCATGGTCAATCTGCCTAGGTGGGGGTATATCGGGCAAGTCTTGTGGAAATACATCGGCATATTCTTTCAAGAGATTTCCTTCGTAATCAGGAATATCTTCGTCATTACCTTTGTCATGCAGATTGTTCACATACACTACAAATGTTTTAGAGCCATCACGTATACCTCTAATTATCCGCATAGCAGAAATAAGAGTGGTTTTAGGATTAAAGACATCACCTAGAATATGAATAGATTCATCATCTAGCTTTAAAGTGATCGCTCTTTGTTCACAATTAATTATCGCAGAATTTTTAACTAACCAATCCATGCCTATGATTGCATCACTCTGTTTCATCTCAATTACATGGAAACTTCCAGAAAAGCACCTACTAGAAAGAGTAAATTCAAGGTTTTCAACATATCCTTTTGTGTACTGTAATCGTCCATTGGCCATCTCTACAGGTCTGGTTATCTGCATATTTAGGGCTACCCCTAGATTCTGTACCAATTTGAAAGATAGAAAACAATGGGTACTACCTGAATCGATCAAAAATCTGGTTTTATGCACAGAAATCATACCTAGAATGGTGATTACAGAAGCCTTTGGGAAAGAACTAACTACCATGCAACCTAAAGTAGAGTGAAGGCATTTACTGCCATCATCTGCTTCCTCAATAATTGTACCCTCCTCGATGATGTTTATCGCTTTTGATTGTGCAGGTCGAAAGACTGCCTTGTTTGGGCACTGATATGTCCAATGCCCTTGCTCCCTACAACGAAAACACAAACGAAGTCTTTTTGCCCTCTCAATAAAATTAGGGTCTTGTTACCACTCAATTGCTTGATGCCTCCTTTGATTTTCCACCAACCGAGGAGGGTTCTTACCTTGGTTATTAGAAGATGGAGTTTTCTTTGAATTGTTCAAGTTCATTGCAACAGGTCTTTGTGGCCTATGTCCCGTTGCAATGAATCTGCTTAGATTTGCCTTGTGCAAATTGAACTTCTCCATCTTCTCAAAGTTCTCAGCCATCGAAACAGCATCAAGAAAATCAATGCATCCAGATCCCTTAACTTGATCGCGAAGTTCTCACGAAGCCCTTCAATAAATTTACTCCTTAGAGCGTTAGCACTAACCTCTAATGCATATTTATGAAGACATAGGAACTTCTCTTTGTACTCATCAACAGATAAGCTATGCTTATCACTTTCGTGTTGTCGGAAATTGTAGAACTCCATCTTCTTCTCCATATGGTAGTGTGGAGAACAATTGCGTTTTTCAGCTTGTTCTCTAAATTCCCTCCATAGAACTGGACCAGAACGCGTTCGAGTCTGCATATATGACTTTCACCATAGTTTCGCAATCCCACGCAGGTGCAAGATCCGAAATTTTGCCTTAGACTCTTTAATAAATTGTCAAAGATCAAAGAAATCCTCCCGTTCTTCAATCCATGCCCCAAGATCTTTGCCACTCTTCTTCTCACCATCAAAATCATTTAACTTTGCCTTCTTGAAGACTTGGCTAAGGGCAAACTCACCTGGTTTGATATCTTCATAATTACGTTTTTGTTTTTCGCGAGGTACACTAGATGTTCCCGCACCTTGATCTACTTCATCGTTCAGCTCCACAAACAAATTTGTTGCTTCTTTTGATTGCTTTCTGCCTCGGTCTTTGCGCAATTCACCAAGAAGCTTCTGAATAAGCTCCTCTTGTTCACAAATCTTTTGTGTTAGACCTTCCATCGTTCCCGAGGATTGATTCAGCTTTGATACCACTTGTAGGCTTTCCTCAGTCACAATCTATCCCCAATCACAATCTTTCGATCACTTAAAAAATAACCGTGGAGAGAAGAACGCAAAGATTGCAAAAAGTAAAACAAAATCTGATGTGGAAGAGTAGAAACAAATATGATGCACAGAAGGAAGAATTTTGATATTATAGATGCGAATCAATGGTTACAATAGCTTTGGACAATTGCTTCTTGAAGAAGCCTCTACCTCCCGACCACCCTCGAGCTATCACAATCACATTCACACTCGCACTCTCAATCACACTCTCACTCTCACTCTCACTCTCAATCACACTCTTAATCACAAGGTAATTCTCCGATTTTTGTGTGTACTCTGTGTTGATGCACAGGTCTCCCTATATCCGAGTCTGATCGCTACCTTTTTTCCAAAAAAGTGTGTGATCCACCAAATTTAGAAAAAATCGAGTTTCTCCAAAACTTTCGCAAAAAGCCATGCATTGTAGTGTGCTTTCCTTCTTTAGCGTACCTGTCAAAAATAACAGGAAAACAACAAGAAGACATATCTGAAAACATCCATAATTAGACATGGTGACACGTGAGCATCAGAATCACACATTTGAATAGAGCTAGATAAGCCCTCTCTTTTTTTTTGAAGTGTTGGAAAAAACGGCACTTTTGAAAGCCCTGTAACTCAAAAACGGTGAGGAATTAGCTTAAGCTTGAGAGCGATACTTTTATTCAATTTTTCGATCTGCACGATAGTGTTAGAGACGTCCGAGGTCCAAATCCACCTCCAAATGCCACTTTTGAGCCCTGCAAGTTTAAAAATTCTAGAGAGAGAGTAAAATCAAGACATTTTCTTACAATGAACTAAATGTAGGACCCTGAATGAGGTACTTAAAACATTATTCACAAAAATTTCACGTAGGCACTTTTATTCTCTTATACTTGCTCTACCTTTCCCTCATACAGAGTTTTCCCTAATTCTTTCATCTTCACCTCCAAAATTCCACTAGAAAACATGATGCGAATAAGGTCTAGAGAGAGAATATGAAACTTGTCCACCCAAAATTTTTCCTACATGCATAAAATGACCTAATTATTCATTCGAAGCATTATCCCCACAATGAAATTCAGAAAACTCAAAATGAATTATTTCACTAGAGAAGAGGCCTATTACAATTCTTCCCCCCTTTAAGAACTCTGTCCTCAGAGTTGAAAGAAGGATAATGTGTTAGAAAATCATCTAAATTCACCCAACTCAAATCTTCTACTGGATATGAGTGCCATTTCACCAAAATTTCTACTATAGATCTATCTCTAAGAAATCTTTCCTTCCTATCTAATATTATTTCTGGTTGAAGCTCAAAAGACCCATCATCTTTCAGCTTATAATTGTCATGCAAAACAAGAGCAACATTAGACACATATCTTTTAAGTAAGTTGACATGAAATATAGGATGCACATTTAGATATGTAGGTAATTCCAGCAAATAGGCAAGAGATCCAATCTTTCTCAAAACTTTAAAAGGACTTGCATATCGAGGAGAAAGTCTATGATCCTTCCCTAGCAACAAGTTAGATCGGCGAGGACTAACTTTAAGAAATACCATATCATCAACTTGGAATTCAAGTGGTCTTCTCTTTGAATCATAGAACTTCTTTTGTCTTTTCTGAGCTTCTCGTATATGCTTTTACATTTTTCCGAGTTCTTCATCCATCTTATCAAGCATTTCTTTGGATACTTCTACTTTATTTGGAAAACCCAAAAATGAAGGTGGAGTCAAACGATTATAACCATACATAGCTTAAAATGGAGTCATTTTTATGGACGCATGCCATGCACTTTTGTATGCAAACTCAACCAAGGGTAAATATTCACTCCAATTATCCTGCTTTCCATTCACATACATACGCAACATATCTTCAACTACCCTGTTAACCCTCTCGGTTTCCCCATCAGTTTGTGGATGGAAAGCTGTACTCATACGAAGTTGAGTTCTAATGCATTCAAATGTCCCTTTCCGGAAGTTTGACGTAAATCTAGAATCTCTATCAGAAATTATGCTTTTAGGCATTCCATGCAATTGAAAAAGTTCCTTTGCAAAGATTCTTGGAACATTCAATTTAGTATCAATCTTTCTCGTAGGAAAGAAGTGTGGCATCTTGGTAAGCTGATCAACTACAACAAATATAGTATCAAGCTTACTTCTAGTCATAGGTAGCTTAGTGATAAAGTCCATAGAAATAGACTCCCACTTCTGATTTGGAACATCCAAAGGTTGAAGCATCCTAGCATCCTCTTAAACTCAGATTTCACCTGTTGGCACTTCAAACATTCACTTATAGATTTTCTAATATCCGGCTTCATACATGGCCAAAAGTAAGAATACTTTGTTTTAACATAAGTCCTTGAATAACATGGATGTGCAAAAAATGGTGCATCATGGCAATCATGTAATATTTTTACTTTTAATGGAGATTCAGACGATATGCATAGCGGATTGTTACAATACAATGTTCCAATCTGAAAATGAAATTTTTCCTCATACATTGATCCCTTGTTTGCATTCAAAGAGCTCAAAATAGGTGCATAAAAAGGATCCCTTTTTATCTCTTCTTGAATTTGATTGAGAAAATCACAATTTTTTACAAAAACAAGATGACGCAAAGGTCTCCGACTCAATGCATCAGCAACCTTATTTTCCTTACCAGCGAGATACTTAATGTCAAAATCATACTCGCTTAATAATTCAATCCAACGCTTCTGCGTGTTGTTAAGCAATGGTTGTGTGAAGATGTACTTTAGACTCTGATGATCTGTTTTCAATTCAAACTTAACTCCTAACAATAGATGTCTCCAATGCTTAAGTGCATGCACAATAGAAAGCATTTCTAAATCATGAGTAGGATAGTTAAGTTCATGTTTTCTTAGTTTTCTGGACTCATATGTGACCACCCTTCCATCCTGTGAAAGAACACATCCTATCTGACTACCACTTGCATCACATGCAACCACAAAAGGCTTTCCCATTTCTGGTATTTTCAAAACACAATTCTCAACGACTTTTTGTTTCAACGTTTCAAACGATTT
This sequence comes from Ceratopteris richardii, assembly GCA_020310875.1. Taxonomy (NCBI): domain Eukaryota; kingdom Viridiplantae; phylum Streptophyta; class Polypodiopsida; order Polypodiales; family Pteridaceae; genus Ceratopteris; species Ceratopteris richardii. Next base: position 157,374,494 of record CM035424.1, read on the forward strand.
TTGACAAGCATCACTCCACGTAAATCCTACATTTTTTTTAGTTAATTCGGTGAGGGGAGTAGCTATCTTAGAGAAATCCTTAATATGTACTCTTCCATATTGTGCCAACCCAAGAAAACTTCTAACATCCCTTACAATCTTAGGAATCGGCCAATCAACTATTGTTTTTACTTTATCTTCATCTATAAGAATTCCTTCTTTCGATATTACTCTTCCTAGATACACAAGTTTATCCTTAGCAAAGAAACACTTACTCTTTTTTCCATACAATTTGTGTTCTCTAAGAGTTTTCAAAGTCTTCTTGAGATGTACCGCATGCTCACAATCATCTTTAGAGTATACAAATATATCATCAAGGAGTACTAAGATGAATTCATCTAGGTAACCGTGAAAAATATTATCCATCAAGCACATAAATGTGGAAGGAGCATTTGTTAATCCAAAAGGTAGAACCATAAACTCATAGTGACCATATCATGTTTGAAAAGCCATCTTAGGAATATCCTCTGTTTTGATCCTAATTTGGTGATATCCAGATCTTAAGTCAATCTTTGTGAATACAGTCACTCCACTTAATTGACCTAATAAGTCATCTATGTGAGGGAGTGGATACTTATTCTTAATTGTTCTTTTATTCAACCCCCTATAGTCAATGCATAATCTATAAGAGTAGTCTTTCTTCTTCAATAATAAAACAGGTGCACCCCAAGGTGAGACACTCGGTCTTATTAGGGCTTTCTTCAAGAGATCATCTAATTGAATCTTAAGCTCCTTTAATTCATCAATGTTAAATCTATAGGGTGCTCTAGAATAGGGTTCACTCCCTAGATATAGCTCAATGGCATGGTCAATCTGCCTAGGTGGGGGTATACCAAGCAAGTCTTGTGGAAATACATCGGCATATTCTTTCAAGAGATTTCCTACGTAATCTGGAATATCTTCGTCATTACCGTCCTCATGCAGATTGTTCACATACACTACAAATGTTTTACAGCCATCACATATACCTCTAATTATCTGCATAGCAGAAATAAGAGTAGGTTTAGGATTAAAGACATCATCTTAAATATGAATAGATTCATCATCTAGGTTTAAAGTGATCGTTCTTTGTTCACAATTAATTGTCGTAGAATTTTTAACTAACCAATCCATGCCTATGATTGCATCACTCTGTTTCATTTCAATTACATGGAAACTTCCAGAAAAGCACCTATTAGAAAGAGTAAATTCAAGGTTTTCAACATATCCTTTTGTGTAGTGTAATCGTCCATTGGCCATATCTACAAGTCTAGTTATCTGCATATTTAGGGCTATCCCTAGATTCTGTACCAATTTGAAAGATAGAAAACAATGGGAACTACCTGAATTGATAAAAAATATGGTTTTATGCACAGAAATTATACCCGAGATCGTGGTTACAAAAGTCTTTGCGAAAGAACTAACCACCATGCAACGTAAAGTAGAGTCAGGGCACTTACCGCCATCATCTGCTTCCACAATAATTGTACCCTCCTCGATGATGTTTATCGCTTTTGATTGTGCAAAGTCGAAAGACTGCCTTGTTCGGGCACTCATATGTCCGATGCCCTTGCTCCCCGCAACAAAAAAACAGACCAAGTCTTTTTTCCCTCTCAATAAAATTAGGGTCTTGTTGCCACTCAATTGGCTGAGGCCTCCTTTGTTTTTCCACCGGCCGAGCAGGGTTCTTACCTTGGTTATTAGAAGATGGATTTTTCTTTGAATTGTTCATGTTCATTGCAACAGGTCTTTGTGGCCTATGTCGCGTTGCAATGAATCTGCTTCTTTTTGTGTTCAACAAATTGAACTTCTCCATCTTCTCAAAGTTCTCAGCCATCGCAATAGCATCAAGAAAATCAATGCATCCAGATCCCTTAACTTGATAGCAAAGCTCCTCACAAAGCCCTTCAATAAATTTACTCTTTAGAGCGTTACCTCTAACCTCTAATGCATATTTATGAAGACGTAGAAACTTCTCTTTGTACTCATCAACAGATAAGTTATGCTTATCACTTTTGTGTTGTCGAAAATTGTAGAACTCCATCTTCTTCTCCATATGGTAGTGTGGAGAACAATAGCATTTTTCAGCTTGTTCTCTAAATTCCTTCCATAGAACTGGACCAGAACGCGTTCGAGTCTGCATATATGACTTCCACCATAGTTTCGCAATCCAGGTGCAGGATCCTAACTTTTGCCTTGGACTCTTGAGTAAATTGTCAAACATCAAAGAAATCCTCGAGTTCTTCAATCCATGTCTCAAGATCTTCACCACTCTTCTTCTCACCATAAAAATCATTCAACTTTGCCTTCTTGAGGACTTGGTTAAGGGCAAACTCACCTCGTTCCATAGCTTCATAATTTCATTTTTGTTTTTTGCGAGGTACATTAGATGTTCCCGCACCTTCATCTACTTCATCGTTCAGCTCCACAAACAATTTTTTTGCTCCTTCTGGTTGCTTTCCGCCTCGTTCTTTGCACAATTCACCAAGAAGCTTCTAAATAAGCTCCTCTTGTTCACAAGTCTTTTGTGTTAGGCCTTCCATCATTCCAGAGGATTGATTCAGCTCTAATACCACTTGTAGGGTTTCCTCAGTCACAATCTTTCCTCAATCACAATCTTTCCATCACTCAAAAATAACAGTGGAGAGAAGAACGTAGAGATTGCACAAGGTAAAACAAAATCTGATGCGGAAGAGTAGAAACAAATATGACATAGAGAAGGAAGAATTTTGATATTATAGATGCGAATCAATGGCTACAATAACTTTGGACAATAGCTTCTTGAATGAAGCCTCTACCTCCCGACCACCCCCGAGCTATCACAATCGCATTCACACTCGCACTCTCAATCACACTCTCACTGTCACTCTCACTCTCATTCACACTCTTAATCACAAGGTAGTTCTCCGATTTCTGTGTGTACTCTGTGTTGATGCGGAGGTCTCCTTATATCCGAGTTTGATCGCTGCCTTTTTTCCAAAAAAGTATGTGATCCACCAAATTTAGAAAAAATTGAGTTTGTCCAAAACTATCACAAAAAGTCGTGCGATTGTTGTGTGGTTTTTTTCTTTAGCGTACCTATCAAAAATAGCAAAAAAATACCAAGAAGACATATCCGAAAACATCCATAATTAGACATGGTTACATGTGAGCATCAGAATCACAGATTCGAATAGAATTAGATAAGCCCTCTCTTTTTTTTTTAAGTGTAGGAAAAAATGGCACTTTTGAAATCCCTGTAACTCAAAAACGGTCAGGAATTATCTTAAGCTTGAGAGAGACACTTTTATTCAATTTTTTGATCTGCACGATAGTGTTAGAGATGTCCGAGGTCCAAATCCACCTCCAAATGCCACTTTTGAGCCCTGCAAGTTTTAAAATTCTAAAGAGAGAGAGAGAGTAAAATCAAGGCATTTTCTTACAATGAACTAAATGTAGGACCCTGAACGAGGTACTTTAAACATGATTCAAAAAAATTTCACACATGCACTTTTATTCTCTTATACTTGCTCTACCTTTCCCTCATACAGAGTTTTCCTTAATACTTTCATCTTCACCTCCAAAATTGCACTAGAAAACATGATGCGAATAAGGTCTAGAGAGAGAATATGAAACTTGTCAACGCAAAACTTTTCCTACATGCATAAAATGAGCTAATTATTCATTTGAAGCATTATCCCCACAATGAAATTCAAAAAACTCTAAATGATCTATTTCACTAGAGAAGAGGCCTACTACAATTCTTCCCCCCTTTAAGAACTTTGTCCTTAGAATTGGAAAGAAGGATAATGTGTAAGAAAACCATATAAATTCACCCAACCTGAATCTTCTACTGGATATGAGTGCCATTCCACCAAAATTTCTACTATAGATCTATTTCTAAGAAATATGTCCTTCCTATCTTATATTATTTCTCGTTGAAGCTCAAAAGAGCCATCATCTTTCAGCTTATAATTGTCTTGCAAAACATGAGCAACATTAGACACATATCTTTTAAGTAATTTGACATGAAATACAGGATGCACATTTAGATATTTAGGTTATTCGAGGAAATAGGCAAGAGATCCAAACTTTTTCAAAACTTTAAAAGGACCTGCATGTCGAGGAGAAAGTCTATGATCCTTCCCTAGCAACAAGTTAGATCGGTGAGGATTAACTTTAAGAAATACCATATCATCAATTTGGAATTCAAGTGGTCTTCTCTTTAAATCATAAAAATTCTTTTGTTTTTTCTAAGCTTCTCTTATTTGTTTCTTAATTTTTCCAAGTTCTTCATCCATCTTATCAAGCATTTCTTTGGATACTTCTACTTTATTTGGAAAACCCAAAAATGAAGGTGGAGTCAAACAATTATAACCATACATAGCTTCAAACGGAGTCATATTTATAGGTGCATGCCATGCACTATTGTATGCAAACTCAGCCGAGGGTAAATATTCACTCCAATTATCCTGCTTTTCATTCACATGCATACGCAACATATCTTCAACTACCCTGTTAACCCTCTCGGTTTCCCTATCAGTTTCTGGATGGAAAGCTCTACTCATACGAAGTTGAGTTCCAATGGATTCAAATGTCGCTTTCCAAAAGTTTGACATAAATCTAGAATCTCTATCAGAAATTATGCTTTTAGGCATTCCATGCAATCTAAATACTTCTTTTACAAAGATTCTTGCAACATTCAATGCAGTATCAGTCTTTCTCATAGGAAAGAAGTGTGACATCTTGGTAAGCCAATCGACTACAACAAATATAGTATCATGCTTACTTCTGGTCATAGGTAGCTTAGTGATAAAGTCCATAGAAATAGACTCCCACTTCTGATTTGGAAAATCCAAAGGTTGAAGCATTCCTAGCATCCTTTTAAACTCAGATTTCACATGTTGGCACTTCAAACATTCACTTACATATTTTCTAATATCCCGCTTCATACATAGCCAAAAGTAAGAATCCTTTGTTTTAACATAAGTCCTTGAATAACCTGTATGTGCAAAAAATGGTGCATCATGAAAATCATGCAATATTTTTACTTTTAATGGAGATTGAGACGATATGCATAGCCAATTGTTACAATACAATGTTCCATTCTGCAAATGAAATTTTTCCTCATACATCGATCCCCTGTTTGCATTCAAAGAGCTCAAAATAGGTGCATAAAAAGGATCTTGTTTTATCTCTTCATGAATTTGATTGAGAAAATCAGAATTTATTACAGAAACAAGATTACACAAAGGTCTACGAGTCAATGCATCAGCAACCTTATTTTCCTTATGAACGAGATACTTAATGTCAAAATCATACTCACTTAATAATTCAATCCTACGCTTGTGCCTGTTGTTAAGCAATGGTTGTGTAAAGAAGTATTTTAGACTCTCATGATCTGTTTTCAATTCAAACTTAACTCATAACAATAGATGTCTCCAATGCTTAAGTGCATGCACAATAGCAAGCATTTCTAAATCATGAGTAGGATAGTTAAGTTCATATTTTCTTAGTTTTCTAGACTCATATGCGACCACCCTGCCATCCTATGAAAGAAAACATCCTATCTGACTACCACTTGCATCACATGCAGCCACAAAAGGCTTTCCCATTTTGCGTATTTTCAAAACACAATTCTCAATGACTTTTTGTTTCAATGTTTCAAACCATTTTTGACAGGCATCACTCCACATAAATACTACATTCTTTTTAGTTACTTCGGTGAGGGGAGTAGCTTTCTTAGAGAAATCCTTAATATGTGCTCTTTCATATTGTGCCAACCCAAGAAAACTTCTAACATCCCTTACAGTCTTAGGAATCGGCCAATCAACTATTGGTTTTACTTTATCTTCATCTATAAGGATTCCTTCTTTCGATATTACTCTTCCTAGATACACAAATTTATGCTTAGCAAAGAAACACTTACTCTTTTTTCCATACAATTTGTGTTCTCTAAGAGTTTGCAAAGCCTTCCTGAGATGTACCGCATGCTCAGAATCATCTTTAGAGCATACAAATATATCATCAAGGAATACTAGGATGAATTCATCTAGATAATCGTAAAAAATATTATCCATCAAGCACATAAATGTGGCAAGAGCGTTTGTTAATCCAAAAGGTAGAACCATAAACTCATAGTGACCATATCGTGATTGAAAAGCCGTCTTAGGACTATCCTCAGTTTTGATCCTAATCAGGTGATATCTAGATCTTAAGTCAATCTCTGTGAATATAGTCGCTCCACTTAATTGACCTAATAAGTCATCTATGTGAGGGAGTGGATAGTTATTCTTAATTTTTCTTTCATTCAACCTCCTATAGTCCGTGCATAATCTGTAAGAGCCGTCTTTCTTCTTCTGAAATAAAACAGGTGCACCCCAATGTGAGATACTTGGTCCTATTAAGCCTTTCTTCAAAAGATCATCTAATTGAATCTTAAGCTCCTTTAATTCATCAATGTTAAATCTATAGGGTGCTCTAGAATAGGGTTCACTCCCTGGATATAGGTCAATGGCATGGTCAATCTGCCTAGGTGGGGGTATACTAGGCAAGTCTTCTGGAAATAGATCGGCATATTCTTTCAAGAGATTTCCTATGTAATCTGGAATATCTTCGTCATTACCTTCCCCATGCAGATTGTTCACATACACTACAAATGTTTTACAGCCATCATGTATACCTCTAATTTTCTGCATAGCACAAATAATAGTAGGTTTAGGATTAAAGACATCACCTAGAATATGAATAGATTCACCAACTAGCTTTAAAGTGATCGTTCTTTGTTCACAATTAATTGTTTCAGAATTTTTAACTAACCAATCCATGCCTATGATTGCATCACTCTGTTTCATCTCAATTACATGGAAACTTCCAGAAAAGCACCTACTAGAAAGAGTAAATTGAAGGTTTTCTACATATCCTTTTGTGTAGTGTAATCGTCCATTGGCCATCTCTTTAGGTCTGGTTATCTGCATATTTAGGGCTATCCCTAGATTATGTCCCAATTTCAAAGATAGAAAACAATGGGTACTACCTGAATCGATCAAAAATCTTGTTTTATGCGCAGAAATTATACCCGGAATCGTGATTACAGAAGCCTTTGGGAAAGAACTAACCACCATGCAACGTAAAGTAGAGTCAGGGCACTTACTGCCATCATGTGCTTCCTCAATAATTGTACCCTCCTCGATGATGTTTATCGCTTTTGATTGTGCAGGTCGAAAGACTGCCTTGTTCGGGCACTCATATGTCCGATGCCCTTGCTCCGCGCAATGAAAATAGAGACCAAGTCTTTCTGCCCTCTCAACAAAATTAGGTTCTTGTTGCCACTCAATTGGTTGATGCCTCCTTTGATTTTCCACCGGCCGAGCAGGGTTCTTACCTTGGTTATTAGAAGATGGAGTCTTCTTTGAAGTGTTCATGTTCATTGCAACACGTCTTTGTGGCCTATATCCCGTTGCAATGAATCTACTTCTATCTGCCTTCTGCAAATTGAACTTCTCCATCTTCTCGAAGTTCTCAGCCATCACAACAGCATCAAGAAAATCAATGCATCCAGATCCCTTAACTTGATAGCAAAGTTCCTCACGAAGGCCTTCAATAAATTTACTCTTTAGAGCATTACCACTAACCTCTAATGCATATTTATGAAGACGTAGGAACTTCTCTTTGTACTCATCAACAGATAAGCTATGCTTATCACTTTTGTGTTGTTGGAAATTGTAGAACTCCATCTTCTTCTCCATATGGCAGTGTGGAGAACAATAGCGTTTTTTAGCTTGTTCTCTAAATTCCTTCCATAGAACTGGACCAGAAAGCGTTTGAGTCTGCATATATGACTTCCACCATAGTCTCACAATCCCACGCAGGTGGAGGATCCCAACTTTTGCCTTGGACTCTTCAGTTAATTGTCAAAGATCAAAGAAATCCTCCAGTTCTCCAATCCATGCCTCAAGATCTTTGCCACTGTTCTTCTCGCCATCAAAATCATTCAACTTTGCCTTCTTGAAGACTTGGTTAATGGCAAACTCACTTGGTTCCATATCTTCATAATTATGTTTCTGTTTTTCGCGAGGTACACTAGATGTTCCCGCACCTTCATCTACTTCATCATTCAACTCCACAAACAAATTTGTTGCTCCTTCTGGTTGCTTTCCGCCTTGTTCTTTGCGCAATTCACCAAGAAGCTTCTAAATAAGCTCCTCTTGTTCACGAATCTTTTGTGTTAGACCTTCCATCGTTCCCGAGGATTGATTCAGCTCTGATACCACTTGTAGGGTTTCCTCAGTCACAATTATCCCCAATCACAATCTTTCCATCACTCAAAAATAACAGTGGAGAGAAGAATTAAGAGATTGCACAAGGTAAAACAAAATCTGATGCGGAAGAGTAGAAACAAATATGAGGCAGAGAAGGAAGAATTCTGATATTATAGATGTGAATGAATGGTTACAATAGCTTCTTGACGAAGCCTCTTCCTCCCGACCACCCCCGAGCTATCACAATCGCATTCACACTCGCACTCTCAATCACACTCTCACTCTCACTCTCACTCTCAATCACACTCTTAATCACAAGGTAATTCTCCGATTTCTATGTGTACTCTATGTTGATGCGCAGGTCTCCCTATATTCGAGTTTGATCGCTGCCTTTTTTACAAAAAAGTGTGTGATTCACCAAATTTTAAAAAAAATTGAGTTTCTCCAAAACTTTTGCAAAAAGCCATGCGATCCTAGTGTGCTTTGTTTCTTTAGTGTACCTGTCAAAAATAGCAGAAAAACACCAAGAACACATATCCGAAAACATCCATAATTAGACATGGTGACACGTGAGCATCAGAATCATAGATTCGAATAGAATTAGATAAACTCTCTCTTTTTTTCTTAAGTGTTGGAAAAAACAGCAGTTTTGAAAGCCCTGTAACTGAAAATACCGTTTGGAATTAGCTGAACCTTGAGAGAGACACTTTGATTGAATTTTTCGATCTTCAGGATAGTGTTAGAGATGTTCGAGGTCCAAATCCACCTCCAAATGCCACTTTTGAGCCCTGCAAGTTTTAAAATTCTAGAGAGAAAGTAAAATCAAGGCATTTTCTTACAATGAACTAAATGTAGGACCCTGAACGAGGTACTTAAAAGATGATTCACAAAAATTTCACACAAGCACTTTTATTCTCTTATACTTGCTCTACCTTTCCCTCATATAGAGTTTTCCTTAATTCTTTCATATTCACCTCCAAAATTCCACTAGAAAACATGATGCGAATAAGGTCTAGAGAGAGAATATGAAAGTTGTCAACCCAAAATTTCTCCTACATGCATAAAACCACCTAATTATTCATTCGAAGCATTATCCCTAGAATGAAGTTCAAAAAACTCAAAATGAATTAGTTCACTAGAGAAGAGGCCTATTAAAATTCTTCCCCCCTTTAAGAACTCTGTCCTCAGAGTTGAAAAGAAGAATAATGTGTTAGAAAATCATCTAAATTCACCCAACTTGAGTATTCTACTGGATATGAGTGCCATGTCACCAAAATTTCTACTATAGATCTATTTCTAAGAAATCTTTCCTTCCTATCTAATATTATTTCTGGTTGAAGCTCAAAAGAGCCATCATCTTTCAGCTTATAATTGTCCTGCAAAACATAAGCAACATTAGACACATATCTTTTAAGTAAGTTGACATGAAATACAGGATGCACATTTAGATATTTAGGTAATTCCAACAAATAGGCAAGAGATCCAATCTTTTTCAAAACTTTAAAAGGACGTGCATATCGAGGAGAAAGATTATCATCCTTCCCTAGCAACAAGTTAGATCGGTGTGGATTAACAGTAAGAAAAACCATATCATCAACTTGGAATTCAAGTGGTCTTCTCTTTAAATCATAGAACTTCTTTTGTTTTTTCTGAGCTTCTCTTATATGTTTCTTAATTTTTCCAAGTTCTTCATCCATCTTATCAAGCATTTCTTTCGATACTTCTACTTTATTTGGAAAACCCAAAAATGAAGGTGAAGTCAAACAATTATAACCATACATAGCTTCAAACGGAGTCATTTTTATAGACGCATGCCATGCACTATTGTATGCAAACTCAACCAAGGGTAAATATTCACTCCAATTATCCTCCTTTTCATTCACATACATACGCAACATATCTTCAACTACCCTGTTAGCCCTCTTGGTTTCCCCATCAGTTTATCGATGGAAAGCTGTACTCATACGAAGTTGAGTTCCAATGGATTCAAATGTCGCTTTCCAGAAGTTTGACGTAATTCTAGAATCTCTATCAGAAATTATGCTTTTAGGCATTCCATGCAATCGAAATACTTCTTTTACAAAGATTCTTGCAACATTCAATGCAGTATCAGTCTTTCTCATAGGAAAGAAGTGTGCCATCTTGGTAAGCCAATCGACTACAACACATATAGTATTATGCTTACTTCTGGTCATAGGTAGCTTAGTGATAAAGTCCATAGAAATAGACTCCCACTTCTGATTTGGAACATCCAAAGGTTCAAGCATTCCTGGCATCCTCTTAAACTCAGATTTCACCTGTTGGCACTTCAAACATTCACTTACATATTTCCTAATATCCTGCTTCATACATGGCCAAAAGTAAAAATACTTTGTTTTAACATAAGTCCATAAATAACTTGAATGTGCAGAAAATGGTGCATCATGACAATCATGCAATATTTTTACTTTTAATGGAGATTCAGATGATATGCATAGCCAATTGTTACAATACAATGTTCCATTCTGCATGTGAAATTTATCCTCATACATCGATCCCCTGTTTGTATTCAAAGAGCTCAAAATAGGTGCATAAAAAGGATCATGTTTTATCGCTTCTTGAATTTGATTGAGAAAATCAGAATTTATTACAGATACAAGATTACACAAAGGTCTTGGACTCAATGCATCAACAACCTTATTTTCCTTACCAGTAAGATACTTAATGTCAAAATCATACTCACTTAATAATTCAATCCACCGCTTTTGCCTGTTGTTAAGCAATGGTTGTGTGAAGATGTATTTTACACTCTAATGATCTGTTTTCAATTCAAACTTAACTCCTAACAATAGATGTATCCAATGCTTAAGTGCATGCACAACAGGAAGCATTTCTAAATCATGAGTAGGATAGTTAAGTTCATGTTTTCTCAGTTTTCTGGTCTCATATGCGACCACCCTACCATCCTGTGAAAGAACACATCATATCTGACTACCACTTGCATCACATGCAACCACAAAAGGCTTTCCCATTTCTGGTATTTTCAAAACACAATTCTCAACGACTTTTTGTTTAAATGTTTCAAATGATTTTTAACAGGCATCACTCCACGTAAATCCTACATTCTTTTTAGTTAATTCGCTGAGGGGAGTAGCCATCTTAGAGAAATCCTTAATATGTGCTCTTTCATATTGTGCCAAACCAAGAAAACTTCTAACATCCCTTACAGTCTTAGGAATCGGCCAATCAACTATTGTTTTACTTTATCTTCCTCTATAAGGATTCCTTCTTTCGATATTACTCTTCCTAGATACACAAGTTTATCCATAGCAAAGAAACACTTACTCCTTTTTCCATACAATGTGTGTTCTCTAAGAGTTTGCAACGTCTTCTTGACATGTACCGCATGCTCAGAATCATCTTTAGAGAATACAAATATATATTCAAGGAATACTAAGATGAATTCATCTAGGTAATCGTGAAAAATATTATCCATCAAGCACATAAATGTGGCAGGAGCGTTTGTTAATCCAAAAGGTAGAACCGTAAACTCATAGTGACCATATCGTGTTCAAAAAGCCGTCTTAGGAATATCCTCTATTTTGATCCTAATTTGGTGATATCCAGATCTTAAGTCAATGTTTGTGAATCTAGTCGCTCCACTTAATTGACCTAATAAGTCATCTATATGAGGGAGTGGATACTTATTCTTAATTGTTCTTTATTCAACCACCTATAGTCAATGCATAATCTATAAGAGCCGTCTTTCTTCTTCTGAAATAAAACAGGTGCACCCCAAGGTGAGACACTCGGTCTTATTAAGCCTTTCTTCAAAAGATCATCTAATTGCATCTTAAGCTCCTTTAATTCATCAATGTTAAATGTATAGAGTGCTCTAGAATAGGGTTCACTCCCTGGATATAGGTCAATGGCATGGTGAATCTGCCTGGGTGGGGGTATACTAGGCAAGTCTTCTAGAAATACATCGGCATATTCTTTCAAGAGATTTCCTACGTAATCTGGAATATCTTCGTCATTACCGTCCTCATGCAGCTTTCACATACACTACAAATGTTTTACAGCCATCACGTATACCTCTAATTATCTGCATAACAGAAATAAGAGTAGGTTTAGGATTAAAGACATCACCTATAATATAAATAGATTCATCATTTAGCTTTAAAGTGATCGTTCTTTGTTCACAATTAATTGTCGCAGAATTTTTAACTAATAAATCCATGCCTATGATTGCATGAGTCTGGTTCATCTCAATTACAAGGAAACTTCTAGAAAAGCGGCTATTAGAAAGAGTAAATTCAAGGTTTTCAACATATCCTTTTGTGTAGTGTAATCGTCCATTGTCCATCTCTACAGGTCTGGTTCTCTGCATATTTAGGGCTATGCCTAGATTCTGTACCAAATTGAAACATAGAAAACAATCGGTACTACCTGAATCGATCAAAAATCTGGTTTTATGCGCAAAAATCATACCCGAAATCGTGATTACAGAAGCCTTTGGGAAAGAACTAACCACCATGCAATGTAAAGTAGAGTAAGGGCACTTAGGGCCATCATCTGCTTCCTCAATAATTGTACCCTCCTCGATGATGTTTATCGCTTTTGATTGTGCAGGTCGAAAGACTGCCTTGTTCGGGCACTCATATGTCCGATGCCCTTGCTCCGCGCAACGAAAACACAGACCAAGTCTTTTTGCCCTCTCAATAAAATTAGGGTCTTGTTGCCATTCAATTGGTTGATGGCTCCTTTGATTTTCCACCGGCCGAGCAGGGTTCTTACCTTGGTTATTAGAAGATGGAGTTTTCTTTGAATTGTTCATGTTCATTGCAACAGGTCTTTGTGGCCTATGTCCCGTTGCAATGAATCTGCTTCTATTTGCCTTCTGCAAATTGAACTTCTCCATCTTCTCAAAGTTCTCAGCCATCGCAAGAGCATCAAGAAAATCAATGCATCCAAGTCCCTTAACTTGATAGCGAAGTTCCTCACGAAGCCCTTCAATAAATTTACTCTTTAGAGCGTTACCACTAACCTCTAATGCATATTTATGAAGACTTAGGAATACTCTTTGTACTCATGAATAGATAAGTTATGCTTATCACTTTCGTGCCGTCGGAAATTGTAGAACTCCATCTTCTTCTCCATATGGTAGTGTGGAGAACAATAGCATTTTTCAGCTTGTTCTCTAAATTCCTTCCATAGAACTGGACCAAAACACGTTCGAGTCTGCATATATGACTTCCACCATCGTTTCGCAATCCCACGCAGGTGCAGGATCCCATTTTTTGCCTTGTACTCTTCAGTAAATTATCAAAGATCAAAGAAATCCTCCACTTCTTCAATCCATGCCTCAAGATCTTCGCCACTCTTCTTCTCGCCATCAAAATCTTTCAACTTTGCCTTCTTGAAGACTTGGTTAAGGGTAAACCCACGTGGTTCCATATCTTCATAATTATGTTTTTGTTTTTCGCGAGGTACACTAGATGTTCTCGCACCTTCATCTACTTCATCGTTCAGCTCCGCAAACAAATTTGTTGCTCCTTCTCGTTGCTTTCCGCCTTGTTCTTTGTGCAATTCACCAAGAAGCTTCTGAATAAGCTCCTCTTATTCACGAATCTTTTGTGTTAGACCTTCCATCGTTCCCGAGGATTGATTCAGCTCTGATACCACTTGTAGGGTTTCCTCAGTCATAATCTATCCCCAATCACAATATTTCGATCACTCAAAAATAACAATGGAGAGAAGAACGCAGAGATTGCACAAGGTAAAACAAAATCTGATGCGGAAGAGTAGAAACAAATACGACGCAGAGAAGGAAGAATTCTGATATTATAGATGCGAATCAATGGTTACAATAGCTTTGGACAATAGCTTCTTGAGGAAGCCTCTACCTCCCGACCACCCCCGAGCTATCACAATGGCATTCACACTCGCACTCTCAATCACACTCTCACTCTCACTCTCACTCTCACTCTCAATCACACTCTTAATCACAAGGTAATTCTCCGATTTCTGTGTGTACTCTGTGTTGATGCGCAGGTCTCCCTATATCCCAGTTTGATCGCTGCCCTTTTTCCAAAAAAGTATGTGATCCACGAGGTTTAGAAAAAATTGAGTTTCTCCAAAACTTTCGCAAAGAGCCATGCAATCGTAGTGTGCTTTCTTTCTTTAACGTACCTGTCAAAAATAGCAGAAAAACACCAAGAAGACATATCCAAAAACATCCATAATTAGACATGGTGATACGTGAGCATCAGAATCACATATTGGAATAGAATTAGATAAGCCCTCTCTTTTTTTTCAAGTGTTGGAAAAAAAGGCACTTTTGAAAGCCCTGTAACTCAAAAATGGTGAGGAATTAGCTTAAGCTTGAGAGAGACACATTATTCAATTTTTCGATCTGCACGATAGTGTTAGAGATGTGCGAGGTCCAAATCCACCTCCAAATGCCACTTTTGAGCCCTGCAAGTTTCAAAATTCTAGAGAGAGAGAGAGTAAAATCAAGGCATTTTCTTGCAATGAACTAAATGTAGGACCCTGAACGAGGTACTTAAAACATGATTCACAAAAATTTCACACAAGCACTTTTATTCTCTTATACTTGCTCTACCTTTCCCTCATACAGAGTTTTCCTTAATTCTTTCATCTTCACCTCCAAAATTCCACTAGAAAACATGATGTGAGTAAGGTCTAGAGAGAGAATATGAAACTTGTCAACCCAAATTTTTTCCTACATGCATAAAATGGCCTAATTATTCATTCAAAGCATTATCCCCACAATGAAATTCAAAAAACTCAAAATGAATTATTTCACTAGAGAAGAGGCATGTTACAATTCTTCCCCCCTTTAAGAACTCTGTCCTCAGAGTTGGAAAGAAGAATAATGTATTAGAAAATCATCTAAATTCAGCCAACTCGAATCTTCTACTCGATATGAGTGCCATTTCACCAAAAGTTTTACTATAGATATATTTCTAAAAAATCTTTCCTTGCTATCTAATATTATTTCTGGTTGAAGCTCAAAAGTGCCATCATCTTTTAGCTTATAATTGTCCTGCAAAATAGGAGCAACATTAGACACATATCTTTTAAGTAAGTTGACATGAAATAGAAGATGCACATTTAGATATTTAGGTAATTCCAGCGAATAGGCAAGAGATGCAATCTTTCTCAAAACTTTAAAAGGACCTGCATATTGAGGAGAAATTCTATGATCCTTCCCTAGCAACACTGGTTAGATCGGTGCCGATTAACTTTAAGAAATACCATATCATCAACTTGGAATTCAAGTGGTCTTCTCTTTAAATCATAGAACTTATTTTGTCTTTTGTGACCTTCTCTTATATGTTTCTTAATTTTTCCAAGTTCTTCATCCATCTTATCAAGCATTTCTTTGGATACTTCTACTTTATTTGGAAAACCCAAAAATGAAGGTAGAGTCAAACAATTATAACCATACATAGCTTCAAACGGAGTCATTTTTATAGACGCATACCATGCACTTTTGTATGCAAACTCAACCAAGGGTAAATATTCACTCCAATTATCCTGCTTTTCATTCACATATATACACAACATATCGTCAACTACCTTGTTAACCCTCTCGGTTTCCCCATCAGTTTATGGATGGAAAGTTGTACTCATATGAAGTTGAGTTCTAATGGATTCAAATGTTGCTTTCTAGAAGTTTGAGGTAAATCTAGAATCTCTATAAGGAATTATGCTTTTAGGCATTCCATGCAATCGAAATACTTCTTTTACAAAGATTCTTCCATCATTCAATGCAGTATCAGTCTTTCTCATAGGAAAGAAGTGTGCCATCTTGGTAAGCCGATCGACTACAACAAATATAGTGTCATGCTTACTTCTGGTCATAGGTAGCTTAGTGATAAAGTCCATAGAAATAGACTCCCACTTCTGATTTGGAACATCCAAAGGTTTAAGCATTCCTGGCATCCTCTTAAACTCAGATTTCACCTGTTGGCACTTCAAACATTCACTTACATATTTTCTAATATCCCGCTTCATACATGGCCAAAAGTAAGAATACTTTGTTTTAACATAAGTCCTTGAATAACCTCGATGTGCAGAAATGGTGCATCATGAGAATCATGCAATATTTTTACTTTTAATGGAGATTGAGACGATATGCAAAGCCGATTGTTACAATACAATGTTCCATTCTGCAAATGAAGTTTTTCCTCATACATCGATCCCCTGTTTGCGTTCAAAGAGCTCAAAATAGGTGCATAAAAAGGATCATATTTTATCTCTTCTTGAATTTGATGGAGAAAATCAGAATGGTGCGGGCGATAGAGCATTGAGGGGACCTTTCTCTTCTTGAATTTGATCATATTTTATCTCTTCTTGAATTTGATTACAGAAACAAGATTACACAAAGGTCTCTGACTCAATGCATCAACATGTCAAAATCATACTCACTTAATAATTCAATCCAACGCTTCGGCCTGTTGTTAAGCAATGGTTGTGTGAAGATGTATTTTAGACTGATGATCTGTTTTCAATTCAAATTTAATTCCTAACAATAGATGTCTCCAATGCTTAAGTGCATGCACAACAACAAGCATTTCTAAATCATGAGTAGGATTGTTAAGTTCATGTTTTCTTAGTTTTCTAGACTCATATGCGACCACCCTGCCATCCTGTGAAAGAACACATCCTATCTGACTACCAGTAGAAAACATGATGCGAATAAGGTCTAGAGAGAGAATATGAAACTTGTCAACCCAAAATTTTCCCTACATGCATAAAATGACCTAATTATTCATTCTAAGCATCATCCCCACAATGAAATTCAGAAAACTCAAAATGAATTATTTCACTAGAGAAGAGGCCTATTACATAAGAAATCATCCATGTTACTTAAAACCTACTAAAGGGTTAAGATTATTTAAGAAAATTGCTAATACTCTTTAAGCAAAAGAAAACCTTTTTCTGGAAAAATAGGAGTGAAGAGAGAGACTTAAGTTACTTATTTAGTTCATAAGTAAGCACTAAACCAAAGATTGTGGTACTTAAGTCCTCTTAATACTATAGCAAAAGGTGTACCAATCTTGAAACTACTTCCTAAGATTTGGAATTCGAAATAGATTAGTGGTGGCTTATACTGAGATGGAGGGTTAGAAAATACCTCAGTTGAGCTATTGAGCTTGATAGATTAATGAACATCTTAAGATAAAGTCTATGTCTTTATTACTATGAGTTAATCAACTACAAATGGCCATACTTGGATTACAACTATGCAATAGTTATAATTGGAACTACTAAAGATTTTCCCGAGGTTTTGGTAATATGTTCAAGAATGAAGTTGAGAAAATATGTACTTCTTAAGTAAAACATTCCAAAGTTAAATTGAAACTTGAAGGATGTACATGTATATACATGTGTGTATGCACATATGTGTGTGTAGGTATATGCATGTGTGTATGTAATATGTATGTGAGTGTGTATGTAATATGCATGTGTGTAGGTAATATGTATGTGAGTATGTGTATGTAATATGTATGTAATATGCATGTGTGTATTTAATATGCATGTGTGTATGTAATATACATGTGAGAGTGTATGTAATATGCATGTGTGTATCTAATATGTATGTGAGTACATGTATGCATATATGTGTGTATGTATGTATGCACATATGTGTGTATATGTATATGCATGTGTATATGTAATATGTATGTGAGTATGTATGTGTGTGGGTATGTATGTATGCATATGCATGTGTGTATGCATATATGTGTGTGTATGTATATGCACGTGTGTATGTATGTATGTGTGTGTATACATGCATATGTGTGTGGATGTATCTAATATGTATGCGAGTGTGTATGTAATATGCATGTGTGTATGTAATATGTATTTGAGTATGTGTATGTGTATGTGTGTGTATGTAATATGTATGTGAGTGTGTATGTAATATGCATGTGTGTATGTAATATGTATGTGAGTATGTGTACACATTTGTGTGTGTATGTATGTATGCATATGCATGTGAGTATGCACATATCTGTGTGTATGTATATGCATGTGTGTATGTTATATGTATCTGAGTGTGTATGTATATGCATGTGTATATGTAATATGTTTGTGAGTGTGTATGTAAAATGTATGTGTGTATGTAATATGTATGTGAGTATTTGTATGCATATGTGTGTGTATGTATGTATGTATGCATCTCTCTCTCTCATTCTCTTTCTTTTTCATATCTCTCTCTCTCTCTTTCATCTCTCTCTCTCTTTCATCTCTCTCTCTCTCTTTCATCTTTCTCTCTCTCTCTTTATGTCTCTCTTGATCTCTCTTTTTCTCTCTCTTTATTTCGTGTCTCTCTCTCTCTCTCTCTCTCTCTCTCTCTCTCTCTCTCTCTTTTTCACTCTATGTCAAAAAAAAAAAACAATCACTTACATCGATGTAATTGTTTGGATAGTTTTCCTCAAAGTCCACTTAATGTTGTCATTTGCCCAATTCCAAAGAAATGATGCCAAAAAGCTCATGCAAAACTAAGGAGAAGAGAAATTAGAAAAGGGAAAACGCAAAGAAAGAGAAAGGTGCTAGAGAAAGAGAGAGGTGTGTGTAGAGAGAGAGAGAGTGAGATGTGTACACAATATGCTCAGAATGTAGTTCGTGCATGCAAAGTCGACAGTAGCAGAATTCGATTCAAAATGCACGAGAATGTGCAATTCTTGCTCTCCGGTCTGATCAAAATGTTCCATTCATATTATCGTTGATATGAGCATTGGTAATCTCCAACAAATTATAGACACATATATCGATGCTCATACCGATGCCATAAATTTTTGTTGCGCATATCAACCATAAATTTTCAATGTGTATACTGATCATTTAATGACCGTCGATATTGGCTCCATGGTTTTCAAGCATTTTCAACACTCATATCAACACTGAAGCGTGACCCTCGGTATGGACAATGTCAGTATGCCCCTCATATGTTGTAGTGTATCTGTGTGTATG
The DNA here is from genome assembly GCA_020310875.1 of Ceratopteris richardii. NCBI lineage: Eukaryota > Viridiplantae > Streptophyta > Polypodiopsida > Polypodiales > Pteridaceae > Ceratopteris > Ceratopteris richardii. The sequence goes on from CM035424.1 coordinate 157,393,738, forward strand.
TTTGTGTGTCTATGTGTGTGTGTGTGTTATGTATGCACATATGCTTGTTTTTATACCTATGTATGTATGATAGTGTACATACATAGGTATTTGTATTTATGTGTGAATGTATGTATGTTTGTGTATATATAGGTATGTATAGGTCTATATGTGTATGAATACATGTTTTAGATATGTATGTATATATGCATGTATGTTGTTTGTGTATGTATGTTTGCATGTATGTTGTTTGTGTATGTTTGTATATATGCATGTATAAATGTATGAATGTATTTTATGCATGTATTTATGTTTTAATGTATGTATACAAGCATGTATGCATGCATGTACATATGTATGTATGTATGTATGCATGTATGTATATTTGTGTATGTATGCAACTTTGTGATACTGAATGTATGTCTATATGTGTGCGTGTATGTATGTATGTATGTATGTATGTATGATGAATATATGTATGTATGAATATTTATGTATATATGTATACACAAATATGTATGAATATTTATGTATATATGTATGATGAATATATGTTTGTGAATATTTATGTATATATAAATGTGTATATATGTATGTACTGTATAGCTATGCATGTGCATATTTATGAAAAAAAAAATTACAATGTAAGAAAAAGGTAAATAATTTATTTACAATAAGTTTGGCATACTCTTGGTTCCGTTAGCTTCTTTGACAAGCTGCAAATAGAAGAAATGACATCGGTACGGACAAGGATGCATTTTGATGGTCCACCATGTGCTTGAACTTAGAGTATTCATTACGTTAATTGATTTTGTTAAAGTTAAATATAATGCTGAAATCTACTAGTAATCATTACATTAATTGATTTTGTTGAAGTTAAATATAAGGCTGAAATTAAGTAATGTAGGGCTGAAATTTTTACGTAGGGCTGAAATTTTTACTACGATAGAAAGCTTGAAGGCTCTTGCTGGCAGACATTCGAAAAGGATGTCCCTAATTTTAGACAAGATATCAAGTTTGAGCCCAACCAATTGAGATATCGCTCAGACAAATTGCATCATATATAGCTTTGAGAATTAGATCTCTCGAGTGCTTTTTTTACATATGCTTGCCTCACGGTAGGCTCCTCTCTCTATGTTTTCAGATTAATTTTCAAATTGCCAAGCAGGCTTAAGGAAATACGTGATGAGAGTTCTCGCTCTCTTTTACGCTTTCTAAGCAACATCGGTACGAACAAGGATGCATTTCGATGGTCCACCATGTGCTTAAAGTTAAATATAAGGCGGAAATTTACTACTGTAGGGCTGAAAGTTTACTACTATCTTTTATTTCAGTTTATGTCTTTATGTCATTTGTTACTTTTAGTGTATCATTCATGCCTACATGTATCTATGTATACATCTCTGTTTGTGTATGTATGTAAATATGTAGATATGTAGGCATGTCTATACATCCATATTTTTAGTTATGTATGTATGTGTGTGTATGTTTATGTATTTTCATATGTACGTATGTTTTTGCATATATGTATGCATGTATGCATGTACACATACATATTTATGTGTATTTGTGTGTGAATGTATGTATATTTTTGTATATATGCATATGTATAGATGTATATGTGTATGAATACACGTTTGTAAGTGTATCTATATATATATATATATATATATATATATATATATATATATATATATATATATATATATATATATATATATACGCATGTATGTTGTTTGTGTATGTATCTATGCAGATATGTTATACGCACGTATGTATGTATGTTATGCACGTATTGATGTATGAACGTATGTATGTAACCATGTTTGCATGTATGTACACATGTATGTATGTATATATATGTTTGTGTTTGTACGTAGGTATGTGATAATGAACGTATATATGTATGTATGTATGATGAATATATGTATATATGAATATAACTATGTATGTATGTTTGTGAATATGTATGTATATGTGTGTGTATTTATCTATGCATGCATGTATGTATGTACGTATGTATGTATGTTAATTCATGTATGTATTGTATATCTATGCATTTTTTTTATGGAAAAAATATTTACAATGTACAAAAACAATAAGAAATGTATTTACAATACGCTTCCATAATCTTGGCATGAGAAATGATAGAGAGAGAAGGATAAGGAGAGGGAAACAAATAGAGAGAGATAGAGAAAGAGGGAGAGAGATCTGAACGGTTGCATACTCTGCTCAAACAGGTATAGAATAAATAACCAAATTGACATGTTTTCTATTTTTATTTTTTAGGAGTATAACTATTGCGCATGCGATTTATGATCACCATCTAGATGTTTTCTGGTTTCCGTGGTATACACGTGAGTTTCTAACGTCACAAACATGACATAACCACACATATGTGACATATGCATATGCTGCGCGTTTTTAAAATGTTCAATTATTGAGTATAAAACCATCATTCTGATCATGATAGTTTGCATGGATTGAGGCCAATCAATTGAGATATCGCTTCGAAAATTAGATCACTCAAGTGCTTTACTGTTTTAGATATGCTTGGCTCCTCTCTCCACGTTTTAAACTTAATTTTCAAATTGGCGGGATACACGTGGGTGCGGGCTTAACACAATATCACAAAAATAGGTTATGTGAGTTCGTGCTTGATTTTTGACGGTCTATCTCTATTAAAGTATCCTCTTGGAAGGCTTTTTGTTCCCGCTACGGTCAGAGCTGCATTAAACAAATAGACATGCGGTAGGTCATAAAAAAATTCCATATAGTGGTACACCATTTGTAAATTAAGATAGATGATCGGCTCGAACATGGTTATTAAAGTTTCTTGTATTTTGGCCCATTTGGAACCTCTTTTTTGGTGCAATCATGAGAGTGATGCATTTTTTGTGAGGTTCAACCATCATACAATTTCCTATATTAAATATTAAAACATTAACCCTTAGAGGACTATGTAGTACCAATTTGTGCCCAAACATTAGGCATGTTGAGTGCGACTTTGAAGTGATGGATAACATATACTCAGATAGTGCTTCGGCATAAGCCTATGACAATATTAAAGAAAGGAGCTGGTAAGGACGAAATTGGTAAAAACAAAGGGGATTTGGCCACCTTAAAAGCCTTGACAAATATTGTTGTCCCTAAAAAACCTAAGTAACCTGTATAAGGAGAGCAATTAAGGTCATGAGCCAACTTCAAGGGTAAGCATCATATTTCTTGTCTACAATATTCTTTTTTAATTAAGATTTGTATGATTACATAGGTTCTTTCTAGCATTACGTAAGCATATAGGATGGTATGATACAAAGCATGCATTCTTCACTCTTTCACTTCTAATCTAGATAGGTTGAACATAAATCGTACTAGTAATTCAAATAAGCCCATTTCATCACTTGGAATGGTATGAATATAGCATTGTTTAAGAATTACGCCAGAGAATAGTCTAAATAAAGCTTGGAGTCAACTAGTGTTAGAATCTCCTAACTTTTCTCTTCAAAGGTTGAAAATAAAAACACATGAATGATGAGTGTGTCACTCTCTTCCCATCCATTATATCCCCTTGTATTCAAAAAAAACAATGCTCTAGAATCATCTAGTATCAACATGTGACCACCATACAAAAATCATTCCCATTACCATTGAGTACCTTAGTGATGGGGGATAATTGTAACACTCCAATACAATAACGGAAGATGGCTGCCCACCACTAGGTCCAAAAGCATTGATATATGCTTTCTCTTCTAAATATTTCTCTACATCTATATAGAGACATAGATGGAAATTTGTAGTCTAAACTAGACTTTAAGAGCTACCCAAAAAGCTTTATAGCATTACAAATAGATGTTGCATCTATTTGAACCATCGATTGCAAGAAAGGTTACTTGCTTGCAATAATCGCTGCCTATGTGTAGAGATAGAGGTTCACAAACTTAGTAGTTTCTTAGAGCACACTCACACAAAGAACTTAGAACTTTGGAATATGTTGGGACACTATATGAGAGACCAAATAGACGTTTGAATCAAGGAAAATGAGTAAAATGAGAGGAGAAACAATGCTTTCTAATGTACTAAAATTAAATTTGGAAAAGTGTAACTACACCTCTAGATAGAGAGGAGCAGAGCCATGCAAAAATGAGCTAAGCAAGAAAGGGCGCTCTTGGCTGGACTTTATGAATTCATTAAATTAAGTGGGAAACTCATGGAATGCATACAACGCAAGAAAAAAAAACGAGGGGTGGGTCTCATATAGAGTTTTGGTTTTCCTACAATCTAGGTAACCACCCACCAATAATTCTAGATGCACATTTTAGTAGGTGATTGATGCTATTTGAATTTTGATTGAGTTTGGCAAAGCTTTTAACTTGATTCCATGACTTTGAATCGTGGTTTTGGATTGATTCACTTGCAAAACTCGTGGAAGAGTCCTTTTGCATGGTTGAGACTTGATTTGTAACACTCCCCCTTAAGTCTCAATGCCTAGATTCTTCATTCAAATGCATGCCTTCATGTGTTGTAGCTCTACTCCATCCAAAGCTTCGGTAAACATATTTGCATATTGTCCTTTGTATTGACATGCTCCACCTAGACATCCTCTTTATTGTCTTCTCTCTAATAAAGTGGTAATGCACTTCCATATGCTTCAAACATACATGGAACACTAGTTTTGGATCCAAGCATATGCTACTTATGTTGTCATAAAAAATAGGTACTTGCTTAACCTGCAAATCAAGATAAAAAATCCACTTCTTGAGCGACATGAGATCAAATGAGACATTTGCTAAGCCTCCATACTCAGCTTGTGTGGAGGAGAGAGCTAATGTTGGTTGTTTATTTGACATCCATGATTTGGTATTCTTCCCTAAATACTATAGCCCTTGATTTACGGATACTTTGAGGTACCTAAGTACCCTTTTTAATGCAACAAGATGAGGTACTCTTGGTTCCTACAAAAATTGAGATAACACTCCGATTACATGTGGAGTATCTCCTCTTGTCATAGTAGCATAGAAGAGAAAACCAATTATTGACCTATACATAGTCACATGCTTCACTTCTTCATGTTCATGAGAATTTAGTTTAATATTTACTTGTAATGGATTTGAAATGGGCTTGCAATCGCACAAGCCAAACTTGTTCAAAAGATCTAGAATGTCTTTTGTTTGCATCAAGAATATACCTTCCTCTTTATATAGTACTTCAATCCCAAGGAAGTACCTTAAATCCCTAAAGCAGATATTTTAAACTCACATCAAAGTTGCATCTTTGTTTCCTTTATGTTGGCCTGATCATCCTTGGTAAACATCAAGTCATCAACATATATACGAATGAATACAGTTTTGTTACCTTTCTTCTTCACAAACAATGATGGGCCTATGTGACCCTGATTGTATGCACCATTTATCAAGATGTCGGCAAGACTTTGGTTGCAACCGGTTGGGGCTTGATTGACCCCATAAAGAGCCTTCTTAAGCCTACGTACATGATTTGGAAACCTTTCATCTTGAAAGCCTCAAGGTTGCTCTATGAAGACCATCTCTTCAAGCTCTCCACTTAGGAAAGCATTCTTCACATCCAATTACTACATCTTCCAACTTTTTGAGGCTGAAATTGTAATTCAGTTTCTTATGGTCGACATCTTCATGAGACTGAATGTTTCCTTAAATTATATGCCATAGGTCTGAGCAAAACCATTGGTAACCAACCTTGCTTTATACCTAGAGATGCTCTCATGTGCATGCCTCTTTACCTTGTACACCCATTTGTTGTCATTCTTTGTTCTTGGCATCAACGAAAAATTCCCATTTTCTTCAAGTGCCTTGACTTCCTCTTCCATGGCTTCAATCCATTCCCTATGCTTATTTGCTTCTTCAAAGAATATATGTTCTTCTCAAGCTATAACTTGACTCGTGTAGGCATAGTGTCTTCCAATGAATGAATCATATGTTAACCTTTGAACAAGGTATTTAACCCTATTGGATGACCTTACCTTACCATTAGGTGGTAAAAGTCTCCTTCTCCTTGGTTTAGATGTTTTAAATCATCGAGTTTCTAATTTCCCCATATCTTTGTCACTTGTACATACCATGTCTACCCATCAATGTTCTTGGTCGCTTTTCTTTTGCCTTCCTTTGCTACTTGTTTCACTTGAATGAGCTTCATTCCTTGTTGTTCCATGCCAAGCCAATCACCAAATGGTTAAGTTTCCTATCACAAGGGAGGGGGCCCTCAAAGCCAAGATAGGAACCCTGAATCGTGCAGAAGAGACATACTTCCAGGAAGGCCTCGAGCCATCAAATGAAATACCTTTAATCTCAACAACTTCTTGTTCGAGACAGTCGAAGGATTGTAATTTTTTTTATAAAACTAACTCAACTACCTAGGAGCAAACTTATGGTCAATGAAAACCCCACATTCATCGTGAAGGTCACCCCCCAAAATCTTTTACTTTGATATTTGGAAGCAACATCACTAGCGGTGATAGCAATGAATCCAATCTCTAGTTACAATTTTCCACTTTCCCATAACTCTTGTTTTGCCAATAATCGTCTTAAGTAATAGCTTTGAAACTCGACGCGTCAAGACTTAATTCTTTTCCCATTAATGTCCTTAGCTAAACGCTTTAAAACAGGATGCACCAAGACTTCCTGGCTGTGATGACCGCCGAGCCGCCAACATCCCTAACCGCTATAGCCCCTCAGACTTGAGAGTACCACCAAAGATGCACCATCCCTAAAACCGTGTCAGAGTAGTACCGATGCGTTTGTCTAGGAGAGGGCGTCAGATAGAGAGAGAGAGAGAGAGAGAGAGAGAGAGAGAGAGAGAGAGAGAGAGAGAGAGAGAGAGGACCATCGCAATCGCCAAGGAGAGGGCATCGCAGAGACAGAGAAGGGACCGCGGTCGCGTAGAGAGAGAAGGCAGCATCAAGAGTGTAATTGATGGTCACAAGAGTATCGTCGCCATTGCCAAGAGAGGGTGTCTTGATGGTCACTGAAGTATTATTGGAATTGCCAAGGCGAGGGCATCGCAATTGCCACTTCATTCAGCATGATCGACACACAGTGCCCCAACCCCACAACTACAGCAAGTGCTTGATGACGCAACCCGAAAACTACAGCAAGTGGTTGACTTGGATCAGCCCGTGCAGGACCAAGAGGTTAGCTAGTCGACAACGTTCAATGTCTTCATTCTTAGCTGTGAACAGACAACGGAAGCGCGTAAACGATAGGGCTCAAAACCACGACAGCATATGACTTAAGTGGTCACAAAAATCTTCTCAAATGCGCAACAAGCATTGATCGTTTCTGCCATGCTTCGCTCAGTAATCGCCCTCTAGGATGGTTTTCACCATTCTGTTTTTCTTTATGCCGATACACTTCGCAGTTAAACCACAAGATAAAACACTGTAGATGAAGTATACACATGCCGTTCTTGCCAGGGCATATATTTTCTCTCTCTTCTTCTATCCCTATACCTCTTTGTCTTCACACATAATTTCTAAGTAATCATGCTTTCATTATAGCATGTGAATCAATGCCAATATCCCCATCCATATATAGGTCAAAAAATCACATAAGTGACTTTAGAGCTTGGAGGCACATGCAGATCCTCTACAATAAAGAGACCATGGCGAGCACTAATAGTATTGGAGGGAGTGATCATATAGCACTTACCCAAAATGTTTAAAAGCTCTCCATCTAAAGGAAGTGGTCCTGTATGCCATCCTCTAGATTTTCTTCTATAATATGTTTGGACTAGAGGAAGATCACAAGTTTGTAATGGATAATCTCAAGCATCTCTATCTCTAAAAAAGGAGATAGAGAATTTAAAAAAACCTTCACTTGCCATTGATAAACAGCTTGTCCATGAGGTGTATGAGGGATATTAACATTATTAATAAGAGAATCATCATCATCATCAAGTAAATATTTCTCTATATATAGTAGAATGCTTTTAGTTATATTTTCTTTTAATATAAATCATTGAAATTAGTTTATGGAAATAATTACATACCCAAGTAGTTCTCTCTCGTTTAGGTGGTGCTTCTCAATAAAAAAAAGCATAATTTCTTTCATGTTCAATGGATTATAATCATGGTCGTTGATATGAGGCATAACAAGCATTGCACAAACATATAGTATGATCTTGGTAGTCTATCAGAGAATTGGTATTTATAGGTATTTTTCAATACCTCTTGAAGACAAGATACATGAGGGTAGTGGTTCAAAAAGCGTGCATTTATCAAAATCTATTTTATTTACAAAACCATTGCTTTCTAAGTGATCTACTATTTTTTTAAATATTTCATTTTCTAAATTGATCTATTATTTTTAAAAAATATAACTAAAATACTATTCTCTAAATATCTTCAAAGATATCTGAGTTATATTACGAGATGTTGTAGGAAGAATAGTTAAAACTTTGTTCCCATGGTCCATTACGAATGGGAAATGGCATTAATAGTTCAAATGATTTATCATGATGTCATTTCACATGTTGACACACAATGCAATGGGAAACATATTCTACCATATCCTTTTTCATATTTGGCCAAAGGAAAAACTCTTTACATGTAGAGATAGTATTTTGTATGCCCTATGTCGCATATATGGTCGTTCATGCATCTCTTTCATAACAAACTCTTTGAAACCTTGTGTGATGCATAACTTGTGTTGGAAATACAAGAATCCATTATGAAACGTGTAGTGATCCTCACTAAATGTTTCATAATGGATTCCCCACTAAATGTTATAGAATTATTGAAAGGATTGCAAGTTTTTGAAAACAAATCATATGCATAAGTAGGAATCATGTCATGAAATGGATGAATATAAACAATAGAAATATTATTGATTGAAACAATATTTGTTTGTGGGGATGGGCAATGACTAAGGGCATCAGCTATAACATTCACTTTGCTAGGTTGATATTGAATCATAGGCTAAAACTATTATAGCTTTCTCTGTGAAGTAGCAAGAATTGCAGGCATCCAGAAGAAACATTAGTACTCTTGGTAAGCTGAATAGTGGAAACTACTTGGGCACCATTAGTGACGTCCCTCCATTTGGTAAATCCATGTACAAAACATTTGTGTTCCCTAGTTCCTAAAGTGCCATTGTTCCAAAGGGAGATCCAAACTATCCATATACTCTCGTACAAAAAGAACTCAGTGAACTCAAAGAATTTGGTGTGAGGTGAATATTGTTGTTTAACTAACATCCAAGCATGCTAGAGTCTATAGGATAAGGTACTACCAATGGGTTGATATATCTGAGGAGAAACAAAAATATCCCAAAGGTCATGTTGCTTCCAAGCATAGTCCAAACATCAGTAGACTCTATGGATCTCACAATCCATTTGGCTACTAAGCTAGAGGCCATTTTGATAGGAGAAAAAAGTCCAAGACCTCCTTCCTTCTTGGGAAGGCAACAAACACTCCAAGAGACTTTAGGAATTTTACTATGTTGTAGATCCCCCCGCCCTCCCCCTCCCCCACATAGGAATCTCCTAGCCAAAGCAAAAACTTGTTTGAAATGATTCTAGTTCGGCATCCACCAAGATAGAAAGTAAATAAAAGAAGGCAGGATGTAGTGGCTTAGCAGAAAGACTCTATGTGAAAGTGAAGACTAACAAGCACACCACAAAAAGACTTTTTTCCTATATTTGTTTACAACCCAATCCCATCTTTGGTGAAGCGTGACCTGAAAACCCATAGGGATTCCCAAAAGTCTCAAAATTTCCCCATCCTTGATGATGTCACAGCCAAGGGAAAAAAATGCATTCAAGAATAATGTTGTTAGAAGACTTAAAAGTAGTCGTTTTATGGTTTATGTGGGAGACACTAGCCAGACAAAAGGTGTTAAGAAAATCTATGATAGCTTTAAGAAAGTTGGGGTCAACTTTAACAAGAATGTTGGTGTCATCAGCAAAGGTTTGCAAACAGAGCTGGTCCTAAGCACCTGGAATATGTATTCCTTCAAATGCATTATTTTCTAGAGCATCCTTAATCAACCATCCAAGGGCATCACTAGCTATACAGAAGAGGAGGGGGGCCAAGGGGCATCCTTGCCTAATAGATCTCCTAAGTCTGAAGGGTGGGAAAAGGGATCCATTAAATGGAGATTCTAGAGTGAGCATTCCCAAAAAGGGTGCTGACAAGTCTAATGAAATTCCTTCCCGCTCCTATGTCTTGAAGAGAGTGGAGAACAAAATCCCATTCTACTCTATCATAAGCTTTGTCAAAGTCAATTTTGAAGAAATAGAAGGGTTGATTGGTGTCATGAGCATATTCAATACCTTCCCATAGGGAGATAATAACATCCAAGATCTTTCTTCCCTTAATGAATCCTTTTTGTTCATGTACGATGATGTCATTCATAATAGGACTAAGTCTTCTAGCAAGAATGGAGGTTAAGATCTTATAGATAGTGGTCAAGTAGGTAATAGGTCTCACATTGTTCTGATCCTCTTTTGGTCCCCTTTTGTGGATCAATTTTTTAACTCTAGTGTTAATCTCAATAGGAAGAGTACCTTTACTAACAGATTCTTTCCAAATCAAGAGAATGAAAGGGAGTCAAGAAATCATCAAAAGCAATGAAAAACGCATTAGGAAGGCAATTAAGTCCAAGAGTTTTGCATGGTTTCAATTTACAGATGGTTTCTTTAATCTCTCCGATAGTGAGGGGCAAGTCAAGCAGGGTGGCCAAGCTAGTAGGAATAGTTTTTTTCGTTTTAAGAGCAATGGTGGCTCTGGCATCATGGATATCCTCCTCCCACTTGGGAGACATAGAGAAAACATCCATAAAGAAGCGGGTTGCCTCTTGCGAATTCTCCTCAACATTGATAACAATACCACTAGAATTTTTCAAAAGCAAAGGAATGAGATCCTTACACTTCTTCTTTCTGAGTAGTGAGAACATACATGGAGTAGGCCTATCCATATTCCCAACCCAAAATTCCCTTGATGCAAAGAAAATGCTGCTATCTTTAATATACTCCTCATATCTCAATCTCTCCTCAAGGGACAAAATCCTATCCACTTTGTGAGGTCCTTGAGAGTCTTGAATGAGCTCAATTTCTTTCAGAATGGATTGCCTTCTCCTAGATCTAATGTTTTTCTTGAGGTTTTTGTAGTAGGTGAGAAGATGTTGGACATCCGTAATGGCTTTAGACCAGACAACTAAAGGGCTATTTTGGTTCATTGGCTTTATTCTTCTTAACTACACTAGGCAATTGGAGAAGGGTGGAATCAAGATGAGGCCAACCAGCTTTGATAGAAGGAAAATTTTGTTTCGAAGTAAAAACCAAGGGCATATGGTCAGATATGCATATCATCTTATCAATAGTAACTTTGGCATCCAAGAAATATTGGAAAAAAGGGAATGGAAATATGACATTTGCCGATTCTAGCAGCAAGGTGGTTCTCACGAGGTTGCCTGTTATTCCACATGAATCTTGTAAGGTAAGAGATGTCAATAAGGTCATGGGTGGAAACCAACCTTAGCCAGGCATGCCATTCCTAACCATGAATAGAACAAACTTTTTTTATTAAGTCTATCCTTAAAGTAAGTGACCATGTTAAAATCCCCAACTAAAAGGATAGGGCCATCAAGTTTATTGATCTCTTCCCAACAAGCCATTCTGAGGGAGGGGCAATTGCCCGCATACAGGCTAATCAAGGTACACTCAAAGGGTTTCGAAAGTTGTATTCCAACCCATTGATGAGTTGGGTTGACCATAAACCTCTGCACAAGATGCTCCAAGGAGTGGGCAACACCAATAGTGGCTCCTCCATGGCATTAAGGATACTTAGTGTAATACCATTTATAATTATTAGAACCAATGTTCAAGTGCAAATTAAGCCAAGGACCAACAACTTTAAGATCTTGCAAACATATAAACTCAGGCCAAAAGAATTATCATGCATCCATTTAGAAGCACGAAGCAGATAAAATATACGTTTCACATTGAAGGAGGGAATATTAGTGCAATTCATCAAAAGTACATAGGTGGAAAAAAGCAAAATCTGAAAATTGGTCATTTTTTAATGTTCCTAGTTAACTTGTTCAGAGGTACCGAGTTATTGAGAATATCCATCTGTTTAGACTTAGAAGTAACCTCCCTTCTTTTTGCCTTGGTGAGTTCAGAGCCTTGAGGATCTTCGTTTTGCTTTTGACCCATAGCTATCTGATCAACTTCCATGCCTTCATTATGCAATTCCCTAATGTCAGCTTCATCTTTTGAAGTGAGTTCAATAGTGAATCTGTTGACATCAGTGGACAAAAGGTTATCCCTAGGTAGATTATCATTTATCTCAGAAAAGTTAGTGACAAAATGTTTTTTCTTATTTATGACAGTAGTCCACCCCTCAAGCTCTAGTTGGGGAGGATTAATTTCTTTAAGTAGCAGGAATATCACTGAGAATATGTGAAGAGTTTTACATACCTTCCTCAATGATGGTATTGACAGCATTTGGTGACTTAACTTCTGACATGGGATTAAATACATCTTCTAGCAAGGCATCAAAAGACTTCTACAATGGGTTGCGTTTTCTTTTATTTTTCCTTACCTCTTCCTTTTTACCTTGGTTACTAGAATGTGTAAAGTTTTGGGATTGTGGACCTTCAGCCTTCTTTGTTTTCGGATTAGTCTCTTCATTTATGAGAAGTGGACAGTCCCTAAACTAATGCCCCTCTCTAAAGCACTTCAAACAAGCATTAGGAAAGTTTGTATACTGGAATTTTTGTTGATGCAAACAATAACCTGTGGAATCATGAATTTTCAAACATGTTTTGATAGGTTTGCTCATGTCCAATTCAACTAGGATGTGAGGGTCCAATTTTGGATTCACATTTCCCGTAGCCGTTTGACCCAAGACTTTGCCAAGAAGGGAGCATACGTTGTCAATCCAAGGCTCGAATTCAACCGGTAAGTCCAGAAATTCTGGCCAAACGGGGACCCTTGTCGGTTTGGATCTCCTCAGATTCTAAAAAACGAAATGGGCATCAACTTTATAAGCCACTATCCCTCCGTTATCACCCTTACAGCACTACACCAGTCCTCAAAAAAGAATAGAAAATATCCATTAGGTAGATATTGAATTTGCCTTATGAACAACCCCTTGATTTCCAAATTGTTATGAATCCATTGTTTCAAAACATCCTTTGGGGGTTGGGGGACAGTGACACAATCCTATGACAAGACGTTGCGGTAAGTTTTTCTTGACAATTGTTGAAAGCCACTCTATCTATCACAAGGGTGGACTCGTCAACAGAATCATACAGTTGACTAAAACCATTGATAAAACATTCTAGGGTAAATGATAGCAGTTCCTTGCCCTTATTAGTGAATGTAGCAACTCCCATTCTAGAAAAATTAAAGAAAGGAGTAGGTTTAGGGTCGGTGCAGACCACTTTTGCAAAGGTCTTCTTGGGAGACCCTCTAGTTTGGTTTGACCAATACAGAAAGGAGTAGAAGAATGACTTACCTCCAAATCTTGACACACAAGCATATTATCATCTGGGGCAAAAGGAATGGGTGATGATAAAGGTCTTTCAGGCAGACTATTGGGAACTTGAGACACCATCGACGTGATATCAACTCCCTGAACAGCTGCGATATCTGACATTGAATCCACAATCCCTCCCCCCAAAGGGGGAGAGCAAGAAAGAAACAAACAGACTTGAGAAGAACAGAGTAGGAAACCCTAAGCCTTGATCACATGCAGTGTCCATAAAGATTATTGCATTATATGGATGTTATAATTATTGAGCTTACTTCCATGAAGTCAATTGTTTCATTCTCGCATAGTTATTTTGAATTTTCATGCATCAATCTTACTTACATCTAGATATAGATGATCATGTGTGTAATATAATTCCATAGAAATTTCTTTTGCATACAAATGTTTTATATTATTTAGAATATTATATAAGTTTCAAGGCAAGTTAAGAAATACCACCCAAAGTCGAAACTTGGTAAGATTGGTTTTATTATGGGTGAATATCACAAACCATCTAAAGGGCTATGTCATTGTTCTCTATATTTTTCAAATGCCAGTATTGAAAGCTTCAAAAAATATTTCATTTCTCTTGAAAACCAATTAGACTTGGTTTTCTAGAATGCATTATCACTTCGTAACAATTATCGCCCTTGAGAACCATTCTTTTCAAAGCGTGAGCCTTATGCTTTTGGCTGGAAGATGGGGACCAAAAGAGTAGTTAATCAAGCAAAACTTTCTTTGGAATTTTATTTTCCTGTCCTTGTATCGAGGAAATTCACCTTTTGGACATGTTAGCCTACAAGTTCATGAAAAGAAAAATGACTATTTAAAAGTAGATACTTAAATATAGATAGAAAAAATAGATGAACTATTTATGTAATATACCTTAATAGTGTCGAACAAGATACATTACTCCATCCACAAGAAAAGGTACTCTTAGAGGTATACACCATTCATAACTCATTAATTATTCATTACTAAAATTTAATAAAGTAGTGCGTTGACAACTATACATCTTGCTACATCTCTTCTCATGTATAAAGGTCCATGAATATTTTTAGGCTCTTCAAATGGGCAATTATACCTTGAACTATTATATCCTCAACTACTAGTTATTAAAACCACTATGATTTTTTGAGTGTAAGTTCTTCCATCAACATATAATCTTTCCTTTTCGACACATGTAATCCCTCTCGTACAAGGAGAGTTTTTATTCACACAAAAATTCTAAGTACGCATGCTTTGAGTATAGCATGTAAGTCGATGCCAATCTCCTCATCCATATATAGGTGCACAAAATGCGATAAGAGTGATTTTGGAGTTGGGAAGCCCATGCGAATCCTCTAAAATAAAGAGACCATGGCAAGCACTACATGTGTATGTGTATGTGTATGCATGCATGCGTGTGTGTATGTATGTACGTGTGTGGATATGTATTTACTATCTATGTGTATGTATGTATGTGTATGTGTTGATATATGTATGTGTGTGGGTATGTATTCACTATGTATGTGTATGTATGTATATGTGTATGTGTCTGTGGCTATGTATGTATGTGTAAATGTATGCATATGTGTATGTGTATCCATGTATGTGTGTGTATGTATATGTAAGTCTATGTATGTAAGTGTATGTATATGTGTATGCATGTATATGTGTATGTATCTATGTATTTGTGTGGGTATGTATTTATTATGTATGTGTGTGTATATGTATGTATGTGGGTATGTATTTCCTATGTGTGTGCATATGTATGTGTGTGTGTGTGTCTTTATATGCATATTTTTAAATTTAAAGCTTTTTTTATATTTTGATTCTTCTTTTTGTTTGAGATTGAAATAACAAGAGATATTGTATGGTAAAACAAAATATAAGAAGACCTAACCTACCACCTGAGATGTGGTAGTATTTCTACAGATAGCTAAATCTTCACGACTCATTTCCTCAATAGAAGGTTTACAAATTCATATTTTATATTACAATGAATTATAATTATCATATGTTTTATGTTTAATTTATTTTTTGTTTCATTAAATAAATGTAGGCAACTGCATAGAAGAGAGTTGAAATTGGTCATACATCACACTTAGGCCGAATGGGTCATCATGGTTTTGTAGCTACATTTAAAAGCAGATATATAATTGAAAATATACTTTTTTTTATTTTAGTTAAAACACTAATCATTAATCTTTTTTAGTTGTTTCAATGGAGAGAAAAGATTATGGCTGATATTACGAAAAAGGAAATCAATTTTGTTACACATTGTGGATTTCGACATCTCATTGAGTACATGGAAGATCATCCAAACGCTTTTGTGAGTATTAGTAGATTTCATATAATTATTTTACTTTTATTGATGTTTTATATGTTTTATTTATTTATGTTTATTATATGTAATTGAGGAGTATTATGGAGAGGTACATATGGATGAGGTGGAGAGACAAACACAAGCGAGACGTTCTTGCTGTAGTTCCACTTCAACTGCTTGAGAAAGTCTCCTAAGTTGGACAATTGAAGAAATCATTTTAGAATTTTCTTGGGTCAAGTTAGAGTGAGGTTGACCCCAATGAAGGGAACACTTCTTTCTTACATTCCACCATCACCCTAAATCATGGATCGAACACAGTAGTCCTCTAGTTAGGTAACACATTAACAAATATTGGTCCGAAATGAACCATAGTAACAAACATATAAGTTAGATGTTTTTTGCAACTTTAAACTTCATTTCTCCAAACCAGGTTCAAGTGAATTTGAGAAGAATTTTTCATAGCTTTAAAGAATCCATCCATCTTGCTAGATCCATGCACAAGTTGTGCATAAATATGGATCAAGGAGAGCATTTTGGTTAGAGGTATTTAAAATCCACTTATTTCACATGTTGGTGCGATGGACACTCACTCACACATCTAAGAGAGCAAATCGGGTAGGATAACATTAGAAAACAAATGAGCCCCATTTGGGAATTGTAAGGATTGGGATTAAAGTTCTTAATTTTTTTATTAATGACACACACAAAGCTATTAGTGGTATTTCTCTTAATGCTTCTCAAAACTATGCTCTATATAAATGGATTCATGGAGATTCTTGTCCATTGGATCCTTTTGACAAATGATGGGGATGGATATGGGACTGTCTATCAACAAAAGACAAAACTTCTCAACTTTAGTGCCTTGTGTGTGGAGTGTACTCAGAAAAAAGGAAAAATTCAATGTGCAACTTGGGAGTGTCCCTATTAGAAAATGACAAAAAAGGTTGTGCAATCCCGTCATAAGATTATAAGACATATGATTCATCCTAGATCCGATGGGTCACAACAAGCTAGCTTCACAACCATTACATGAATGTAGAATCCAATGGATACTATCAAAGGCACACATGTCTGGAAGATAACAACAAAAATGTGGTTCACACTAGATGAATCTAGAATCCAATGGATACTATCAAAGGCAGCCTAGAAGATAACTAAAAAACACATGGTTGGGTTGTGAGGAAGGGAGGAATGCCCATCTTTGGATGCACGAAACATCGAATGCTTCCAATTAAAAGTGCACAATTCTACTCAAAACTATTAGATCTATGCTACATCAACTGGTCTGGATCATATGTGGCTATTCTATCCATGATTTAACAATAGCCTTTAGATTTTTGAGTCAAGCCAGAGGCTAAGCTTGAAAGTTTGAGCCTCAAAAACCAGGCTTCAAGAAAAGAGAGTGGTTTCTATTCCTTAATACCATTTTTGACCATAGAGAAACAAGGGAACCCAATGCCTAGCCTAGGGGATTACTGAATTGTGGCTGTTGGTCATATCCTTCTCGTGGATCACTAATCACCCCCCAAGCTAAAAGGTCCAAAGAGGGATCATTTTCCCCCTAATGATTTAATCTTATAATTGTCATCATATTATGCATTAGATTCAACCTTTCAAGTGCAAAGATAGATGATACTTTGAATGATTTTTCAAGGGATCAAACCACACACAGATTCCCCTTTCCTTAGATAAAGGTCAAGATAGGATCCCTGTTATTTAAAGGGATGAATCAAAGAGATGTAAGCTACGCTCCTGAGTCTAGCCCATGGTCTTAGGAGAAAAGCTATTATATATCTATATTCTGAAGCGTATTTTTGATTGAAAATGCTCTTCAAAGGGGGGGGGGACTAAAAAATAGCTTGGACAAGGTTATAAGTTAATGTTAACATTATGTGCTTGTAGAGTATTAGAAAATTTATAAGCTTGGTCTAATGATTAAGGCTCAAGGTTGGGATGGTGGAGCTGTTGGGTTCAACCCCCATGTGAAGCATTGGGAGATAATTTTGCCCAAAGAGCTCTAAACTCTTCCAAAAGTATCGAGTATAGTTAATGTGAGTTAACTTGATTTTAGAGAGACTTAAGTCATGTAGAGCACACCCATCACTACTAGACTCCCCTAGAAGTTGTAAAAGTAGTGGTGGAGGTTGCACATGAATATGTGTACTTCACTTACTCTAGAGGCCTTAAGTAGCTCCTAAGAGCTATATCATTAGTGGAAAAAATGGTCCTTGTATGGGCTTTTAGATTAAGCTATGGTTAGAAATAGACCCATAAGAGGTGGGTGATAGACATAGTCTAGTCCCTTAATCACATAGGCTAGGTATAGGCTTTCCTTGTTTTAGTGTGGTCAAAGAGGAGAAAACCACGTTTACTTAATGGTTTAAGTTATGTGACTAGTTTTCGATGTCTTAGAAATTAATTATAGCCCTTGGATTGACTTCAGGATCCTAAGGTTGAGGTTGAGCTACAAAAGTCAAAGCAACATTGAACAAAAGCCCTTCGATCTTTAAGCATTTCAAAGGCTTACATTGTTTCCTTCCAAAAAAATGCATCATTACTCTCTAACTATTGGATTAGGGCCTTCATTGGATGGCAGATAATGAATAGTTGCAATCTTGGGTGTCTTTGCAGAATCGCCATTCAATATGCTCTACATCCACTGGCTCAAGATTAAGATTTGAATCAAACGGTTCCTTTTTACACAATCCATTCGATCAAAGCATGCATCGGATAGCATTCATGGTGCATGTTTGGATTTCCTCATATCTAATGGTCTTGAATCTTGTAGAGAGTGTTGAAAGACTGATTCATAATCTTACTCAGCCCCATTTAATTCCCCAAGTATTATTTTATTCTACAAAACAACTAGTGGTTTCTTTTTTCCTACTTAAGCTTATGTTTTAAGCTCTTTAATCTCTAAAACTTAGGGATCCTTACAAGGTCCATGCACGGTCCATTTTCTCCCTAATGTAATGACAGGTTATGTGGAGTTTATCAAGGCTAGGCATTATGATAAGGTATCCATTTCCAAGGTTGAGTTATATTAATTTTACTAGGCATTATGCATATCTATCTAAGGTGATCATTGATGAAGAGCCTTTTACATTTGACATGATAGGAACACAAAGGAATTGTAGGAAGCTATACAAGAGGAGATCATGGCTTTATACCACATGTACGTATGGATTATGGTGCCAAAGCAAGATGCAATGAATGTAATTGCTCACAAATGGGTTTACACAATCAGAGGGATTATGACGGTTTAATTGCTAGGTATAAGGAAGAGCTAGTGGCAAATAGGTTTGCCCAATAATATGGGATAAATTATGAAGAAACCCTCAATCCTATTTCCAAAACACGAATATTAGGTCTATCATTGGAGTACCCACATGATGGCATCGAGATACTTATCAATTGGATGTAAACGATACCTTTTTAACAGGTTTCAAAGAATAGTATGCCTGACATAATCCTATACGTTTTGAACACTCCTAGAATCCAGATTATGTGCATGACCTTAGAAAAGCATTGCATGTTCCAAAAGAATCCACAAGGTCTAGTCTATAAGGCTTGTGGATTATCTTTGCAAGTTTGGATATCAACAAAGTGACTTAGAGCCTTCTCTATACATCACGAGGCAGTCTACATACCTATATACATAGATTTAGGGAATGATAATGCATATGTTAAGTTAATCAAGGCCAAGGTTGTGAGAAAATTCAATATCTATGATCTTAACAGCCTTAGATACTTTCTTGGTATTGAGGTAATCTATAGGAAGGAAGGATAGTATCTCTCATGATGGAAATATATCATGGATTATTTTTACAAATTTTGGGTGAGTGGATGTATGGCAAGGTTATGTTTATGCTTTTTGCATTTTGTGCCTATGGTTGTGGCTACGGTGCTTGTAGGTTAGGACTATGTTTGTGGCTATGCGCATCAATCTTGGTTATGCTTTTGAAGTATATGCCCATAGTTTGTGATTATAGTTTCATAGGTTATGGTGATGCATTTTATGAGAATGTTTATGGCTATGCATGTGAAGCTTGATTATCAATTTATGGTTATGTGTTGGAATTTTGTGTCCATTGTTGCCATTGTGGTTTCATGGGGAGAATGGATGCAAGTTTGTGGTTATGCTTCTGATTATAACTATGGTTTGGAAGTTAGGGTTATATGGTGGTGCCTATTGCCAAGATAATCAATGGCGCTATAGTTTTATGACTTTAGATCTGTAAATTATGAATGTTGTTGGGGTTATGTTTATGTGTTTATGATAGTCGATGTAAAGTTACGGTTATCCTTAATTTTTTGTAATCCATGGTCAAGTTTTTTTCGAGGCTATGGCTATATACATTAATGATGGTTACGAATGTGAAAGTTTTGTTTTATGGTGATTAGGTGTGCTTTTTCAAGTTATGTATATGGGGTTCTCTAGGTTAATATGATTGGTGGTGTTTGTGGAAATGTGTGTCAAGTATAGGGTAAGTTCCCCATTCAATTAGGATGGATTTGGGATGATGTTTCATGTTTCAAAGAAAGTACCATAGACGTTTCAAGGGATAAGATTGAAGTTCATAGACATCTCATGTGTTATGTGACATTGCATGATGTTCAAAATAGTAGATGGCATGATAATGATTGATTCATTATGGGAGGAATACTTTCACATGTCTAAAGATGGAACTACAAAACATCTCATGGGCCAAAAGAGATCAGTTTTATCAGAGGCTCAAAAGGCTCGAGTCAAAAGTAAACGAAGGTCATTCCCACCTCCAAAAAGGACTATGGAAGATTGGAGGCATGCTTAGAGATCAAGAGGAAATTCAACGAACGAATATTCAAATTTAGTTCAAAGAATAATGAGCACGGAAAGTAGACCAAACAACAAAACAAATGTCTAAACTTTTGAAAAAGAATAAAGGTAAGGATTCTATTCCTCACATAATCTATAAAATTAGTGTGGAGTGCAAAATGGACAAAAAGAATAGTAAACTGATTGTAGACTACTTCATATAGCTCTAGGGGTGCACGCAACACTATCTCCTCATAGGCAAGTGAAATGATTATTTCCCTTCCTAATGCAAAAAGCCCAAGTTTGAATGGCCTCACCAATGAGTTGTTGAATTCTTTCAAGTAAGGAGTGGTGAATCCTTTGTGGTTGGTTTGGGAGGATGCCTTGCACTTTGGTGCACTATCTAATTATATCAATGGAGTGAGTATCTGAGTTACAAAAGAAGTGTACAAAAATAGGATTCAAAATTGGGGTCCTAATGCAATGTCGCAAATGGACTACAAGATTTTTGTTAACGCTATTGATAATTGCATTGATAGTCACCTATGCTTTTGGATCAATGAGGACCAAAAAGTGTTTATTAAGGGTAGGTCCATCCTTCATCCTATCATCAATGTTTGGGAAGGGCTTGACTGTGCCGAAGAATCCTTGCACTATGTTCTCTTTCACAAAATCAACTTTGTAAATCCAACAAGAGACCCGAGTGGGACTTTGTTCAATCCCTGAAAGACCTTGGTTGCTGCTCTAAGCTTATCATGATGATCTTGAAACTTATGGGGAATGTCATTATCTTTTCCTCTCTTGCCGTCGGATATGGTAGGGGTGGTCTCCTCATTGGTGGTTAGTAATATGGACCGACATTGGAGGAAAATGGCTCACATGCTTCTTTAGGACTCTTTGGGATTAGACCTCTCATTTACACGCTTCCTAAGGAGAATGTTTTGGCTAAGCAAGAAGATCCCAAGTGTATTTCCCTCATTGAACAAATTTTTATTCCTAACCTGCCTTTTGAATCCCCTCGAGAAAGATTCTATAGGGAATGGTTTCTACATGGCTTGGTTTTTAGCACGTTTTAGTTTGTGCTAGAAAACCACATGCTTGTGATTTCTGAAAATGAGGATATGGCCTTTGAGGTTTTCTCTTGGTAGGTATGGCACACAACATTATGCCTCTTCAAGTGGTTCATAGGTTTTATCACAAATAAGTCAAAACCTTCTGCAGTTCCTTTATGGTTTTATTAGGGAGATTGCCATGCCCATTGGCCAACCATTTTTCTTTAGGGAAGATGAAAGTGATTCATCTATGAAGGTGTGGCATACTCATTCAATGTGAGTTTCCACTCTTAGATATATGTCAAAGAAGATCTCAACTTAGATTTATCCTCTTTAATCAACATATACATAGGTGGAGAAAAGCCCTTTGAACACGAGATAGTTTATAGAGATTTTCCTAATGCATGCTTACACTGTGGGATGCAAGGCCACATGATAAAAGACTGCCCATTTAGAAACAAAAGAATGTGGATCGAACAAGATAAGGAAAATGTGTAGGTCATGGTTCACAAGGTCACTATGATCCAAAGGCTTGATGCATGTGCCTTTGGAGAACATTCATGGGAATCACAGAAAGTTAAAGAAAAACAATTTGAGGTACATATTTCTAAGGCCTTCATGAGAGTGAGTCAAAGAAGGGAATTATCATGAATGGTGGCTTAGAGACGAGTCCCTCTCGATCGGTCCCTAAAGAAGATATCTTCCCCAATCTAGAAAAGGAGATCAATCTTTTAGATGACCCAAGTGAAATGAATGAGTATTTGACTTATGGGGAAAACCTAGAGAGTCATTCCATAAGCAAACAAGGAAATCAAGACGTGAAAAACACCAAAAACAAGCATGTATGAACCACCAACAAAGAAGATAACCATAACAACAAAAGTTCTATCATTGGAACTATGATCCTTAATCTGGTTATGTAATCATTTCTGATGGTGGTCTTCGAGAAAGGAAAAAACCACATATGGTTCCCTTGAAAGATCCCCATCAAAGGATGACTCATTTGCAAGGGACCCTTGGCCTCCACAAGAGACAAAAAGAAAAACAATACAAAGAGGGAGAATTCCCTATCCGAAAAAAGATCTCTGCCTTTTTTAATGGTTAGTGTTTTGTTAAACATTTGGGGTTGTCAGAACCTTAAAGAATGAATGTTATTTGTCAATGGATTTGAGAAAAAAAGTTTCAAAAAAAAACTTCATCTATCTTCAAGAGATCAAAATTGATTGTGTTAAACTTCAAAGAAGACTTAAAAGTATTTTTACATCTCACTTGTGGTTCACTACACAACACTCGTGGGGGAGGGATGGCGGGATTATAGGCTTTAGGTTGGTCTCATACTCTCTTGGTGGAGACATTAATGGATCTGAACCATTGGTGGTTTGCTTCTTCCTTTAAGGGCCCTCTTTTCACCATTGCTTTCATGTATGCACCTAATCTAGACTTTGGAAAGATTGACTACAAGGCACTCTTTAGAATCCCTATCCATGAAGGTGATCCTATGATGAGACTTTCATATGGTGGAAGTTTTATTTAATAGATGGGACCTAAGGGGATGAATTATTGATGGTATTGAGAAGGAAATCTAAGACTACATTAAGCTCCACCATGATCTAATGGAAGTCCAAAATGACCATGACTTCTCTTGATCGAACCCTAAATTGAGTGCTCATTTATGAAAAAGCTAGACTTGAGAAAAGCTATATTATACATAATATCATTCATAAATTGGGCCCCCAATCCTTCTCTTAATGTTTGAACTTAGCTTTGTCAACTGAGTATGCAAAGGTCCTTACCTTCAAGCCATAGTTCAGACATGGCAAAGCTACTTGGTTTCATGTTGCTCGTTCAATCATCTCCCTTCCATCCATTCAATAGATGATTGTCTCATCATGGATTGATGCATTTAGCACCCATGCCTCTTTGAAAAAGGTTTGGAAGTTGGTTGTCAAGTAGTCCCAATATCTCCTTAACAAGGCTCACAAGGATATTCAAAGCATTCAACATGCAAGAAGGGAAAATATTTATTATAGGACTTGACATCTTGAGCCTAAATGCAATAAAGGAAAATCCCACCTACTACTAAAGCTCCAAAAAATTAGAAGCAAGCTTAGTTACAAAGAGGAAATTCAAAGAAAGGGAAAGTAGATAAACCGCAGCACAAGGAAGAGATCTTGTACATGATTGATAACCATGTGATGGAATGAACTACGGATGAAGAGAATAGAGAAGCTAATCCCACGTCACCCAAGTCTTAGGGATACCCACTATACTCTACTATCAAAGGCATGATTATATGTGTTCCATCTTTAGAAACATTACCAAAATAATTCCATAAAATATGGTGCATCTTCTTGATTCCTCCATGATTAACAAAGAGAGTTTAGAAGATATTGATTCTTTACACAATGTTAAAAGCCTAGGCATGGATAGTCTCACCAATGATTTCTTCAAGACATTCAAGAATTTTTTGGTGAAGCCATTAATTTTTGGTTTGCAAGATGCCTTGCACTTGAAGGCTCTGCCTAACTATCTCAACGATGGGGTGTTTAATGGGATACCTGAAAATACAATAAAAACAAGATTGAAAATTAATGTCCTATCACTATGTTGCAAATTGGCTATAAGATTGTCACAAAGGTTCTCCCTAATCATATTGTTTTCAATCTTCAATCATGGATCAATGAGGATATAAAATAGCTCAAAAATGTTAGATCCATCCTATTGTTTTCAATCTTCAATCATGGAAATCCACAAATGTGCTAACGAGAATTCTCAAGTTTTCCCCTCCATCAAGGTCTAGTTGGACAAAGCTTATGATCGCCTCAGGTCAAAATTCATTCTCAAATCCTTGAAAGATCTAGGTTGTGGCTCTAAATTAATGAAGATGATATGAACACTTATGGGAAATGCTTCAACTTGAATTAATGACAAAATCATCTCTCTTAGGTGATCAAATTAAAAATCTCTATCATATATGCATGCCCCCAAGGTCAACTTCTCTTTTCTATTGCCACCAATGGCGTAATTTGTTGGGTTAACCATCATGCCCACATTGGGTGGATCCATGGGTTTTTGATTCCCCATAGCTAGGACATTGTGATCATGAAACTCTTTGCCGAGGACATGAATTATTTTGTGCATAATGATTTTAATAGTATTGCCACTTTCGGCAATGTCTAAAAACTCTCTACATTACATCACAACCAAAATTTATCAACAAATCCACCCTAGAAGTGATGTGCTGAAGAAGGAGTTGGCACTCATGTATAAGGAAGTGCCAAGCTATGTGCAATCAATTCAAAAAAGGAAGTAAGCATAAATCTTTTTGGAAAGATTCAAATTCTTCTCTAGGCATAGCCTTTGCGAAACAACCTAAAACGTTCTCGTGTGGGGGTACATATGCCAAATTGAACTCTCAAGAAGAGGACCTCTCCTTAGCATAATGATAGTGCACCTCAATGTGCATAGTGCAAGCATGGTACATAGGGTTTCTTGCACTTGCCATTGCACTCTAATTGTCAGTGAAGATGGTGGTGGCAAAGAAGTGACCAACACCCAAATCCGCCATAAGGCCTCTAATCCATCATGAAGCAAAAACCACTAGTGGACACACGAGTGTGATAGCAACTAGCCTAGCCAAAGTTAGAAAAATCATGTAAATTTGGCAGTAGTGATCTTCCCTTGACCCATGTAGTTGTGTACCACTCAACTAGCAAAAGATGCGCTTAACCACTTGCCAATGCTTGACACATGGGCAATGCATAAACTTGCTCATCTCTGAGATAACAAAATGAATATCAAACTAAGGTATGCATAAATAAACCAAACATCCCACACCTTGCTAATAGAGAACAACATCAAATGCAACTTGAGCATCATGAAGACTTAACTATCAACTTCTTTCCATAGGAGTCGAAATAGGTTTGCACTCTTCAAGGCCAAAATGCTCCAATAATGTCTAAATATTTCTTTTTAACACAAAGCTATTTCGCCATCAACTTACATAAACTCAATACCCAAATAATGATGCAAATGCCCCAAATCTAACATGTCAAATTAGGCATGAAATCAGCAATATGCTTCTCATTAGGACCAATGAGCAGCATGTCATCAAGAATGACCAAAAACACATAATTTTCATGCTTAACATATAAGGTGATCTAAATTGGATTGTTCTCAAAACCATGTGCAGTCAAGTACGCATGTATCTTTTCACCACGTGGTGCTTGCTTCCACTATAAGAGATACGGGCGCATAGCGATGGTTAACACGACACAATTTCATCGCTATAAAATTGCAAAATGCATCGCAAGGAGCGTCGCGCGTAGACCGCCGATTAAATGACGAGCCAAATGACCTTTTTTCGATGTGTGGCACGATGGGATGTGCGATGCTTGCATAGAGCGTCGCTAATGCGACGGGTTAAAAAAGCGTTGCATAAGCAACACTTTTTGCATCGCATAAGCGAGGCTAAAAAATGCCACTTATGTCTGTCTCTCCACATCATCCATATCTGCCTCTCCATAATACTCCTATATTACATATAACAAACATAAATAAGTAAACCAATTAAACCATTCATAAAAATAAAATAGTTACATAAAATTTAATAATACTCACAAAGGCATTCGGATGATCTTGCATATACTCGCTCAAACGCAGATATCCAAAATGTGTAGCATACTCAATCTCGTGTTTCATAGGATATCGACCATAATCCTTTCGCTGCATTGAAACAAATAAAAAAGATCAGTTTCTTGTATTTTAACTAAAATAAAAAATCTACTCACAATAACACATATACTTACAAATGTAGCTACAAAACCATAATATCAAATACCATTATTTGTAGATTCTAATCAATCAGATGGAACTCCACCACCGTCTCCTCATCGTGCAATGACTGTATTTTGTAAGTATATCAAACATTTAATTGTAAATATATTTGATGGATACATAACTTATATATTTTTCTGTTTCTTACTATAATCACATTCTGATCAATCAGAGGGTACTCCAGCACCTCCTACCCATGCAACAACTTCACATGTGTCCTCCAATAGGAATTATGAGGATTTTTACTATCAAGAGCATACTATATGTTGGTGTAACTCTTGTTATGGCATGTATTGAAGACCACGATTGGAATGTGTTGAACATGAGGCAGAGTATCGTACTTTTGAGCATGCACCATCACCTAGTCAATGTGATAATGATTGGGTACGTATTTTTTATAAATTAATTTTATTATTTTATTTAAAAACCATATCCAAAATCGAATTACTGTTGATATACAAGAATACTTGCTCGATGATGGTGATGATGATGATGATGATAATTTTTCGCATAATGTTAATAAACCTCTTACACGTCATGGACTTGTTGCTCATCAATTACAAGCAGAGGTTTCTAGAAATCCTCTACCTCCTGGTTTAGAGACTGAAACGGTTAGAGATTATCCGTTGCCAGCTCATGATCGTTCTCTAGTACAAACATATGATAGAAGAAGATATGGAGCATGGATTAGAGGACCACTTGCTTTAGATGGAGATGTTTCTAACTTTTGGGGTAATTGCTATATGATTGCTCCATCCACTATTACTAATGTTGGTCATGGTCTCTTTATTGTAGAGGATTTTTATGTGCCTCCGAACTCTAAAGTCACTCTTATGTCATTTTGTGGTCCTATATATGGATGGGGAGATTGGCATCGACTTTGAGGTTATGTTCAAAGCATGAGTACTTATGGAATATGCTTGAACATAGCATCCCTTACTAGCAGAAGGATTTTACTTGCAAAAATGAAAGATTATATATTGATGGAAGACCTTACACGCATGGAAATATAGCACGTTTAATAATTAGTAGTCGAGGGTTACCTAATAGTTCAAGGACTAATTGCACATTTGAGGAGCGTAAAAATAGTCAAGAATCACCATACATGAGTAGAGATGTATCAAGATACATAGTTTTCAATGCTATTACTACATTACATGCTGGTGATGAACTATTAGTGCATTATGGATGTCGTAGACCTCCAAGAGCACCTTTTAGCTAGAGAGAATGAACATTTTCTATCCATATTGAATAATTTATATATTTAATTTTATGTTTAAAGTTTACTTTTTATTCATTTATGGAATACTAATGAATTTTATTTATATGTGTAGATTCCAACGTATGATGTTGATGATATTCCTCCACACCATTCACAATTGCTAGTAAGACCTCATTTATTAGAAGCTTTTATGAGGAAGCTACGCAAAAGTGATCGTGTGGAATATGGAATTTTGAAGGATCTATATTCAAAATAAGATAAAGTACAACATTTTTGCGACAATGATGAGATGATGGCATGGCAGATTTTATTGAGGATTGGTATCAAAATGACAGCAAGAGCATTGACATTTCTAAAAATGAGAAATATCTGAAAGAGGAATGTCTAAAGCATGTATATGAAGGACGTCATTTGACACGAATAACTGCAAGCTTACTTATTCTCAATCTTCAAAATCCTTTTGGATGGAGTAATGTATCTATTTCGACACTATTGAGGTATAATTTTCAATTCTATATATATATATATATATATATATATATATATATATATATATATATATATATATATATATATATATATATATATATATATATATGCATATATAAACATACACATAATATACATGAATGTATACACACATATAAACATATACACACACACATACACATGTTATGAGAGTAAGGTCAAATTATACATACCTATATCGAATGAGGATGTTTTGTCCATCTAGCCTTTAGAATTGTCCACCCAACCTTTAGAATCTTCTTGACACGTATCTTTCTCCTATTTTGGTCCACCTAATACCTGTGTTGCTAAATCTTTTGCATACAAATATTAAGTATGAGTTAGCTATGGCGGTATTAAGTCATATGTAAAATGGGATGAGCAAATTTATCTTAAAGATTTTGAAGGATGGAAAAATAATTTTAAAGGATGGCCAAAAAAAAGGGTCTATTCAATGCAGGTTTTCATTCTTACTTTTGATAAGGTAAGAACAAGAACTCGCATTGAATGGACACTTTTTGTCTGCCCATCCTTTAAAACTATTAATGCATCTTTCAAAATATTTGTGATAAATTTGATCCTCCCATTTTACATATGACTTACTACCTTCATAGGTAACTAATACTTAAAATTTGTAAATAGCTTAGCAAGACAAGTAATAGATTGACTATAAAATGGGAAACTTCCAGACGATTCAATGGTCTAGATATAAAAATCTGCAAACCACAATATACAAAAAACAATTAAAAACGCAATCAAATATACACAGCTACACATGCATACATACATATATATACATACATACACATTCATACATATATACATATACATATGTACATACATACATACACATGTTTACACACATACATATACATATATGCATACATATAGGCATATGTATATATGCATACATGTACACCTATAAAACACATATACATACATATATACATATACACATACACATTGTATACACATGCACATGCATATACACATCCACATACACATACACATAAGCATAAACGTATATAAAATTATATGCATATATATATATATATATATATATATATATATATATATATATATATATATATATATATATATATATATATATATATATATATATATATATATATGTATATTTACTTATTTACTTTTCTTAATGTATCTTCTTTTGATGAACTTACAAGTTATTATCTGAAAAGTTTTTACCAAGTCAGAATATTCTTCCTACCTCACATGATGAAATGAAGAAGATAATCAACAATCTTGGTATAGATTATCAATGTATACATGCATGTCCTAATGATTGTATTTTATATAGAGGTGAATATGCAGACTGTTTGACATGTCCCAAATGTCAATCTCCTCGATATAAGGATGAAGAAGGTAAAATCCCAAAAAAGGTATTGAGACATTTTCCATTGACTCCATGGATTAGACATGTTTCAAAGCCCCGAATTATCAAAGCTTTTGACATGGGGACATGATCATAAAAGTACTGATGGAATAATTTGAATTCCTCATGATAGTGTTGCTTTTCAGCATATTGATTTGACATGGCCTAAATTTGCACAAAATCTACAGAATCTAAAGTTAGGATTTGCATTAAATGGGGTTAATCCATTCTCCATGAAATCTAGTAAATGGTCAACATGGCGAGTGGTAGTCATAAACTAAAATCTTCCGCCATATCTTAGCATTAAAAAGGAACATTTAATGCTTTCACTTTTAATCCTAGGCAAAAGACAAGTTAAAGATATGAATATATATCTTGCTCCTCTCATTGACAATCTCCAAGAGTTATGGAGAGGTATTAATGTCATTGATGTATCAAAAAGCATCAATGAAAGAGATATTAGGGTTCGTAGTATTGTGGCTCAGACTATTCACAATTTTCTAGGATATGGTGTTTGTTCAGGTATTGATGTAATTTTTTTTATTCAATATGCAATAAAATTAAAATGGTTTAATCTAATTATATTTTTATCATTTTTATGATACATGAATATCTACTAAGGGTTATAAATCTTGTCCATATTGTGGTGATTGGTTGAGATGAATCTATAGTAAGAATCTCGACAAAAATATTTATCTTTGACATCGATGATTCTTGCCTGATGATCATCCATTAAGATCTAAAAGAGAAGCAATACATTTTAATGGAAAGTTTGAAACAGGTCAGTGTCCAAAACCGATGATGTGTATGGATTGGTATAAAAGATGGACAGATGGACCTCTAATAGATCCAGAATCAGAAATCTTCAATGATGATGAAGATAATGAGTATGTGAAGAGAGGTAAAGAAAAATTGGCACTCGCAGAGAACATATCAATATGGTATTCTTTAGAGTATTGGAAAGAGTTAAAAGTATGTCATCTTCTTGATCCTATGCATATATTCAAGAATATTGGTTATTCACTATGGCAGCATCTTCTTGGAGTAAAAGATACCATAGCATCAAGGAATGATTTGAAAGATCAAAAAACAAAACCAAAGTTATGGCCAGTTTTTGATAGACATCGATAGGAAACAACTTATGCACCTGCTCCTTGGGTATTTACAACAAAAGAGATACAAACTATCAACAAAAGAATTCAATTGATTAGGAATCCTACAGGATATGGAGCATCTTTTCAAAACATGTTTATTATGGATGATAAGAGCTTATCAAGGTTAAAGACCCATGATTGGCATAACTTTTTGAAACATATTTTTCCTTTGGTTATCGATGGATGTACAAGGAAAGGAGTACGAGATGTGATCTATCGTCTTGGATTTCTCTCACTCACTCTCTCTCTCACTCTCTCACTCTCTCTCTCTCTCTCTCTCGTTCTCTCTCTCTCTCTCTCTCTCTCTCTCTCTCTCTCTCTCTCTCTCTCTTTGTGTGTGCGTCCAAATCCGGGCACAAATGTACCAGTTTTCCAATGTCGCAAACAGCATCGCTAATTAGCAACGCTATTTGCAATGCTAAGTTTTAGTGTCGCATAAGTGATGCTACCATCACGTATGCGATGACCGCTCCTAAAGAGAAAAAAGAGAAACCAGGACCATCGCTTATGCGACGATAACATCATATAAGTGACGTATCCTGTTTTCTTTCCAATTCAGGGCATTGCTATACCCCCCTCTTTCTAGTAGTGTTCAAACTATGTAATGCCTTTTTCAACTTGCACACTTGGTTTCCATGCCCTTTCTAAACAAAACCACGGGGTTGAAAAACATACACTTCTTCATGTAAGTCACCATTCAAGAATGTTGTTGTAATGTCCAATTGATGAACATTCCAACCATGATGAGCTGCAAGTGAACAGATGTTGTGAACAGTAGTCATTTGGCATGTGGGAGCAAAGTGCTTATCAAAATCAATGCCTCTTTCTTGAGCATAACTATTTGCAGTAAGCCTAACCTTATGCTTGTCAATTGTTCCATCAAGATTATGATTTGCTTTTATATCCACTTAGTGCCAATGGCCTTCTTCCTAGGAGGAAAATCACATAAAGACAAGGTACCATTCTTCATAATAGCATCATATTTCATTGCATAACAGCCATCCAATTTTTTGAATTTTGTGCTTCATGAAAAAACATGTTCATTATCATCACAAAGATTAGATGGATCCATAGCATAGCAATGTGATGCAAAGGCACTATGAGAGGCTAAATGAGTATGATATGGTAGAGGTGCATCTAATTTGTTGTCTTGTTGAGTCTACACCAGTCATTCAGGCACACTTTGTGCCTCCTCTATATCAACGCTTTCATCAACAAGTGCATCATGTTATTTTGCATACAAAATGGAAGGGTCTACATCATCATGTGGAACCTATAAAGGTTGAGAAATTGCCTCATTTGAACAAGCACCTGACTTTCCACCTGTAAAAGAGGCACCAAAGTGCCATACACATCTTTAGAGCCAGCAAAAGTCTCCTTAGTACATGAAAGTAATGGCTGAATTGCATCTTCCACAAAAAAAAACATCATGGCTAACCAAAATGTGTTTATTCTGTGGATGATATAGACGATAGCCTTTTCTTTCATAATTGTATCCAAAAATAAATAAATTTCACTATTTTATCATCAAATTTTTTGTGTAGTTTGTTTGGCACTAATACATAAGCTAAACAAGAAAAGACACAAAGATGAGCGACAAATGTCTTGTGACCATGCCAAGCCTCATATGGAATGATAGATTAGAGTGCTTTGGTGAGACACGTGTTAAGTACATATGCTGCATAGATGACAACCTCAAGCTAAAAACTGTGGTAAAGCCTCACTTCTGACCATACACTTCACCATCTCCATGAGTGACCTATTCTTTCTTTTAGCAACTCCATTCTATGGAGGTATATATGGCATTGTACACTGATGTTTTATCCCAAGATCATCCAAAAATGCATTAAAGTTAGAAGACATGTATTCCTTCCCTTGATTAAAACGAAGGGTGCCCATTTTAGATGGTGACATATTTTCACCCAGAACCACCAATTCTTTGAAGCACATAAACGCTTTCAACTTTGCTTTCAATGGATACACCTATGCATGTTTGGAAAAATCATCAATGAATTGAACCATCTTTTGGGAAGGAGGAACACTGCCTTTTCCCCAAAATATAGCATTCATTGACATGTTTACTAGGTGCCTCAAGTTTGGGCAAAGAGGACACCATTTCAGATACCTAAAGCTTCCTCCCTAAAATGATATTTATGCTTGATTTAATTATTTACATTAAGTAGTGAATATGTCTTATTTACTAAGGCTATAAATGTATGTCTTACTATAAAAAATGAGTTCAAGTGTCATCTGAATAGATTCACTCTCGATATCAATGTTACAAAACCACAATTTCATGAAAAATTCTAATCTCATTGGTAAATTAGAAAGTTTTTGGGCCAAGTTCATTCATTTTGATATAGTCCCAATGTCATGTACATAGTAGTGTATAGAACATATCATATTCAATGCTAACTCTAAGAAAAATACAGATACTTAGAGATAGTTCCAAACCACGCCTTTAAATGATATGTCTTAAGTAGATGGCACCCAAATACATCTAATTCCTTCAATGAAATAGATAATTTCTTTGAAAAGATTTTTTGGGGTGCACTCATACATTACTTTTGAGAGCCTACAATACTACTACTCTAAGTATAAGGGATTCTTAGAGGTGGTCAATTGAAAAATATTCCATAGGGATTTCATGATACATCCTAAATGGGATGGAGCCCCAAAATGCTTCAAAAGTCTAATGACGTAAAGATGTCAGTTGATTTCATCAAAGAAACCAATGGAAAGCAAACAGGAGCAAAGCTTGTTTTTACCAACAAGAATGGTGAAAAGTATCCAAGACATCATGAAACTTTGGAAACTCCCACCGATTAGAATAACTTCAAAATTACTTTAAGAATTCGTTCATTCAAGACATTTGCATCTGAAGAAGAAGAAAACAGGAAATCTTTTTTTTAGGATATTCGTTGGTTCCAAATGGAAGGAACTTAAAGCTCTCTAGGTACAATGAGGAAATCAAAAGATTTTTCTTTTTTCATAGAACCTTCAAAACTCTTATGCTTTGATTAGCCATGCAAATTAAAGCCACCTTTCCCAACACAGATAGAAATGATCTTGAATTATCTGGAAACATGATATTCATGAGCATTCCCAAAAATTCACGAAGAAATTCATCAGCATGTTAAGGAAGTTGGTCATCGAGCTACCTCTCAAAGATGTAATAATGAATACAAAAATTAGAACTCCTTTTGTACTAAATCTTCTAGATGCTTTCAAGGCCCACACAAGTATAAGAGTGGTTGAATAATCCAATAATTGGAGTTTTCATAGCAATGACTCCCTGGTTCTGAATCAATCCATAGATTTTATAGTTTTTTAGGAAAAACACTCTTCAAAGGGGGGAAAATGTCTTGAAACACATCAAAATTGGTACACTCCATGAAATATTGAATCATGGATCTAGATGATAGGTAGAGAACATGTCTAAAATGTAAGATACACTAGCAAATAAAGAGTTTCTTAGAAACAAATTTCACGGCATGTTAAAGCTAGTATTGTCATCCCCATGAAGTAAGAGAGATGGTTGCAACCATGAGGTTAAGAATAGCATGCCAAAGGCCATACTTCTTTAAGAGAAGTGAAATTATAAGGTATAAGTTTGATTTCTAATGATGTAATCCACAACTATCATTGATAGTATTTAAGTCCATGGAATATGAAACTTGCATTCACCTATCCTAAAAGGGATTTTTGATAGAAATCCCAGGCTTAAGGGAAGGCCAAAACCATGTTGTAAACGCGCTATGCTACACCATTATGGACACTTTAGTGTCTTGAAAAAGAGACATTATTTGATTAATTTTTTAGATTAGTAGAAGGAACCATTTATAAATGTAACTATGCAACATGTTAGGATTAGGGTTTAATATGTTTTGAAAAATATAGTATATGTTAACTTTTTATTAAAATCATGATCTTGTAATTTTCATTGGTGTAAATGCAATAAAATATCTTATTTATTATATGTCAACATTTTTGTATCCATAATTAGAGATTTCTAATGGTTTTTACTAGGTTTATGGCATAAAATTAGTCTCATATTTGATATGACAGTGTTATCATCTATGAATTATTTTGCAAAGTGATGGTATGCATATGCATCATTTTTTATCATCAAAAAACTATTTGATATTATTACCGCTAGAAAAATTTTCTTTACAACCTTAGGAGTCAAATTTCTATGTGGTGTCTTCAAGTTAAACAATACCTTTGTTTTTCTATGTTAAGAAAATGTCATTTTATGAGAAAATATTTCATATGCTACATGATTAGAGTTTATATGCTATTTTTTTCTATATAAATTAGTTTATAATATTTATAGAGTTATTTTGATTGATAATATATACCTTATATAATTGAGGAAACCTAATTTTTTAGGATGAATTATTTTTCTCGATAGAGCAAAATATGGCTATTTAATGAAATATTGAGATTTTTAGTGGTATGTGAGATACATACAAAAATTATTGTTTTAACTATATGTTGCATATTTTTATGATACTATATGATGGTTTTTGAAATTAAACACCAACCAGTTTAGTGTCTTTATGAATGAATATCATGTAGAGGGCTCCTAAAGTGTATACTATATAATAAGCAACCTATAATGTAGTAATTTTTTATTATAAAAATGTTTTAGTTCCCAAGACTTGTTTTGAATAATTATATGACAATAAATTAACATAATAAAAATGATTACAATAGGAGGAAATTTTGTTTCATGTAGATATTTCTTTCTTCTCATATATGCGTACAAAAAACTGTTTTTCTGAACCATATTCAATCATTTCTATATTTTGAGTTATTAGAAAAGGTTATTTTTTTAAATATATATTTTTTATAGAGCATCTAGGTATAGGTCTTTATGGGGCTTTAAGCTTTGTTCAAAAAAAATTCTATTAGTATGTGTGAGCTTTTTTTTAAGAAAAAGGGACACTATAGTGTCCTATTTTGGTACAACACTAGGATTCTTGGACTTAAGGACCATAAAACCCCTAGGGTAGCAATAAAACATCTTCAGATAAAGAAAGGACTCTAAATACAAGAATAAAACCTTGTGACAAGAAGTCGAGTTGAGAAAGGAATATCTAGATTTTGATTATAATTCAAGGGGATTGGAATTACATCCAAAGGAAGGATGGATGTTTAATCCACCAAAGGGTTTGGTGCTTCCAATATAAGCATGGGATAATAAACGTCATAAAATGATCTTGTGTTGGAAACTCTAGGAACTTAAGAATGAGGGAAAATTCCTTGATTTCAAATTCCATTAAAAGGAATTTAAGTAAAAGGTACTCTTTAGTTAAAAAGGTTTTGGACTTTAAGATAATTATCATCCATACATCACTTTTGAATGTAATGTATGGTGGTATGGGACACTAAACTTGATATTCACATTATGTAGGAATGATGGTATGGGATATTGGACCTTGGGATGGTAGATATCTTTTAGTCTTTGACCCATGATTTCAACTAACACTCGATCCCAACAAGAATTGAAACTTCTTAGATAATATAAAGTATAGTATGGTCAAGAATATCAACAAGAAGCACTTTTGGTATCAAGTAACTAGAAAGTTTGAGGATCATGAAGTTGAAAGCAATTTCTACATCTTCATAATTTTTACAAAGACTATTGTATTATCATTTATTTTATGATACTTTCAAGTAACGACCTCATAGTTCTTTATTAGAAAATGCTATATAGGCTTCTAAAGAGAGAACTTGGAAAGATCTTTTCAACAAATCAAAGTTTGACTAAGTTAATCTAGGATTATGCACACAATAGATAATATAACTATGAGAGTCACTATCTTGACTTAAATTTATGAATTTTTGCATAAACGAGTTCAAAAAGTGATAAAGATTGACTTAATTCTTAACATAGATGAAATTAGAATAAGTTATTCCTAATCCCCTTGTTGATAATAGAACAAGTCAAATCATTCCCTTGAGTTGAAGATGTATACTAGATTTACACTCTAGCATAAAGGAATCTCAAGATATTCAAAGGGATTGAGTTCACAATCAAGAGAACTAAAGCACCATGGTTTGAGAGTAAAATTCAACATCATTAAAGATTTATTTCCTTATGCACCAATGTTTTATACCACTAGTATTTGGTAGATGGATGACTGCCTAACCTTATCCAAATATTCGTTTTGAGAGTTCATGTTTAATCTCATAAACTTATAAAGAAAGCTTCAAATCCTTCACTAGGAAACATCTTTGGAGTATTGAATCTCATCTGGTAAGGCTCAAATGTTAAATAGGTTATACAAAGTTTGAGTTTTCCTTCATTCTTGATTTGTTTTTGAAATCTTGGATTTGACTTGGAAGAAATCTTCAAGGTCATTTCTAGACTAGATTCAAGTGAATGGAATAGGTAATTGAATTAAATGTCATAGATGGATGTTCTCTATAGAATCCACACAATCTTGAATGTCACTTGAGTTTCATACATTGAATATTTGCTTCAAGATCACTACTTGCACAAGAACAATAATGGATGAAGAATGAGTCTAATTTTTTTAATACTTAAAAGAGTGAAGAATTATTTCTAGTTCTAACAATTCCAAAGAATTCAAGTCTTTTGGGAAGTATCGTAGGGTAAATCATTCTAAATTTGATTTCCAAGAAGCAAATGAAACACTTCTTTCCTCCATTCTACCTTGAACTCTAAAGATCGATAAGACATGTAAGTCATGTAATTCTGAAAAGATATCAATAGATGTTGGTTAAGAAGGAGGACATAGTTAAGAACATCAAAGTTGGATGTTTCGATCAACCTCAATTGAAGGAAAATTCTCAAAGTCTTGAACTAGTCAGAGATCCATCTATTTTTTTAGCTCCATACGTGCATAGAAATGGACCTCCATAGCAAATTAGTTGGAGAGTTGTAGAATCCACCTGCTTCATATGTGTGTGTTGTGGATGCCGAGCTCACACATAGTGGAACATTGAATTAAGCAAGGATATTCTACATTATTAGCATTCTCTAAATACTTTGCTCTTGATTTAGTGTTTCACTTGCAAGTGAACTAGTATTTAGAATGATTTGTGTAGGGATTAGCCCACACATGGATTCCCCTCTTTTCAGATCTCGTCCGGGAAAGAATCCCCTTGTTATGAAGAGGCAAATCAAAGAGATGGAGACCATGATTGATGAAACTGACAATTGGGCACGAGAGATACTCCACATATTATATTTTTACACATTTTTGAGGATGTGAATGCCAAAGAGGAGAAGAATGTTGTATAACTATGGGTACAAGTCGCAAAAGACATGGATTTTGAGGATCCAAAGCCACTTGGAGAACCCTTGGGAAAGTGTCTCCAAGATTTTGGTTTGAACCCTTGATCTACTTGGATCTATTTACTCCCAAGTTGAAGGGTTTTGACCCTTGGGTTGGATGTTTCCTAATCTTATGGTATTTAACCCTTAGGGAGTCCTCTCAAGCCTTAAAACTTGTACATATAAGCTTGAAAGGAATCCTTTTAGAATCCGTGTGAGATGCATATGAGAGCCACATGATTTCAAGTTTCTTGGAAGGTTAGAAGGCATTGGATTATAATCCACATGGAGGGGACACTTGGCAAGCTCTCCTAACATTTCACCCCTTTTCCTATATAAATATATATATATATATATATATATATATATATATATATATATATATATATATATATATATATATATTATGATAGCCTCTCATAATAATGTCAAAATCCTTTTCTCCATTCTTAGGCTCAAGATCATGTGCTCAAATGAAAATAATTAAGGCCATTTTATTGATGATTTTGGTCTCATTAACCTTATAACCCAAGTATATTCAAGATTTTGGCATGTACAAGAGGAAATTCCTTATAGTTTCCCATACATCATGCGTATGGAATGTAGGAAACCTTGCCGAAAAACTCAAAGAAACTAAGTTCTGTGACTCTCAATTTGCGTGTTTATGCACTCTCACAAGTCTTGTGCACTTCACCTGCAATCACTCTCCACTCTCCCACACATTCATGAGAAAAACGGTACCAAACTTTTCTTTAATCCCCTCTCTCCATACTTGTAATTAACCCCTTCACCTCCATTGAATTCACACTCACTAGAGAAGGAGAAGAAGAAGAAGAAAAAGAGAAAAGAGAAAAGAAAGGGAAGTTTGTGAAGACCTCTCTAAAAGTTTCAAAAAGTCCTGATGTTGAAGAGAAGATAGAAATTTCAGGAAAACAATTTCAGGACTTGAGAAAGATCATGCATCCCCTTCCCTCTCCTGTCTCTTCTTCATGGCCATGTTTGCACATTGTTATGGAAAAGTCCATTCACTTTGAGGGTGCATAACTTAAGAAATACAAAACCCCCAAAATTTGCATGGATCAAGAGATACAAGCTTCTAAATTCCCTGATGTCTCAAAGATGTGGACGGTGGTGCATTTACAAAAGAGTGTGATATGCATATTTGAGGCTTGGAGTAAAGTTTCCACTTGAAGGTAAAAAGTGGAAAAACTAACTTTGGAGAAATTTTCCATCACACATCACATTGGAAGAAGATCATCATAGAATATCCTCTCTTGAAGTTCTTTGGCACCTCATTATCTCAATGCTTGAACATTCTAGAGAGCACTTCATTTTTTTGTGCATCTTTTTCATTTATATTATTGTTATATTTTGATCATTGTAATATTATTGTAATTCACTAATAGTGTAGTGCACCCACCTTTCCTTGTTGTCTTCCCCTTCATGTTTAATCCCCTTTTGGTTTTCCTCGCTTTTTATTCTCCAATTTGAATCTCTCTTTTGATGCAATTACTAGAGGAGATTGTTCTAAATGATTATTATTCAAGATCAATTTTCTTTAATAGTATTAAAAGCTTCTAGTGTCTTTCTATTTTTGTGTGCTAAAGTGGCATTCATTGATTATGTGTATCTATGAGAGTGAGAAAAATGTTTAGTTAGGTTTAAAACTACGGAATCATATATATTTTACATTTAGAAATCAACCTTCTGGGATTATGCATAGCCATGTATCCTACCACCTTTCATCCCCAAGATAAGGACTGATACATAGTAATGTTTTAGTTTGATATATATTAAGTACATATACAACACACATCATGACCTCATGCGATGAAATATGAGGTAGTGGTTGAACTCTAACTATTTCAATGAGATATCTGTTTTTTATCTCAACAAAACCATTCTGTTTTGGTTTAAATGGCATTGTACACTTACATCACCCTAGAATCAAAGAGAAATGGATCAAAATCTAAAGACATGTACACCACCTCTTGGGTCAAAACAAATGGTTTACATTTTATGTGTTGAAATAGTTTTAGAAATTCAAAAAATATATATACATAAGGCACATAATAATTTTGCAACTTAAATTTAGTGGATAGAAAATTGTACGTTAGGAAAATTCACATGTAAAAGCCATTAATTATTAGTTACCACATCATCTCTCATTGTACTATCTTTGGGAAAGGACTCATGGTGCATCTTACCCTATATATAGTGCTCACATACATATTTTAAAGGTTCCTCAAGCTTAAGTAGTAAGATACCATGTCACATATTTGTAGGTACAAGAAAGTAACAACATTTAAATGACTTTGCATATGAAATGATATGTAAATATTTAACTACACATGCATAATCATCCATAGATGTTCCATATTTTATCACCTAATATGTTGCATGATAGAAGTTCCCTTCACCTTGCAGCTAATCCTATCTATCATGCCAGGACAAAACACATAGAAGTTCATTATCACTATGTGAGAGAAAAGTTGCTAAGCAAGGATATTCATCTTACCTATGTATCAACCAACATGCAATGTGCAGATTTGTTGACTAAAGCTTTGGATGGAACAAAACTTTGCAGGTTCAAATCCATGATTGGATTGCAGGATATACTTGAAGATTGAAGATGAAGACTTAAGCCAAAATGTTTGGCTTGAGGGGGAGCTGTCGGTGTAAATCACAAGCCTACACATTTGGCTTGGAAGATATCATGAAGACTCT
Organism: Ceratopteris richardii; assembly: GCA_020310875.1. Taxonomy (NCBI): domain Eukaryota; kingdom Viridiplantae; phylum Streptophyta; class Polypodiopsida; order Polypodiales; family Pteridaceae; genus Ceratopteris; species Ceratopteris richardii. The sequence goes on from CM035424.1 coordinate 157,434,533, forward strand.
ACATACATGAAGAATCATAGGAACATATGCTAGTGGTTAATTACCACTTTATCTCATTGTAAAATTCAATTTGACTTAGAATCTTTTGTAATCACCTACCTAAGTGATTCATGGAAATGTAACTCACTTGATTGAGAGAATATCTCCAAGCATTTAGGAGCTTGATCATAGGGAGCCAAAAGTTTGAATTTGAATTCAAATTTTTAGTCATTTCCTATAAAAATGGATATGAAAAAGTCGCGGGTAGATCACTTCACTCCCGAGCTTCATTCTATTGTAATTGAGTGTGTGTGAGGACTATACCATAGCCTACACCTCTGTACACCATTAGGCAATGTTATTCATGCCAATGGGATTGTACACAAGTGTTAATTTATAGATACATTTACATCATTCATCTGTTGTTCTCTGCTAATCTACTCAAAAGTCTGTCACCTTGTCAAGGGCATATCTCGGTAAATACTGTTGGAACATCAAGCTTACACTATGCTTGAGGTGGATTTGATCTACATCGAAGGCTATCACGTCGAAAGAATATCCGTTGGAGAGTTCTTTTTCATATGCTCATTTATTGTATTTTTTTGAGAATATTTTCATGGCTCATTTACCGTTGTAAAAGCCTTGAGCTTGACACATGTAAAGGTAGAAATATAGAGCGAAAACCCCACGAAATTTTGGTGGTTGAAGTTGCATTCAATCAAGCAAATCAAGTCACCTAAAAGTAGATCAATCAAGATCTTCACTTTTCCTAGATTGTAGGAAAGTGAATTGATTCCCTCCAACAACCATTCCCACCTTCATTCAAATTCAAATTCAAGTTGTAAAAGTCGTGGAACACTCTTAGAGGCTATATAAGGATTTGAAATCACTTGTATTATACATGGAAGCAATATACATACACTTGTGACCATCATTGTCTTGCTCCTTCAATTTTCTGCATCATCTTCTTCGCCAACAGTAATCTTGCAGAGGATGATGCTCTCTTCTCAGAGCTCCAAATTGAGTGCAAGAGGACACATTTGAAAGGTGATAGTGTCTAGTTTATGCCTGTAAGTTTTCAAAGCATTTGGTTCAGCAGATTTGGAGAAATCTCAGTGTTTCTGCCTCGGGGTCAATCTCTATGTATTCCTGAAAAATAGGAAGTACCACCGGTGAATGTCGCATTCATTCCTATAGCATATTTTGCTTATTCCTTATACTTTTGTGCATTCCATACACTCAACGTTATGTGTATCACTCCCATAAAAGGATTGTTTCTAATTGTAATCACGCTGGTCGCTATGGGCATTTGAAGTTCATTGTCTCTTCCATAGATAGTAAGTTTTTTGAGCTCGTCGACCCGCGAACCTATCTGTTTTGTATCGACTCATTCTCCTTGATGCTCCAAGGTACATAGTGTGTTTCTTTGCACTTATAGCATGCCTATAAGGTCTATTTAAGTCTCCAAAAGCTCAAGGGCTGGTCTTGTGCCGGTTGGCTTGACCAAACTTCATCACTTCGAAACGCACTTTTCTACCTTCGACAAACTTCTCCAAGTTCTTTCAGTGGTATCAGAGCTAGTTCAAGATGGGTGACGGCTTTCCCTCAATGATCGAGAAGCTTGATCGACACAACTACGCGGCTTGGAAAATCAGAATGGAGGCCTATTTGCAAGGTAGAAATCTTTATGGAATTGTAGCAGGTGATGAAGTTATGCCTATTCCAAGATCCAAAGGAGGACCTACACAAGAGGAGACAGATAAGCTCACACTTTGGTGCGCAAGGGATGCTCAAGCAAGGTCGTACATACTAAACTCTATCTCTGACTTTCTATTACCACATATTAGAGGATGCAAGACATCTCAAGAGATTTGGGATGCCCTGGAGACTTTCTTTTCTGCCAGTACCAAAGCAAGAAAGAATCATCTTTGGAACGAGTTCAACCAAATGAAGAAGACACCTAAACAAACCATCACAGAGTTTGTTACCAAGGTCAAGGAGATTGCGGATCAGTTAGCATCCATTGGAGAGCTGATTGAAGAAGAGGTCATCATGAGGCAAATTCTCAACGGCATTCGAAGTGATAAGCAATGGCAATCCTTCACGACGGCTTACGATCTCATCATGGATGTGCAAACTCCAGACTTCAACATCTTTCTTGGACAACTCTTCAATCAAGAAGCCAACAATAGCATAAAGGAAGGTAACTCTTATCATGGTAATTCAACTAGTGCTCTATATGCAGATAAGAAGGATAAGAAGCAGAAAGGCAAGAAGAAGGAAGAAGACGAAGAAGAGACTTCCCAAGCCAACTTCGCAAGCAAGAGCAAGTGGAAAGGGAAGAAGAAAGGACCAAAGCAAGACAAATCCAAAGGTCAGAATGCTCAACCTTGTGCCATATGCGATAAGACCAACCACACCACTCAGAATTGCTGGTTCAATGGGAAGACCCAGAAAGGAAGTGGAAGAGGTGGATATGGCAGCAATAGAGGTAGAGGTGGACACAACTTCAACAACAACAATAGAAGCTATAATCGAAGGGACTACAACAATTATTCAGAAGATCAACCACATGAAGACTCATTACTTCTTATGAACCTAAGCCACAAAGAAGGTAAAGAAGACGATCATTTGTTCTACATAGATTCAGGATGTTCGAATCATGTTGCAGGCAACATTGCTCTTCTATCTGACTTGGAAAGTCCAAAGCATAGACATGAAGTGCAAACAGGGGATGACACGAAGCACAATGTGGAGAAGATGGTAATGTCAAAGCTTCCAATGGCAGGACATTGAGTAAGGTTCTCTATGTACCCACTATCACTAAAAACCTAATAAGTGTAGGCCAAATAGTCGAAAAAGGCTTGCAAGTTAGGTTCACCCAACATGGAGCTTTTGTGGAAGATCCATGTCAAGGCTTCAAGAAGATAGCCCGAGGTGAGAAGCATGGTAGGCTCTTTACTTTTGAAGTAGGAGAAACCAGGAACATAGCTCTATTCAACTTTGGGTCTCAAACCCTAAGTGAGCTTGAAGTGTGGCATAAGAGACTTGCTCATGTGAATGAAAGAACCTTGAAGGATATATGCAGGGATCAAAGTGTTCTAAGACTGCTGAACATATCAAAGCAACACATGATCAACAGGTGTGATGCATGTCAGATTGGGAAGGCACAAAGACAACCATTCAACCACAAAGGCTACATCCACAACAACTTATTGGACTTAGTACATACAGATGTATGGGGACCAAGTCAAGAACCTTCATTGGCAGGATCAAGGTATTATGTCTCATTTATTGAGGACCATAGTAGATGGACTGTTCTATACTTTATCAAGAGTAAGAATGAAGTATTTGATTGCTTCAAGAAGTATCTTGCACATGTGGAGAATCATACAGGTAGATCACTAAAGAAGCTTAGATCTGATGGAGGGGGAGAATACTTCTCCAAAGAGTTTGATGAGTTCTTGCAGGACAAAGGTATCAAAAGGGAAGTGACTACTAGGTACTCTCCTCAACTAAATAGAATTGCAGAGAGGAGAAACAAGACATTGGTTGGATCAGCCCGAACAATGCTTGAAGAGAAGAAGTTGCCACATTATCTATGGGCAGAAGCTATTTCAACTGCAGTGTACCTTGTCAATCGACTACCATCCAAATCACTTCAAGGTATGACTCCGTATGAAGCATGGCATGGAAGAAAACCTAGTCTTGGACATTGCAAGGTTTTTGGTTGTTTAGCTTATGTTCATGTACCATCACAAATAAGAGGTAAGCTAGATGAAAGGGCAACAAAGGCAGTGTTTATTGGATATGATTCAACTCAAATGGGTTATAGGTTCTTCAATCCTTCAACCAAGCAATTCACTACAAGTAGAGATGTTGTGTTTGAAGAACACAGGTCTTGGTATGATGAAGACAAACAAAAGGTAACACTACCATATGATCTTGATTCTGACTCTCAACAATTAGGAAGCAAGCATGATACACAGGTCCAGGATCCAAGAAGTGATACAGACGATGACCAAGATGAAAGAGAAAAGGATTACAAGCTATGGAAGTCAAGACGCAAAGCAAAGATGCAAGAGGTTGGAGAATGCTCCAAACAAGCACCTAGAAGATCAGCAAGAGAGAAGAAACAACCAGAAAGGTATGGATATGATTCCACATTTGTTACAAAGCATTCAATCTACTTGGCAAAAGACTCTATTTCAGAGGAACCCTCAACCTATGAAGAGGCAAAGGGAAACCCGAATTGGGAAAAGGCCATGAACGAAGAGATAGATGCATTGAAGGAGATGGACACTTGGATTTGGTTCCAATGTCGCCGAATCAAAAGGTAATTCGTTGCAGATGGGTATATAAAGTTAAAAGAAATTCAGATGGATCAGTTTGCAGGTACAAGGCAAGATTAGTTGCCAAAGGATGCTCACAAACTCATGGTATAGACTATGAGGAAACATTCTCACCAGTTGCAAAGATGACTACAATCAGGACATTGATAAGTGTAGCTGCTGCAAGGAATTGGAGACTCCTCCAACTTGATGTGAAAAATGCATTCTTAAATGGTTGGATAAGTGAGGAGGTATACATGTCACAACCACCAGGTTTTGAAAACCCTAATCATCCATCTTATGTTTGCAGACTTAAGAAAGCATTGTATGGATTGAAACAAGCTCCTAGAGCTTGGAATTACAGGTTGGTTACATATCTTCAAGATCAAGGGTTCAAAGCTAGCAGAGTCAGATCCTTCTCTATTCATCAAAAGGGATCACAATGAGGTTATCTATCTATGTGTATATGTAGATTATATTATTGTGACAGGTGATGATCTAAATGGCATTCAAAGGATCAAGAGACACATGCAAGAGGAGTTCAAAATCAGTGACCTATGTGAGCTCACATATTTCCTAGGTATGCAAGTGATATACACAGATGAAGGAATGTATTTGACTCAAAGAAGATACATTGAGGATCTTCTTCTCAAGTTCAAAATGGAGAACACTAAACCTGCAGGTACACCTTTGGAGATGAATCATAAACTTAGTGTTTATGAAGGTGAGAAAATTGAAGACATAAAAGAGTATCAAAGCTTGGTAGGTAGCTTGATATATGCTACTCATACAAGGGCAGACATCTCATATAGTGTGGGAGTGCTTAGTCAGTTGATGCACTCACCAAGAAGACCACACATGGATGCGGCTAAGAGAGTACTTAAGTATCTCAAAGGTACAATCAACGAAGGTATATTCTATCCTTACTCTTCAGATTTGGATATCAAAATCTACTCAGATGCAGATTGGGCAGGAGCTAAGGATGATAGAAAAAATACATCTGGTTACTTAGCATTTGCAGGTTCGAGGCTAGTGTCATGGAGTTCCAAGAAGCAACCAACAGTTGCTTTATCCTCAACTGAAGCTGAGTACAGAGGCTTGACCATAGCAACTCAAGAGGCAATATGGTTAAAAGCATTGTATACAGATTTGGGACTTGTGAGTTCCAAACCTCACATATTTGGAGATAATGTAAGTTCCATGCATCTAGCGGCAAATCCTATTTTCCATGTGAGAACCAAGCACATAGAAGTCCATTATCACTTCATCAGGGAGAAGCTCATGGCAAAGGAGATTGACATTTCTTTTGTTCCTACTGAAAAGCAAGTAGCAGATATGATGACGAAGGCACTTGATGGAATAAAGCTTTGTAGATTCAAAGCTATGGCAGGTATTCAACCTATCAAAGAATGAAGACTCAAGCATACTTTAGCTTGAGGGGGAGCTGTTGGAACATCAAGCTTACACTATGCTTGAGGTGGATTTGATCTACATCGAAGGCTATCACGTCAAAAGAATATCCGTTGGAGAGTTCTTTTTCATATGCTCATTTATTGTATTTTTTTGAGAATATTTTGATGGCTCATTTACCGTTGTAAAAGCCTTGAGCTTGACACATGTAAAGGTAGAAATATAGAGCCAAAATCCCACGAAATTTTGGTGGTTGAAGTTGCATTCAATCAAGCAAATCAAGTCACCTAAAAGTAGATCAATCAAGATCTTCACTTTTCCTAGATTGTAGGAAAGTGAATTGATTCCCTCCAACAACCATTCCCACCTTCATTTGAATTCAAATTCAAGTTGTAAAAGTCGTGGAAAACTCCTAGAGGCTATATAAGGAGTTGAAATCACTTGTATTATACATGGAAGAAATATACATACACTTGTGACCATCATTGTCTTGCTCCTTCAATTTTCTGCATCATCTTCTTCGCCAACAGTAATCTTGTAGAGGCTGATGCTCTCTCTTCAGAGCTCCAAATTGAGTGCAAGAGGACTCATTGAAAAGTTATTAGTGTTTAGTTTATGCCTGTAAATTTGCAAAGCATTTGGTTCAGCAGATTTGGAGAAATCTCAGTTTTTCTGCCTCGGGGTCAATCTCTACGTATTCCTGAAAAATAGGAAGTACCACCGGTGAATGTCGCATTCATTCCTGTAGCATATTTTTCTTATTCCTTATACTTTTGTGCATTCCATACACTCAACCCTATGTGTATCACTCCCATAAAAGGTTTTTTTCTAATTGTAATCACGCTGGTCGCTATGGGCATTTGAAGTTCATTGTCTCTTCCATAGATAGTAGGTTTTTTGAGCTAGTCGACCCGCGAACCTATCTGTTTTGTATCGACTCATTCTCCTTGATGCTCCAAGGTACATAGTGTGTTTCTTTGCACTTATAGCATGCCTATAAAGTCTATTTAAGTCTCCAAAAGCTCAAGGGCTGGTCTTGTGCCGGTTGGCTTGACCAAACTTCATCGCTTCGAAACGCACTTTTCTACCTTCGAGAAACTTCTCCAAGTTCTTTCAAATACTCCATCACACTCAGTGGCTCAAAGCTTGTTGGATTCAGCTTGAAGCCATGCTATCAAAATTTGAAGACATTCTATTTAGCCAATTGAGAGAAATATGTGTCGAGGTGCTCACTGGTCTATTTCTGCTACAGTCCTAAAAAGTTAGGGGTATAGCTAATCTTGCTAAATTGATTTCTCTTAGCATAGTTTATCTTTTTACATCATTCCACTTGCAAATGGTAGCTTACTAAGCTAATTAAATAACCCTAGAAGGAAGTTTATCAACTACTACTGTGCTGGTCACACTGAGCAAAACATTCAGCAGGTATCAAGACATAAATAGAAGGTTTTCTTGAGTTTGTGATTTCCAAAGTTATCTGTTTTGATTCAATCATTTCACATATCATTTCCAAAGGCCATAGGCCATTTTTTGGTGTCATTGGAATGCTATGGAAGTCTACTTATCAATTTTGAAGCTAAAGAGGGCTGGTACAAAGCATGTTTAGCAGTATCTACTCAGTCTCTTGGATCATCCATCCATCTTTCCCAACAGTAAAGAGGAGGTCTACATATCCCTGAAACATACGTCTAGGCCTAGCTATGCATGGAGTAAATCCATTTGGTTTATGCAGCTCCTCATGGAGCACATGTCCGATATGTTTGGTCAATTATAAGATCCCACCATGAGTGGCCACAAAAAAGGGCTATTTATTATTAGCTCTCATTGTGTCAGGTAAGTATAAGGTAAAAACATGGATGTATACCTGGCACCACTTGTGAAAGAGTTGCACACTTTATGGGATGGGTTACTATGCACGACATGTCTCAACCTATGAGAAGATGGGATATGTGAGTGCAGGGCATACTTATGTAGACCATGCATGATTGGCCCAATTATGGTGAATATTCATATTTATCAATTTCATATAACAATGCTTGTCCTCTATGTGGATCATGACTCGAAGCATGCTACTCCAAAGCACTTTGGAAAACAGTCTATGAAGGACATCATAGATATCTTCCTAATGGATATTTTTTGCATGAAGGGTAAATTCACCAACAAGCACAATGCAAAATGAAAGCAAGTGATTGGAAGTAGTTGTGGGATGCACAAATACTAGTATTGGCATGAAATGACCATCTATATTTCACGAACTCCTTATTGGAGTGATTTATTGATCAATCATTTGGTAGACCCGATGCATATTTTCAAGAATGTGGGAGAGAGGCTTTAGAAGACAATGATCTAAAAGAAGGAAAGCAAAGCACAAAGGGAGGACTTGGAAGAGCGAGGAAGATCATAGAAAGTACACACCAATGTGTTGTAGGAGGACACTTTTGCAATAGATTATCTAACCAAATGGATTGAAGTGAAAGTGACAAGGAACAATGATGCACAAAAAATAGAAAATTTTTATTAAAAAATGAGTTAACACATTATGGGTTTCCAATATAACTAGTAAGTGATCGTAGAAGTTGTTGGTACATTTGGCAAGCCTAAGTGATTGGCCAAAACATTTAGGACTACATCTCATTCTACTTCAACTTACATGAGAAAGTGTATGGGAACACATGCTTGACATTTTCATCTTATTACCTTGGATAAAGCTTAAAACCAAAAGTAAGAGAATCTTGTGGATATAGAAGAAGCCAAGCCCTGACGTTTTTGTTAAAGAAATCATTTAAAATCGCCAATAAAGTGTAGGAACACTTTAAGCAATGGGAAAATTCAAAATCCAAAAGCTTTGTGTGTGTATAAAAACATCAATTTCTAGTCATAGGGATATGAGCTATCATTGAGAGCTATTGAGCTTCAACATTGAGACTTGTGTAAGATTAGTCTATTCTACACTTCCCATGTATCATATGTGCATTATCACTTACTAGTTGATACATTTCTTCAAGATCATTTTTGTCTACTGTTATCTATCATTTCTTCATTAATTGACTGTTTTTGAAGAAGTGATTTCACTGTGCATACTCCATCATTTGATGCACTTTAACTTGGTATAGTTAGATTGAAGCTTCTAATATATATCTACAAAGTTATAATGAATTTGATTTAGCAGAATATGAGATATGTACTCATGAAGTAGACCATGTCTACACATCACCTTGTTCCTAAAATGTCGAGATGACCCCCCTAAGTTCTTAAACTCATTGCTCAATGTGTAGTGCCTCTAAATTCATGCCATAACTTGGGCTAGTTATCTATACACTTGAACTAGATGTGTGAAAAAGCTCTCTGGTCAATTCATACCAAGTTGTGAGCTCTAAGAAAAACACTCAACACTTACAATCCCAAAATAGAAGTTTTCTTCACAAACCTAGTACATGCAAGTTATCTGTTTTGGCATAAACATTTGGAAATGATGTTGAAAAGCTCATAGTGTTTCTAAATGCATATTTGAGAAGGGCTAAAGGTGTCTACTAAGGTTCCTTGAAGTCACATTGGCAGGTGTAGAGCAGGTTTTGTGCAACACTGGCTCATCTCTAGAGTATATCCATCCATCTCCTCAACGTGCTATTAGAGCAACAAAAAGTCAACATGGGAGATGGATTTCCTTCATCCATAGACAAATTGGATTGAGGTAACTACTCAGCTTGGTCACTCAGAATGGAAGCATATCTTCAAGGGAGAAACCTCTACAGTAACATTTTTGGAGATGAGATTATGCCAATCCTTAGAAGCAAAGGAGAAGCATCTCAAGAAGAACAAGAGAGGCTAACCACATGGTGCTCAAAGGATGCTCTAGCCAGGTCATACATACTTAATTAAATCTCTGATTTCTTAGTTCGGCACATCAAGAGCTGCAAGACATCAGAAGAGACATGGAATGCTCTTGAAGCATTCTTTTCATCAAGCACTAAAGCTAGGAAGAAACAACTCTCGATGGAGTTTACTACACTCAAGAAGATGCCCAAGCAAAGTGTGATTGATTTTTTCACCAGAATGAAGGACTTAGTAGATCAACGTGTGAGCATTGGAGAAGTCATAGATGAAGAGTAGATAGTGAGACAAGTGATCAATGGAACAAAGGCACATTACAAATTGGAAGCTTTTATCACAGGCATGGACCTATATATGGACATGCATGTTCCTGACTTCAACACCCTCATGGGACAATGGTTCACACATGAGGCAAAGCTTACGAAAAATGGAGACAACTCAAAAGGTAATCAATCCTCTACCCTGTACACAGATAAGAACAAGAATAAGGATGGTAAAGGCAAAGGAAAAAAATCTCATGATGACGGTAGTACGTCCGAAGCAAACTTTATAGGTAGAGGTAGAGGTTCAAGAGGAAGAGGTAGAGGAGGAAGACAAGGTAGGGGGAGATCTCAAAGCTCCTCTCCATGTGCCATATGTGGCTTCAACAACCACATTACTGAGAATTGTTTCAAGAAACCTAGGAATCAAAGAGGAAGAGGCTATAATAGAGGTGGATATGGAAGCTCAAGAGGAAGGTTCAATAACAAGAATGGTGTCACTCGAGCACAATGGTAAGTACCAATGTCAGGAAATACACCTCATAAATGTCAATCCGTGGAGATGTGAGGACTGGTATAAAGATCGTGAGCAAGTGAAGGCACAAGTTCTTGAGTGAAAGCACACAAGCATGCACACACATACACACACATGCGCACAAGGTAAGAGCAAAGAGTGGAATAATGGAAGAACTTCGATTACAAAGAAAGCTCTTACGAGAGCTCAAATCTTTCACTAGATAACCTCAAAAATGAGCTCTCCAACCCTTTTTATAGTTTTTTGAGTAGATCTGGCCCTGTCCAGACTTACTGTCCGACCTAGTAAAAGAAATAGGTTCTAGGGCTTATTTGGGGGCTCAAACGAAGTCTAAAAATTAAGAAAATTGGTGGGATGATACTTCTAATACTCCTCAAGCTTGAACAAAATGAAGTCGAAAAAAATGGAAAATGGTATTTACAATGGTTTTAGTGATAAAAATCACTATTTTTATGGGGATTTCTTATGAAAATTTGACATATGCTTCTTGGAGCTCCCTACATGATCCTTCTTCTTGTGTGTCCACTTCCTTGATGCACTTCCATGCTTGTGCTTGACCTTGAGTGTGAACACTCCCTCGCTCTCGAGTCTGTCATCCGTGACAGACCCTTGTTGGAGTGGTTATTCCATGTAGTACTTTGAGAGGTAGTGTCCTTCATGTATCAATAGGAGTGGTCCATCTTCAAAATGTATCTTGGTATGGTTCTTCAATTTTCCACTGCTAGCCTATGCAAGAGTTGGTCCCCTTGTAGGTACTTCTTCCTTGGATTTGAACTAGATGGTGTATTTCTGTGCTTTCAAAGATTGCTAGTTGCTCAAAATAGGTTGTTAAGATTGATGTTGAGCAGTTGTTGACTCTGAATAGCCTCATAGGTATTGACATTGTACCCTTGATGTTCTTGGATCTTTGAACATGAGTTTCATAGGAGGATGCCAAGTACTTTTGACCCATAATGACTAATGGGTAAGTGCATTCGTGCATGTGTTGAAATAGATATGTGCCCTTTGCACGACCTTGGAATGTGGTCCTATGCATGCGTACTTGGGGAATGCATTGGAAGAAGTATGGTGCAAGAAATTGGTTCTTGAGCAAAGTGCTCAAGGGTATGTTGACGAAGAGGTTTCCTAATCTATCATGGTTATAATGTTGTTGGAGTAGGTGAGTCTTACCATGGTGAAAGTTTGGTAGGTGTTCATCTCTCTGTGTTGTGCTCTAGCATGGGGATTGACCATCAGCTTGTCTTTCGTTGCTGATGGATGTCGTTATTGATGGTTCGTGTTGGAGATTCTTCAAGCGCATAATCTTGTCCATTCTCTTTTTTTTTGTTTTTTTTTCCTTCTTCTCTTTCGTTTCTTTTCTCTTCTTTTTTTGGAACAATTTCACAAAACAAGAAAAAAGGTGTTAGCATCAATAAAATATTTTACATTTGGAAAGTGTGTCTCATGTGTTGGGGATTTCTCAAGTGTGTTTATGCATGGCCATGTAATGTGGCCCTATATTGATGCATACTTTAGGAGTGCATGACAAGGTTATGCCAAAGGCACATGGTTGCTGCATGTCGAGACTTTCAATGTTCTTGGCAAATGTTGATGTCGGCTTTGTTGGAGGCATCCATTGGATCCTCGAATGAGAATAGATTTTTCCTCTTGATAGGGATCCATCTTAGAACTGTGTGTGGCTATGTACAAGTCACTTTTGACTCCTTCATCTTTGAGTGGTTGCATAAATTTTGTATCCAGCGTGATTGGTTCTTTGGTTCTGTGGATGTTGCTGGTATGTTTAGCTTCCAAACCCATATCCTTCAGGATTCCCTTTTTATTTTTTCCGAAGAGGTGAATTTATCTTCTTTTGGTCTCTATGTGCGGTTCTTACCCTTTTCTCTCCTAGGCTTCTTTGTTGAGACATTTTGAATGGTGGAGAGCATAGGCCTTTGTGCATGTAAGAGTGCTTTGGGAACCCACATGTGTAATTGCCCTTGTTGAGCTGCAACTAATTTTTTTGGTACCAAAATTTGTCCGAGACCTTGTGGTTGAGCTGCTCCTAGCTGCATGATTCTTTGTTTGGTGTGATTGGCCTGCTTGGATGGAAATTTTTGTGGCAAAGCTGGTGGTTGCTCTCCTTTTTGTACCCAGATCTGCTTCCTGCCTAGAGCTTCTGTCTTCTTGAATTCCAGCTGTCTATTTGATACAGCAAATGTTTTTTTTCCTTGCCTCGTTGGTCGAATTATGCATGCATTAGTCTTTGAAAAAGAAGAGATTTATGATGGCCTTTGAGCCGGTGCTTCCATGATTGAGGGATTTTGCTTTGTAGGGTTATTGACACACATAATAATTTCTTTGCACAGACTAGGCTCGGAGGAACTAAGAGAATGTGTGACCTCTAGATTTGTGAGCATGCAATTGTCTAATTCTAATGTAATACATTGTTCATGTACCCAAACTTGAAGGAGTTGGATTTTAAGGTTAAAGTTGACTGCATGGTCATAGATCCAGTCTTGACCCAATACAAGTGGTTTTGTAAGGTCCTCATCTTCACACACTAGCATTTTGACTCTCCTTGGAACATCTTGAAGATAGATGGGAAGCTCTACCTCACCCAAACAAGGGGTTTCCACAACTCCCAGTCCTATGAGATAGGCTTCAATGGACTTGATGTTCAATTGTAAATTTTGGCAATATGAAAGTCCAACTGCACTAGTTGCTACACTTGAGTCAATTAATGCTTTGACTATTTCTTACATTCTTCCTTTGTCCTACTACTATGGTCACAAAGAGGTGTCGGTCAATTATTCGAGAAGCAATTGCACTTGATGTTTGACACATGGCCATGTGGTCTGTTGGGTATATATATATATATATATATATATATATATATATATATATATATATATATATATATATATATATATATATATATATATATGTATATATATATATGTATATATATATACATATAAATATATATATACCCAAATTCAAAAACCCTATTATAAATATTCTAATTCAAAAATCCTATTTAAAAGATCCTAATTCTGAAACACTAATTTTGATATTAGGGTTTTACAAAACCTAATTTAGAAACTCTAATTCATCCTTTTAGCGATATGATTGAAGTATATGTACACATTGCATCTATTCCTCTGACCACGTACTAGAGAGATGTCTCTCCTCCCAACCTGAATATAAAAAAATGGAGTAGGAAGCTCTTTCTCCATCAAACATAGTAACTCTTTGCATTCACTTTTTTTTTGTGGGATCGAGTTTTTTTCAATCTCTTTTGATGTAATCCACCTATACAAATCATAAAAAAAATTATAAAGAATTTAAGTAAAAAATCTAAGATATCAAATATCGTATATATTAGATATAAAAGTATCATAATTACCTTATAAGCGATCCAAGACGATTGATCACATTCTATACTCCATTTGTTGTACATCCATCAATAACAAAAGGTAAAATATGTTTCAAAAAGTTATGCCAATCATGGGTCTTTAACCCAGATAAGCCCTTATCATCCATAGTAAACATGTTCTAGAAAGATGCTCCATATCCTATAGGATTCCGAATCAATTGAATACTATTGTTGATAGTCTATATCTCTTTTGTCGTAAGTACCCAAGGAGCAGGTGCATAAGCCATTTGTGGTTGATGTCTATCAAAATCTAGCCAGAAGTTTGGTTTTGAGTTTTGATCCTTCAAATCATTCCTTGATGCTATGGTATATTTTAGTCCAAGAAGATGTTGCCATAATGAATAACCAATATTCTTGAATATATGCATAGGATCAAGAAGATGACATAGTTTTAACTCTTTCCAATACTCCAAAGAATACCATATTCATATCTTCTCTACAAGTGCCAATTTTCCTTTACCTCTCTTCACATACTCATTATCTTCATCATCACTCAAGATTTGTGATTCTGGATCTATTAGAGATCTGTCTATCCATTTTTTTATGCCAATCCATAGGCATCATAGGTGTTTGACACTGACATGTTTCAATCTTTCCATTAAAATGTATAACTTCTCTTTTAGATCTTAATGGATGATCATCAGGCAAGAATCATGAATGTCAAAGATAAATAATTTTGTTGAGATTCTTACTATAGATTGATCTCAACTGATCACCACAATATGGACAAGATTTATAACCCTTAGTAGATATTCTTGCATCATGAAAACAATAAAAATATAATTAGATTAACTCACATTTATTTGTATGCATATTGAATAAAAAAAATACATCAATACCTGAACAAACACCATACCGTGGAAAATCATGAATAGTCCAAGCCACAATACCACGAACCGTAATATATCCTTCATTGATGCTTTTCGATACATCAATGACATTAATACCTCTCCATAACTCTTGGAGATTGTCAAAGAGAGGAGCAAGATATATATTCATATCTTTAACTTGTCTTTTTCTTGGGATTAAAAGTGAAAGCATTAAATGTTCCTTTTTAATGCTAAGAAATGGCGAAAGATTGTAGTTTATGACTACCACTGGCCATGTTGACCGTTTACTGGATTTCATGGAGAATGGATTAACCCCATCTAGTGCAACTCCTAACTTTAGATTCTATGGATTTTGTGCTAAATCAGGCCATGTAGAATCAATATGCTAAGAACCAACACTATCATGAGGAATTCTGATTATTCCATCAGTACTTTTATGATCATGTCCCCATGTCAAAATCTTTGATAATTCGGGGCTTTGAATCATACGTCTAATCCGTGGAGCCAATAGAAAATGTCTCAATACCTTTTTTGGGATTTTACCTTCTTTGTCCTTATATCGAGGAGATTGACATTTTGGGCATGCCAAAGAGTCTACATATTCACCTCTAGATAAAATACAATCCTTAGGACATGCATGCATACATTGAACATCTATAGCAAGATTGTTGATTATCTTCCTAATTTCATCATGTGAGGTAGGAAGAATATTCTGACTTGGTAAAAACGTTTCAAATAATAACCTGTAAGTTCATAAAAAAAAGACATATTAATAAAAAGAGATAATAACCTGTAAGTTCCAAGACATATGTAATGATAATATGCTCCCTATTTGTAGAGATAATGAAAGGTAGCCTCAGCAAGCAAGCTAGGGGGAAAGATATGTGTAATGAAAATATGCTCCCTATATGTAGAGATAATCAAAGGTAGTCTCAACAAGCAAGCTAGGGAGCTAGATTTTGCTAGGAGCATGCAAATGAGAAGTGAAACTATGAAAGACTCCATAAAATAGTTGGAATCACCTCTATATATAGTTGATGAAGTTAGGTGGTTCATTTGAGATTTCATGACCACCTGAAAGTATCCTCAAATTTCTCCGTCAATTCTATTGTGTTTTTAGTTACTTGGTAATCATTACTTTCGTTTGAATCTCCTAAAGGTATGTGATGATGTTGAAATTGTTATTGTTTAATCTGATTCACACTTGATGTTGCAAACTACCTTGAATTCTAATGATACTTCTCCAGATCAAGTTAATTGGAATGCACTAATCTCTTTCATGTTCATGACATCTCTGATGTTCTCCAACTTAGTTTCATCCATATAAAAATTGTCCATAATGTCATTGTCCTACTCTGAGACTTGATGTGCTTGATGTCCACTTCTTCGACTATGTCTTTCTCCTTGATGAAGTGACAATGGATCTCCATGTGCTTGCTTCTAGCACAAAACATTAGATATGTAGCAAGATATATGCTAGAGATGCTATCTCCTAACAATGGAAATTCTTGAAACTACACATTCAAATCTTTTAAAAGATTCTTAAGCCATATGATCTCACATATATGAAGGGATACGGTTTTATATTCACATTCAATATAAGATAAAACAACTACATGTTGATTCCTGGACATCCATGACATGGTTTTGGAGCCTAGCATGAACACATAGATAAATATACAAATCATATGTAGTACTAAAAAATAAAAAAATACATCACGCTTCGATCACTCATTCTACGTGGGTTTGGATGAAGACCCAACAAACATTCAGATGTGCACAAATTATCACTTTGTCTCTCTCTCTCTATCTATCTCTCACTCTCTTTCTTGCTATCACACTTTCTCTCCCTATTTCTCCCTTCATACCTTTCTCTCTCTTTCTCTATCTCTCTTGTTCTTTGATATACATACATACATACATACATACATCTAAGAATGCATATATACATGCATTCATACATACATAAATTGATACATACATATACATACATTAATTCATACATACCTACATACATACATAAATACATACATACATACAGATGTACACGCATACATACATACATTCACACATAGATACATGCAGATATACATACATACATACCTACATACACATACATACACACATACATACAAACACACACACACAGACACATGCATACACACACATGCACACACACACACACACACACACACACATATATATATATATATATATATATATATATATATATATATATATATATATATATATATATATATATATATAGACACTCACACACACACATACATACATAACTACAAATATGGATACGTACATATGTACATACATATACAAACACGGAACAAGACATAGAAATAAGCATTAATAATTTATTAAAAGTAACAAATTACATCACAAATATAAACTCAAACAAAAGTCATTAGTAAATTTCAGCCCTATATTTACCTTTATCGAAATAATTCAATTTAATGAACACTGTAAAATTATCAAAATGATGAAATCTCATCATAGAAAAAACTTCAAAAACATAATTGGTATGATAATACACACAAACACACACACATACATACATACATACATACATACATACATACATACAGTATATAGTACATTCAAATGTATTGTGTCAGGGATTAGAAATAGTTGAATGCTAACTATTACTCTCATGTGATGTATGATGAGATCTAGAAGAACCATGGATAGAATGTTCTATAGTCTATGATGACTAAGCTCATGTGTGACTCCATCCAAATCTCTATACTCAGCCTTAGTCAAAGATAATGCCACTTTGGGTTTCCTCTTGAAAATTCATGAGATGATCTTTCTTTCTAGCATAACTTTGTAAGCACTTGTACTCCTATGTTCCTTTGAACTAGACCAATCAACATCAGAGTAAGCTTTGAACTACATATCAATATCAAATGAGTAGAATATTTCTTCATTTATAGTGTCCTTCACATATCTTAATGTTCATCTTGTAGCTTGCAAGTGTGTTCTTAGCCTAAGCATAAACTACGATAACACTCCAACTCCATATGCTATGTCAAGTCTAGTTATTGTGGAATAATTGAACGTGCCTACAATGGATTGATACAAATTTACATCCTCTATTGGTTCTTGATCAATGGAGCTTAATTTTAGATTAACTTCCATCGGATGTGAAATAGCCTTGCAATGTAGGTCCCAAAACCTCTCAAGTAGGTCTAGAATATACTTTCTTTGTATGATCAGAGTACCTTCTTCTTTGTACAAAACTTCAATGCAATAAAAATACTTAAGATATCCAAGGTAAAATATCTGAAACTCCTTTCCAAGCTCTTCTTTGATCTCCTTCATGTCATTTCTATCATTACTTGTAATGATAAGATCATCTAATTGCACACACATGTAGACTACAAGTTCTTCTCTTTGTTTAATGAGGAGAGATGGATCCACCTTGCATTCATTCTAACCACATTCGGTCAAATATTCCACTAATCTCTAATTCCATGCCCTTGGAGCTTTCTTTAGGCCATTAAGTGACTTGTTCAGCCTACAAACATGATATCCAAACATTTAATGAACAAACCTACTTGTTGATCCATGTATATCTCTTCCCCAAAGTCTCCATTGAGAAACATATTCTCAATATTCAATTGGAAGAGATTGAACATTCTCTTGCAACCATTACAATGTGTCTTGATGGTGCTCATATTTTCCAAGAGGCTGAATTTTTGTTCAAAGCACACTACATAGGTTTTTTGAAACCTTTCTTGGCCAACTGTCTTGCTTTGAACCCAGAAATAGATCCATCAAAATTCCTCTTAAGTTTACACACCCACTTATTACCTATTACCTTCATGTCCTCCTTCTTGGACACTAGACTTCATGTTTGATTCTCCTCAAGTGCACCAAATATCTTCTTGCATTGCCTCTTTCCATTTAGTGTACCTACTTTCATTTTCATAATAGTTGGGCTTATGATCTTCAGCTACTCTGTTCATATATGCATAATGTTCTGCCATGTAAGAGTCATACGTAAACCTTTTATTTGGATAGTTAACCCTAGAAGAATTCCTATGTTTAGCTTTTGAAGGAATAAACCTCCTTTTCATTGGTTACTTGATCTTTTTCTTTGATGTGGCTTTTTTGCATCACGTGTTCTTCATCGTCTTCAACTTCATTACCATCTTCATCCAATTCTATCAATTTTGTTTTGCTTTGTTGATTGATTGTGCTTCATAGATTGGTGAAAATCTCCCCACCATGGTGAGTTCATGCTTGAACTAAGTTTCATTGATGGAACTCCTTGGGTTGCTTAGCTCTAAGTTGATTTTTCCTTCATCATCTCCATACTTTTTTTCTTCATATTACTGCATACTATCATATTTTTTTATACCTAGGGAGTATCTCATCAAAGGCTACATGCATTGATATCCTCAAGACGATTGTGTTTGGGTTGGCACCTATAAGCTTTATGATCATCTAGATATCTTGTAAACACACACTTCTCTACCTTTGATTGTAGCATGTGCCTCAATTCACTTCGCACATCTACATAAAAAGTACATCCAAATATATTCAAGTGGGAAAGATCAAGTTCTTTACTATAAAAAGCTTGATATGCTGTGAAGCCATGCATGATGTCGGTGCTCTATTCAGAAGGTTAAAAATGGTAATTTTTGTATCACTCCAAAACATGTTACATACATTCATTTCGTTAATCATTGCTCTAGTGATCTCTGCAATGTATCTATTATTTCTCTCAGTTACCCCATTTTGTTGGGGTATTTACCTACATGTTACTTTACGTGATGCCTTGATTCCATAAGACATTAGAAACTTTATTGGATAAATATTATCCGTGTCCATCAGACCTTGCTCTCTTGATGTATGTACTAGTCTCCTTCTCTACCATTGCATTAAATGTTTTGAACCATGTCAACACATCTGATTTTTTTTTTGATGAAATAAACCCAAACCATCCTTGTGCAATCGTCTATAAAAAGGACAAAGTACTTGTTACCTCCAATGTATTTCTATTTGGTTGGCCCCCACACATTTGCATGTATCAACTCGAATGGGTATTGCCTTATGTACCCACTATTTCTTGAATGGAAGCCTTGCTTGCCTTCCTTATTGGCAAGATTCACATAAATGCTTCATAATATGTCCTTGAAAATTGGGAAGTCCTTCAACTAAACTCTTGAATTTAATTTCCTACATTCTTTGTATGTTGATCTCGCCTATCCTCTTGTGCGAGAATTCCAACATTGAAAATTTTCTTATTGCCATATTTGAAGTAGACATGTTGCTTGGAATCAGTTTTTACCTCCAAACAGAAGAGTCAGGCTTCCTTCCTTCCTCTTGATATGACCTTGTTCCCTTGCTTAGGGTTTTCCACAAAGCATCCAACTTTGTTAACCCTTACTTGATATCCTCTTTCAACCATTTTCCCTATGAACGCAAAATACTTTGTGATGGTCCGTGCATGCAAGACATCCTTAAGATATTTCCCTTTCTCTTTGTCATCCTAAGCTACATCTCCAACATGGAAGAACTCATGGGTTGCATTAGCACCTATTTCTACATTTCCTTTACCTTTGGGAGCATGTATACTAGTAAACCAAGAATCATTACAACTCATATCCTTGACACATGCACTAATAATATACCAAGTGTTTTCTACTTTGTTTGAATTCTTGGTAATACACATCATCATGATATTAACAATTTTGAAACTTGTAGATGCTTGAACCTCCACCTACGTTGATCTCTTCTATAACCATGAGACAAAATAGTTGGTAGCAATTGGGGAGAATATCCCTTACATATATTGAAGTGGGTCCACTTCTCATTGGCCCTCAAACCATTGAGGGTGTATGCCACAAGATCCTCATAATCTACGAGGCGTAGCTAATGGATTCCAGTGCATCTAGAAATTCCTTTACGTTAAGTATGTAGTCAGTTATGCTAGTCCCTCACATTCATCTAAGTTTATTGAGATAATCCTTGAGCTACATTTTCCTTGCTTTGGTAGTTTTTGAATAAATTCTCTCAAGTGCCTCCCATGCATTCATGCTTGAATACAAATCCTTGATGTGACCAATCATGCTATAGCTTATGTGTTGGGGAAGAATAAAGATCACCTAGTCATCGGTTGGAGTTTCATCAAACCTAGGTCTTGGCTCACTTCCACTAATCAGCCCCCATAGGCCCTTATCTAAAAGGTAATTTGAGACCCTTAATCTCCATAGTCGATAGATCCCCTTCTCTAAC
Source organism: Ceratopteris richardii (assembly GCA_020310875.1). Taxonomy (NCBI): domain Eukaryota; kingdom Viridiplantae; phylum Streptophyta; class Polypodiopsida; order Polypodiales; family Pteridaceae; genus Ceratopteris; species Ceratopteris richardii. Next base: position 157,455,385 of record CM035424.1, read on the forward strand.
ATTTCCATTTGAGTGGTTAAGTCTCCCATCTTTGGTCTTTGCTAGTTGATCTACTAGTGCCCCAATGCATTAAAAATGTAAATGAGGCTCTAAATTTACCTTAATCCAAAGCTTTCCTTATATGGACACCTGCACACTTAAAACTTTGAGTAAAATGGTCCCCCTTCATGTGAGCTCCCTCTAACAAGCTTTTGCTAATGAACATCTTCAAAAATGAGCTTCAAGAGGTCTTTGTGCTTGTATTGGATGCCTCGAGGATTGCAAGATGCTATGATACCAATTTTTGGGAAACTATTTCAATCCCTATGGAATGTGAAAACATAAAAGACCTCCAAATGTACATTTTTCTACACCTTTGCATACCAACATTTGCCTTTCTCAAAGCATATGTAGAGAGAGATCTACTGAAGTTTTGTATACATGTAGTAAACACAGGGAGATTTCCAAATACATAGAATTCACCACAAATGGATGCCTGCACTTATAAAAATAATGTCTACAAGATGCGCTACTTGAATGTAAATAGTAGCAAGTCAAATAGAGGCCACACTTCACACTAACAAGATTTCCTCAAAGATGAAGTAGGGAAGGAATCTCAAACATGGCTCAACTGTTTGAAACTATAAGGGTTATCCAAGGACATCAAATCTATAGAAAATGTATACACCACACCAATGATTTCAAGGTTTCTTCTATAATAATAAAAACAAAACACTCTAGAAACTTGGTTACCTTAAACTTGCGCCTATTAGCTATACAAAGATGCAACAATTACATCAAATGGATGAATGATGAAGAAGAAACCTAGATAGTTGCAACATTGCCTACACACACATAGATATCTTTTCTCAAATCTAACAAAGCAAGAAAGGGGCTTGCTTATTACAAATAAAAAACTTAGTGTAAAATCCAATTGAGATATAAAACCCATGTGATTACTAAAAGTATGTGATACAAGATACGTTTATATATGAGAAGTTGGCCCCTAAAATTAAGGAACCACCTCTCCCAAAAAACATGCCTCCTACATTGGACCACTTAGTTGAAATGATTTGAGAAGTGTTTACTTGAGTTCTTCTAATGGTCTTATGCTTTTAGCCTTAGATACATTGATCGACATGCCCATGATTTATTTTGCATGATTTTGGTTGAAGCTTGACATTTAACAAAATAGATCAAGTTGTTCATATCAAGACGAGGTTTGATACTAATGTACCAAAAGATCACATTGAAATTCAAGATAGAAAACGTCTACTTGGACTCTTGAAAGGAGAGGGTTTTTGGCTTCCCAATTATAAAGGAAAATCAATAGAAAAAAACTTTTAGTCTAAGTGATCTATATGCATAGAGATATAGTAGTAGAAGAATGTCCAACACACCTTCCAATGCTAATGTAACATGGAAAATCCCTTTCTAGAACATTCCAAACATCTATCCAACATCATTGATTTATGTAATCTACCTGCAAATGTTCCAAAGATATCTTTCTATCTATAATGTGTGTGTGTGTGCTCATAAAGTACATGACCATAACATAAGAAACTATAACCACAAGCTATGGACATACATATCAAAAGCATAACCAAGATTGGCATGCATAGGAATAAACATACTCCTGATCTACATGGACCATTGCCAGAACCATATCCACAAAGTCAAAAGCATAATCCTATCCATAACCATGGTCAAAACCTTAGATACCTAACCATGAGCATACTACTAACCTCCAAACCACATCCATATCCATATAGACAACACTTACAAAACCATAACAACTGAATAACATGCAAACGTCTAACCTAATCCACAGTTATATTGGTTGTCATGAGAATAATCATGAAAATTTTCGTATCCAAAACCTATAAGAAGACAAAAGTTTATCATGTCATGATGACATGCATAGCCATAGCCATATATTCATAATCATATAAGCATAATAACCCCAACCATAAACATAATTGTATAAGCACCACCATACAACCGTAACCTACATAAACCATAATGATAGACATCTCCATTAAACCATGAACCCATATATACTTGCATAATAATAACCCTAGCCATAATTATAATTGTATAAGCATCACCACACAATGTTGAGGTCCTAAGAAAACTGTTTTGAAGTACATACGTTCTATTAATATGATGGTCCTAAGCAATCTTAGTAAATGGCTTTGCTTTTATCTCAACCTCCACAAAGGCATCATGTAGTCATTTCCTATAGCCTATGAATTCTTTGGCACATATTGAATCTTATTCCACTATGAGATTTTGCATTAACAAATGAAGAGTTGAGATGAATATGCGATATGATCTTTTTATGCCTTGTATGAATGATAAAGTGAAACATAAGGATACTTGAAATTTGTATGGCATATCTAATAGGATCCTGCAAAGGTTGGCTTGGTGATAAGAACTAGCCAAGGTTGGCTTGGTACTAAATTTTGTTGATGATATATGTATATGCATGATCTCATCATGGGTGATAAATTCATTGCATCTATCTCCAAAGATAATTGGAGGCCTAGTATATAATCCCATTTATGTATACAAAAGCTTAATCCAAATTGCTTCTTGAGTGGCATTAGCTAGCCCTCTATACTCTGCTTCTATAGAAGACAATGCAACAATTGGTTACTTCTTTGCACACCATGAAATTGGTTTGTCACCTTGAAAAGTAATATATGCAGAAGTGCTTCTCCTATCATCCTTGCATCCTGCCCAATCTGCATCTGAATAGACTTTTATGTCAATATCTGAAGTGAAAGGAAAATACAAACCATGGTTCTGTGTACCCTTGAGATACTTCAAGATTCTCTTGGCAGCCTCTAAGTAAGGTATCCTTGGCTTGTGCATAAATTGACTTAGCACACTAACTCCATATGCAATATCAATTCTAGTTAAGGTAGCATAATTCAAGCTACCCACCATACTTTGATAACCTGTAATGTCTTGGAATTCATCACCTTCATGGGCACTTAGCTTTAGGTTCACCTCCATTGGAGTGCTTGCTACTTTAGCATCCTGCAAGTGAAACTTCTTCAACATATCTTGTACATACTTTTTCTGAGTAATGTATATCCCTAAATTAGTGTAAACTAATTAAAGCCCTAGAAAATACTTTAATAAGCCAAGATCATTGATCTTGAACTCCTTCATCATCTGGCTTTTCATAAATTTGATTCCACTGACATCATTACCTGTAATGATGATGTCATCAACATAAACACAGAGATATGTTACCTCTGAATTACTTCTCTTAATGAATAGGGAAGTATCTGCCTTGCTCATAACAAATCCTTGGTCTTGGAGGTATGTAGTTAGCCTGTAATTCCATGCCCTAGGTGCCTGCTTCAATCCATATAAAGCCTTCTTTAATTTGCAATCATAAGTTACCTTCTTAGGGTCTTCATGGCCAGGAGGTTGTGACATATAAACCTCTTCTGAGATCCATCCATTCAAGAAGGCATTCTTGACATCCAATTGGTACATGTTCCAATTCTTTGATGCAGCCACACTTACCAACACTCTGATTGTTGGCATCTTGGCCACAGGAAAAAATGTCTCTTCATAGTCAATGCCTTGGGTTTGTGCAAAACCCTTGGCTACCAATCTGGCTTTGTACCTATTAATTGTTCCATCAGAATTTCTTTTCAACTTATAGATCCATCTGGATCCTATTACCTTCATGGAATCTTTCTTGGTTACTAACTCCCATGTGTCACTCTCCTTGAGTGCTTCAATCTCCTCATCCATAGCTTCTTTCCATTCTGATTTGGTGATAGCTTCTTCATATGAACCTGGTTCTTCATTTGACAAATCTTTGGCAAGATAAACTGAATGTTTAGTAACAAGAGATGTATCATACCCATATCTCATAGGTTTCTTGCGTTCTCTTTGAGATCTTTTGATTGATTGAGTTGATGATTCTGGTATGTCTTCAAGCTTCTTCATCTTCATTTTGCCCTTGGACTTCCATGCTTTGAATTCTTCAAGGTTGATAGTGTCTTCATTATCTAAACTTGAGTCTTCATTCTAAGTAGGTTCCTCCTTTGTAAGTTTTGGAAATTCCTCTTCCAAATCATAGGGTAGTTTGACCTTCCTGCATTCATTCTCATACCAAGAACCATTTTCATCAAAGATCACATCTCTGCTTACCATAAATCCCTTATTGGTAGGATTATAAAACCTGTAACCTTTTGATTTAAATCATACCCAATGAAAATGCATTTTTCAGCCTTTGGGTCTAGCTTACCCCTTATCTGAGAAGGAATGTGCACATATGCTACACATCCAAATATTTTGCAGTGATCCAATGATGGTCTCTTACCATGCCATGCTTCATAGAGTGTCATACCATCAAGTGACTTAGATGGTAACCTGTTTATGAGGTAAGTGGCAGTAGAAACACTCTCTGCCCATAGATAGTTAGGTAATTTCTTTTCAGTAAGCATAGATCTAGTTGTCTCAACAATTAACCTATTTCTTCTCTCAGCTACCCCATTCTGTTCAGGAGAATACCTTGTGGTTATCTCTCTTTTGATGCCTCTGTCTTGCAAGAAGTCTTCAAATTCATTGGAGAAGTACTCACCTCCTCCATCTGACCTTAGCCTCTTCAAATTCCTTCTTGTCTGGTTTTCAAATAATGCAAGATATTTCTTAAAACAATTAAATACCTCATCCTTGTGCTTCATGAAGTATAAAACAGTCCATCTGCTATAATCATCAATGAAAGACACATAGTACCTTGAACCTGAGACTGAGGGGTCTTTGCTAGGTCCCCATACATCTGTGTGTACCAGCTCTAGGTAGTCTTCATGTATATATCCTTTCCTTGAGAAGGGTAACCTGTGAGACTTACCAAATTGACAAGCACCACACTTGTAAATCATATGTTGATTGGATACATTAGATATCCCAAGCACACATTGGTCCCTGCACATTTGTTTCAAGGTTCTTTCTCTTATGTGCCCTAACCTTTTGTGCCAAATCTCAAGCTCTGAAAGTGTTTGATCTTTATAACTGCATAGTGCAATATTCTTTGTGTCTTCTAGCTCAAAAGTGAAAAGTCTACCTGATTTCTCTCCTTTAGCTATCCTTTTAAATCCATGTCTTGGGTCCTCCACAAATGCTCCATATTGATTGAATTTGACCTGCAAACCTTTCTCTACAATCTGACCAACACTCATTAAGTTCTTTGTAATTGTTGGTACATAAAGTAACCTGCTCAACAAATTTTGATTACCATCACAAGTCTTCACATTTCCAACTTCAACCATAGAGTGCTTTGTATCATCACATGTTTAGACTTGGTGTTTACCTTTTGGTTCCTCAAGATCAGAGAGTAGTGCCACATTACCAGCCACATGATTTGAACACCCTGAATCAATGTAAAATAAGTGATCATCGTCTGTACCTGTCTTTGAAGTCATGTTCATGATCAGAAGAGAGTCATCCTGCTCTTCTGTGTAGTTGTTGTAGTCCCTTCTAGTTTTGAATCCTCCTTGGTAGTTGCCATTGTAATTGTTGTTGTGGCCTTGGTGATTGTTGAACCTTCCTCTTGACTGTGAGTATCCACCTCTTTGGTAGCCTCTTCCTTTTTGATTTTTAATGTAATTCCTGAAACACTCATCTGTGGTATGGTCTGATTAACCATAAATGTTACATGGTGATGAATTATAGGATCTCCCCCTACCTTGCTTACCTCCTCTGCCCCTTCCTCTTGAAGATCTACCTCTCCCTGCATAGTTGGCTTGGGAGGTAGAGCCTTCATCTTCCACCTTTTTACTCTTGCCTTTATCCTTAGATTTCTTATCACTGTATAGGGCAGAAGAGTTGTTACCTTTGGATGTATCTCCACTCTTGGTGAGCTTTGCTTCATGTTTAAATAGTTGACCCATGAGAGTTGTAAGATCTGGAGTGTGCATGTCCATGTAGAGATCCATTGCAATGGTAAAGCTTTCCCACTTGTCATCAGCCTTGATTCCATTGATTACGTGCCTCACAATTTGTTCTTCTTCAATCTCTTCTCCTATGCTTGCTAACTGATCTGCAACATCTTTGATCTTGGTCATAAATTCTGAAACAGCTTGCTAGGTTGCTTCCTTAGTGTTGTGAATTCAATTCACAACTGATTTTTCCTAGCCCTTGTATTGGAGGAAAAATATGATGACAGAGTTTCCCAAGTCTCTTGGGAAGTCTTGCAATTTCTGATATGTGGCAAAAGAAAATCAGATATAGAGTTGAGTAAATAAGACCTTGCCAATGCATCCTTTGCACACCATGTGTTGAGCTTTTTTTGTTCTTCCTTGGTTGGCAATCCTCTTGCTTTGAATGAGGGCAATTCCTCATCTCTTGAGATGTATCCATAGAGATTCCTTCCTTGTAGGTAGGTCTTCATTCTTAGAGACCAAGCTTGATAGTTGTTCCTGTCCAATTTATCAATAAATGAAGGAAAACCATCTCCCATTTTACCTTATTTGCTCTGATACCACTGTTGGGAAAGATGGATGGATGATCCAAGAGACTGAGTAGATACTACTAAACGTGCTTTCTAGTAGCCCTCTTTAGCTTCAGACTTGATTAGAAGACTTCCATAGCATTCCAATGACACCACGAAATGGCCTATGTCCTTTGGAAATGATATGTGCAATGATTGAATCAAAATAGATAACTTTGGAAATCACAAACTCAAGAAAATTTTCTATTTATGTCTTGACACCTGCTGAATGTTTTGCTCAGTGTGACGAGCACAGTAGCAATTGATAAACTTACTTCTAGGGGTATTTAATTAGCTTAGTACGCTACCATTTGCAAGTGGAATGATGTAAAAAGATAAACTATGCTAAGAGAAATCATTTTAGCAAGATTAGCTATACCCCCGACTTTTTAGGACTATAGCAGAAATAGACCAGTGAGCACCTCGACGCAGATTTCTCTGAATTGGCTGAATAGAATGACTTAAAACTTTTATAGCATGTAGTCGGTTTCAAGCTGAATCCAACAAGCTTTCAATCACTGAATTTGATGGAGTATTGACCGAGATATGCCCTTGACAAGTTGACAGACTTTTGAGTAGACTAGCAGAGAACAGAGAGATGAATGATGTATATGTATCTATAAATTAACAGTTGTGTACAATCCCATTGGCATCAATAACATTGCCTAATGGTGTAGAGAGGTGTAGGCTATGGTATAGTCCTCATGCACACTCAATTGTAGTAGAATGAAGCTTGGGAGTGAAGTGATCTACCCGTGACTTTTTCATATCCATTTTTATAGGAAATGACTAAAAATTTGAATTCAAATTCAAACTTTTGGCTCCCTATGATCAAGCTCCTAAATGCTTGGAGATATTCTCTCAATCAAGTGAGTTAATTTTTTCCACGAATCACTTACGTAGGTGATTACAAAAGATTCTAAGTGAAATTGACTTTTACAATGAGATAAAGTGGTAATTAACCACGAGCATATGTTCCTATGATTCTTCATGTATGTAGAGTCTTCATGATATCTTCCAAGCGAAATGTGTAGGCTTGTGATTTACACCAACATTTACATGCCATGACATTAACTGAGCTATGGATTTGCATCTAAACATGCTCTTAATTCTTGGAATGATAGGAAAGTGGTGAATAACCTTTGTGGTGACTGCTTCACCCACAAGGTCTTCTCTAAATGTTTTTGCTCCACACTTTGGACATATGTGGAGATGCTCATACTCATTTCAAAAGAGAATGCAATCATTCAGACAAGCATGAATCTTGGTGTAGTTCATTCCAAAGAACTGTAAAAGTTTTTTTACATCTCCACATGTTGGAGTCATGTCATTGCCATCTGGTAGAAAATAGAAAATGATCTTTCAGAATTCTTCAGGCAATAAGCAATTACAAAAGTATAAGTAAATTAATTTATTTTGATACAACAATGAAATTTTATTTCAAATCAACTTACCTAAACAACTCAAAGA